>CM021103.1:129826762-129968477 GCA_007115665.2 Sequoiadendron giganteum | reverse complement strand
GTTGAGGGATTAGGGTGTAAGGGTTGAGGGATTAGGGTTTAAGGGTTCAAGATTGAGGGTTGAGGGATTAAGAGGGTATAGGGGTTGAGGGATTAGGGTTTAAGGGTTGAGGGATTAGGGTTTAAGGGTTGAGGGATTAAGAGGGTATAGGGATTGAGGGATTAGGGTTTAATGGTTGAGGTATTAAGAGGGTATAGGGGTTAAGGGTTGAGGGATTAGGGTTTAAGGGTTGAGGGATTAAGAGGGTATAGGGGTTGAGGGATTAGGGTTTAAGGGTTGAGGGTTTAGGGTTGAGGGATTAAGAGGGTATAGGGGTTGAAGGATTAGGGTTTATGGGTTTAGCGATTAAGAGGGTATAGGGGTTAAGGGTTGAGGGATTAGGGTTTAAGGGTTGAGGGATTAAGAGGGTATAGGGATTGAGGGATTAGGGTTTAAGGGTTGAGGGTTGAGGGTTGAGGGTTTAGGGTTTAGGTCTCTATCTCACACTCCCCACTTCTCCCCATCTCCCACTCTCTTCCACTCTCCCCTCTCTCCCTCCCTCTCTATCTCCCACTCTCCCCTCTCTCCCTCCCATTCTATCTCCTAGTCTCTCCCTCTCTCTTTCTCCCACTCTCCCCTTCTCCCTCCCTCTCTATCTTCCACTCTGCCCCTCTCTCCCTCCCACTCTCTCAGAAACTCCTATACTCTCAAAAATACATTAGGAAAACCAAATTTCACATAACGCACTTGCATTATAACGCATGTGCGTTATAACACAAGCACGTTTTGTAGTCCACTAAAATGGTAAAAAAATCTATATATCCATGATTTGAAGGCCCACAGTCTGCATATTCCCCTAGTTTTGCGTGTGCTCCGACAAAAAATATCTTTCTGATGATGTTGTGAAGTGTGCAAGCATCTTTTTCACATTCCATCACCTTTTCCATGATCTTTTTACCACCTTTGCATGAAATAGCAGAGTTTCCACGTTGAAAGACATTTAATATCAATTGAAGTTTGAATTCCATTGAAAAATGATATACAATTGAATTATGGAAGGGAACAAGCTTTTGAACAAGTCAAATTGTTGTGGAGTTTGAAGAAAGAAGAAGTTAAGGCTACATAATTGGGTTGAATTCCTCCATTTGAAAGTCTGGTTTTTAAGGTATGTGAAGTCTTTACAAATTTTCTTTCATTCTATTATGGCTTGCTTTCATTTTTGTTTGTCATTATAACCTTAGGTTGTCAATGCACATTTTAAATTACCAAATTATATACACAATTATTTACACTTGCCAATTACCATTTTACACTTGCCAATTATAGAAATTCAAAACCATTCACCAAAATTCATCCTTTAAGACAACTCCAAGCCTCTCCCATTCCTCTGAAGGGTCCAAACACCTTCCAATACCTCTGCACAAACTGATGTAGTACAAAGGAAGAAATCAACACCTTTCTTGACACACTTATTCAACTATATTTCCCTTCACAAAACATTTGATTTGTATACTCAAATTAGCATTAACAGTTCCCGATTTCTTAAGGACCTTCAAAACACCTTGAAAATCTTGAAAATAATTGATTACAATCAACTAGGTTCCTCAAAACATCAACCAATGATTATTTCATTCACAAGTTGTCTTAAATCTTCCATAATGGCACCATTGTTTACAAACACAAACTATAATTCTTAAGGAACACCCAAACCATTATTTGCTTAATAAATATTTTTTTGAGTTAGTACAACAAAAATGAAACATTTCAGAAGTCTACCCTTACACACAAACTTATTTCCTTTGCTCACTATCCAAATTACTAGTAGCCAAACTTCTACAAACTGTCACATGTATCTCCCAAACCATGCACACACTTCAAACTATGATACTTATATTTTATGCAAAGTTAGAGGACCCAAAACCATTGAAGATGTCAACTTGCCTTCAAGAGCCATCTAAGAAGATTAAAAAGGTGTAATGGACCAATCCCAACACTCCTCCAAGATGGAAAAAAAACAAAAACATTATTTCCCAAATTTCACCATTGGAATCTAGTTATTGTGCAAAACCAGTTTTGGGCCCTTAACTCCAAAACTTTTGAAAACACTAGGAAAATAAAAGAATGATTGTAGCAACAATTTTAGAGTTGCAAGACATACCTTAACCCATCACATGACTCCTTTGGGACAAAATTAAGAAAAATGACCTTTTTCACTATTTTAGGTCTCCAAGTAGACCAATTTTACAAAGGAACTACCCTTAGATCTTCACACCAGACTTCCAAACCCAAAAATAGTGTTTAATTAGGTCTCAAAACAAGATAATTTCTAGGTCTTAGGACCTTACCCGCTCAACTAGGCTTCCAAAAAAAAACCCCCCATTTTTTAATGCAAAGAGGGAGGGTTTATAGAAACTCCTATACCCGGGCCTTCCTAGATCATTCCAAAGCATCAAACATCTTCAAAATACCCTGCACAAGGTCAAAGGTTCATTACATAGACCACTCCTTCAACAATTGATGGGGAGTCTTATCTTTCAAGAGAAATATTTCTCTTCCCAAGACTTATTCTCTGGTCTTCCTAGGGTATTCCTCTCTACCCTACTTAGGGATCCCTACTAAATCCCTCTCACCTCATAAGACTCTCCACCAATTTCAAATTCTTCACCATTGCTCTCAATTCACCACTAAGCTTCCCTGGGCTCCACACTGACCCAAAGTGTCCTAGCCACTCGAGGGGCTAGGAAAGGGTATTATCACTATCCCCTTGTTTATTTGAATCCTCACTGATCCATCTCCTAGTATTCTTTCACCTTGTACCCATCACTTTCTTGAAAAACCCAATTTTAGGCCTTGTAGCCTTTTGCCCAATTAAGCCTCCTAGAATCCGTTTTCTTGGCTTTTCTCAAAAACAGTCTTAACAACCCCCAAATATTTTTATAGATTATTTCTAGTGGTACCCTAGGCTTCAAGATTTACTAGGTTTTTAGTCCCTTTGGCGTTTGTACATAGGATTTTCCTCATACCCCCTATTTTCAAGGGTTTTTAGGGTTCTGGCTCCTTTTTCCAACTTTGAGGGCTTCAATGGCCTCCTCAACTCTCCTCCTTGCACACACATGTCTGGAATACATGTTACCACACTCTCTTTCTCTTGATTGTCACAAACCAGTACATTTAGCAACTTTCTTTATTGTTGTCCTCTCCAAGCCACTAGCCAGAATGCACTTACACTCGCCTAGTTCTTGATGAATTCACCATCTCCCCTGAAAAAAAAGACACCACACACCATATTTACACTTTAAAAACAATCCCCTACTTTATTCCAAGTGGCCATGGTAGCCTTGCCATGGGAATTCAAGTGGGGATCATTATTTCCAAAAACTGGCCTGAACTGGCTATGAGACCAAAAACTTTAAAAACTTGCAAAACACAAAGCAATTGAACTAAATGGCTAATATAATGCTTCACACGGTAATTAAGTGACACAATTGAAAAAATCAAAGCATTAGACAGGTCCTTTCAATCCATTCTTGACTGGATGAAGGCACAAAGACATAAATTCAATGAAATTTGCACTCTTCCAACTCACAAATTCCCCTTCCAAAACTCCAAATCATATAATAGATTTCCCAAATGCTCAATTAGGATTATGCTGACCTTATATACCTTTCTCCCACATGATAGGACCCTTGGGTTGGTCTTAGAGCATCATTAATTCCCTTTTCCCACTTTTAGGACAAATTGCCAAGTCTACATGGACTAATTTGCCTAATTTCATCATTCAGGCTTCTCCAAGCTTCAAGGCTCTAGACTACCCTAAGTTTGCCTTAGCTCACACATAAAAAACACTATTGGGACTTTACATCATAGTCCTTATTCCCTTGGTGGTTGGCTACAACCACCTACAAGCCAAAATTGCCAAGATCTTCCAAAAGACCTTTAAGGTGCTCTTGCACCAACAATTTTTCAAAATCACTCCTTGGTTCCTCAAATTCTCATGGAGAAGTGCTTGTTTGAGCTAAGAACCACAGATCCTATTTTCATTATTTTCATTCCAAGGCATGTTCAATAATAAAAGACCCTACTTTTGTACACGATGATTGTAAGTATTATTTAAATGAAGCCTTCAATGACATATATTTTTCAATTATCTTGAATGGATACATTTTTTAGGAACTAATATTCATCTCATTACCATGGTACAGATAAAATTATCTGCCATGCTGAAGAAAAAGACAAAGATGAAACTAACAGATGAAGAGAACGAAACCTTGAAAGAAAAAGAGAGAGTTTGGGTGGCGACATATCGTGAAAAGAAGAAATTGGAAACGATTGATGAAAATAACCCGATTGTAGAGGAACCTCAACCATCAAAAAGAGAATGGGAATTGGCAACACAAAAGGCACAAATGCGAAAGCATCATCATAAGATAGATTCAGATACTGTAGTTGGAGACACACCCTCTACGACAAGTGAATATGAAGGGACAACATTAAGCACAAGCAAATATGGAGGGACACCATCTAGCACAAGTGAATATGGACGGACACCATCTACTGCAAGTGAATATGGAGGGACACCATTTACCGCAAGTGAATATTGTTGGACACCATCCAACACATCTCAAGTTGAGAGTACATCATCACTCAAAATTGACGAAGAAGGTATGCCATCATTCCCATGTGAACCTCAAGGTATGTCTTCTTCTCCACCCTCGATCAAAGGTATTAAATCTATCCCACCTCAATTAAATATTGATGAAATTCCTAATGTTGAGATGTATGTACCTAGGAAAACACCACCAAGAATTTTGCGTAGAAAGACAAATTATTTGATTAATATTGATGATGAGATTTTGCAGCACATGGAAGGTAAGATTTCAACATGCACTTGTAGAAGATATGCTGATAAGATTTGGTAATGATTATTTGAAAGGCTAAATGAGACTGCAAGATGTCAACTATATGTTGAAATGATGTGAGGTGTAAAGTATAGGAACATCATGAA
Organism: Sequoiadendron giganteum; assembly: GCA_007115665.2. Lineage (NCBI taxonomy): Eukaryota > Viridiplantae > Streptophyta > Pinopsida > Cupressales > Cupressaceae > Sequoiadendron > Sequoiadendron giganteum. Next base: position 129,963,493 of record CM021103.1, on the reverse strand, counting down.
GACTCTTGGGTTGAGAACATCGAATGCATCGAGTGAAGACACTATTGTGAAGAATCTAATGGATGCTTATGAGAGCGTGGGTAAGACCTCATGCTCAAAGGATAGTAATGTCACCCAACGTGTCATTACATTGACTTTGGTAAGTTTTCAAACAAAGAGAGCTCGCCTAATTAAAAAGACTAGTGAAAAAATGAGAATTAGTAGAAAACCTTTATCAAGAGCCATTCAAAGGCGGCAAAGAATTGAAGGCAATGATACAAATGAATTATGGGAATTCTCGGGCAGACTGTCACAAATAGATAAAGAAGTTGTTGAAACCTTGAGAACACTAATTGAAGAGTATTGGAAGAATAAAACAAGGCCATCTCCGAATCAAAGGGATGTGGTAAGAAGGAGAATCGGCAGTCGGAATTGTGAGTCACATCCAAAGCATTTTTTGGATATGACTCAAACCCAATTCTTTCAGAAATTTGAAAATGATTATCCTCAGATTAGTATTTCTCAAATATTTTTTGAACTGCTTAAACCTTTTTATGTCAAGATAAATCACACATGTAGTACTTGTTGTAGACTACATATTGAATTTTCTAACCATTACGATGTTTATAGTTCTATATGTTTAGATTTGCATACAAACGATGTTTTGCAGGATTGTGGCATAGAAGCCCCACCAAAATCTTCAAGAGAGTTCTTATCAAAAAATTTATGTGAAATAGAGGATGGCCAAATATTCTATAGGAAAACATGCTTTGATGGTTCATGCGAGCGTTGCGGTGGCTTCCAGCATATGCTAGTATGTCAACATATGGAAAGCACAAATGAGGTGGGACAAAAACTAGTAGAGTTCGGGAAGTATAAAACAGTGGCATATTCTACAAAAGATGGGTCTCAAGCAAAAAAGTGTGATTTGGTTATTGAGAAGATTCTAGTGTACAAATTTATGACCACATTTCGTGACAGTATACTATCTGAGTATGCAATGCATACCCATAGAGCCCGATGGTTGGACACACAGTTCAGGCTATGCAAGGACACCTTTCCAGCTGGAAGCATAGTATCCGTGGTTTTATTTATAGAGAACTACACTCTACAGCCACAACATGAGGTGCAGTCACAATATTACAACTCCACACAAGTTTCAATGATCGCCCACATTCTCCAGAGTTTGTGCAAGGTTGCTTCTAGATGTTCTACAGTGGTTTGGCTTAGAGGGGCATAGAATACGATCAACATATAATATGGTCTGATAAATGTGCAACATAGTTCAAGAACTCGCGCATGTTCTACTGGTTGTGCAGGATGTATGTCATTACAGGTGTTCAACATATGTGGAACTTTTGTGAGGCTGGACATGGAAAGGGGGAGCATGATGGTGTAGGAGCATGTGTGAAAAGAGAATTAGCATGAGAAGAGTTAAAGTATAAAGACAGTGCAAAGTTGATAGATGCAAAATCAATCATCGAGTGGTGTAATGATTTGATGGGTCCAGGTAATGAAGGTACATCTTCAGTTCATAGATTTTTTTGGTTGATGGATGATACTAACATTGCACCATATGAAGACTATTGTACACTAATAGGATCGAGTGAGGTACGCTCTTTCCTTAGCTCAAATACAGGTTCATGGAGTATCAATACACGAAAGATGGCATGATTTTGTTCTTCATGTACAATGCAGGACTAGAATGATTGTGAGTCAGGGGAGTGGGTTGACAAATGGTTCACAAGTTATTTTAGCCCACTTCACACGTATTTCCCTCCGACGACATTGGAACTGACACAGATAGAATCACCGGTCGACTTTGACCACATATCAGATCTAGTTCAATGAGGTGATATATCTACTTTCTTAGTTGCTGAAATTCCATATCGTTAGATCTTACTTTGTACTGTATTCATAATGTCGACAAATTTCAAGAGATTTTTTGCACATATCAATGCAGGGCATGTTTATGCAGTTATTGCAGATGAAGACAATGAAGAGGGAACAAACTATTACTTGTGTCATTGTGTTGAGACAAAATATAAATTGGAGGCCCCAGGTATAGATGGAGAAAACATTGAATACCCTACATGGTCAGTTGTGGTTACCGGAACATGGCTTAGAAGGTACCCACATTCAAGTGTTAAACATTGGCTATTTCAAGACTTTGACATGCATCATAAGATTCTTCATTACTCGAACTTTGTCGTGGAATCCAATGTTCATTTGACCAAATATGGGGGTAGACCTTTGAACAAGTCATTATGGAAGGTTCGTGAGTCTGACCATGAGGCAATAGTTGACACAATAAAGAGTAGAGCAGACTTGGATGGTTCGTTGGATTAATTTGTAAGTATATGCACATTGGTTCTTATTAATTTATACTTGTATGCACATAAATTTTTTTGATGCCAATGCTATCATATTCTTTTACAGTGATTGGTGTCCCCTTGCAAAAAATTCAGATATATGAGCCATCCAAGAGAATATCAACCAGAAAAGCAATGCAACATCTGTAAGTGCCTTCCATCTATTTTTATTTCATTTCCCTTTTGGATGATCTTTCTTTTTCTCTTTTACTTTGCGTATTTGTAAGTAAATTGTATACACCTAAAATTGGTCTGGAGCATCCGATTAATTAAATATGAATTATTTGATTAATTATCCTAATTTCCTCTACTTTTGAATAAATAGAAATATTTATTTATATAGTTCACAATTAAATTCATCTTAATTAAATAAACAAAATTAAATACTTTGTTTGATTTAATTATCACATCCCTATTTTATTCTATCACATCATTCTCAAATTAATTAAATAAAGATCAAACACTTTATTTATTAATCACCACATTCTTCTGTTTAATTTAATAAACAACTATCCTATAGTTCATTTTATTAAATTATTTATCTCCCTTCCTAATTTAAATAAAATATATGAATTAGAGCATAAAGAATATTCCAATCTACATTTCCTCAAAAATGAATTAGATTTCCTATGTCTAATCTATGTCTAAATTTGTCACAATTAATGCTTTGAAACTTCACGAGAAGTTTTGGAGACAAATTGGAGACAAATTTGGAATTTGATCTCTCAATTCTCTTCCATCAATCCTTCCTCTTCTCTTGCCTGGTGTTTTCATGGGTAGAGACAATCTCCATCTTTCTCTCAATCTCCTCCATCTCTCACCATTCAATTCTCCAGATTGAATCCAAGCCTCTCAAAGCTTTCCCTATGCATTTCTACAGCCAGGAAATCTATAAATACATCATCATTCAACCAAGAAAAGGATCCAGATAATCAAGCTTCAACCATGGCTGCCTCTTGTAGGTATAATTATCTGTTTCATGTCTATATCATGCTAGTTTAATTGATTTATCATTTAGCATTGCATTATCATCATCTCGTTCTTCAGATAGTCATTTTAACAGTCTTATTTGCTTAAACAATCTGAGAGCAATTTAGATTTAATAAATCTTTGAGGATAGAGAACAATATGACGCTTTCAATTGATTACTGTTTTGAATTGATTCAATTTGTTTAATCATTGATATAATGTCGTATTAAGAAGTGTTTTGATCATATTCACATATTCACACTTACATAAACTACTAAAGGTTGATTGATATTTCGTTGCAAAAAATGCTGATTTAAGAGCCATCAAAGAAAATCTCAGCCAAAAAAGCAATGCAACATACTTATTTTGATGATTTTGACAAATCTCAATTTTGGTTTCAAGCCATTGTAAGAGAGCATGTGAAGCTTAGCGAGGGAATCTCAAGTTACTCATTTGAAGTTAACCTCATGATGAGCACCTATGATTAAGACATTTAAAGAGAATCTTGAATGTATGAATGACATTGTAAAAGATCTGAGAGAACGAAGTGCCAAAGGCATTTTAATAAGATTTAATTACATAAGGAGATATACTCAAATATTGTAAGGTTGAAGTTCATGTTTGGTGTAGTAGCACCTTGTTCTATAAATGCCTTGAGTAGGAAAATTTGCAAACTTTGAATTTTCAAATGTAAACAATGTGAAAGACGTCATATAAAGGTCATGTAAACAATTTGTACACATTTTTTTTGCAACTCGTGTGATGAAGCGGATTGTTCCAACACGTCTGAATAGGTATGTTTACACTAGGCATGGTCTTTTTTTGCACCGAAACATGTAGAATCGCTCCGAGCTATGTTCCACCGGATCGATCCCTTAAGGGTCCAAAGTGCAAAATGGCTGCAAACTTCAGCATGCTAGTACTCGGATACCGTGACACTTAGAGACTTCTCATCTGATCCTCTAGAAAGGTGTTGGGCCCCTCTAGAAAAACCTCTCTCGGTTCTAGCTATCTTGGAGTGGTTTTTTTGTGGTGGCGGATTTTCACTTGATGGAAAAAATGTCAAATTCAAGCAGTGCAAAGTTGCAAAGCGGTGCAACTTTCGCTCTGCAACTTGTGTGACCAAGCGGACTATTCCAACACATCCGAATAGGTATGTTTATGCTAGACATGGTTTTTTTTCACACCGAAACACGTAGAATCGCTCCGAGCTATGTTCCACCAGATCGATCCCTTAAGGGTCCAAAGTGCAAAATGGTTGCAAACTTCAGCATGTTAGTACTCAGATACCGTGACACTTAAAAAATTCTCATCTAATCCTACAAAAAGGTATTGGGCCCCTCTAGAAAAACCTCTCTTGGTTCTGTCTATCTTGGAGTGGTTTTCTCATGGCAGCGGATTTTCACTTGATGGAAAAAGTGTCAAATTCAAGTTGTGCAAAGTTGCAAAGTGGTGCAACTTTTGCTCTGCAACTCGTGTGGCCAAGAGGACTATTCCAAAACATCCAAATAGGTATGTTTATGCTAGACATGGTCCTATTTCGCACCAAAACACGTGGAATCGCTCTGAGCTATGTTCCACCGGATCGATCCCTTAAGGGTCCAAAGTACAAAATGGATGCAAAATTCAACATGCTATTACTTGGATACCGTGACACTTAGAAACTTCTCATTTGATCCTACAGAAAGGCATTGGACCCCTCTAGAAAAACCTCTCTCGATTTTGGTTATCTTGAAGTGGTTTTCTCGTGGCGGCGGATTTTCACTTGATGGAAAAGGTGTCAAATTCAAGCAATGCAAAGTTGCAAAGTGGTGCAACTTTCGCTCTACAACTCATGTGACCAAGTGGACTATTCCAACTCATGTGACATGGTCTTTTTTCACACTGAAACACGTAGAATCCCTTTGAGCTATGTTCCACCAGATCGATCCCTCAAGGGTCCAAAGTGAAAAATGGCTGCAAACTTTAGCATGCTAGTACTCGGATACTGTGACACTTAAAAAATTCTTGTCTAATCCTACAGAAAGGCATTGGGCCTCTCTAGAGAAACCTCTCTCGGTTCTGTCTATCTTGGAGTGGTTTTCTTATGGCAGCGAATTTTCACTTGATGGAAAAGGTGTCAAATTCAAGTTGTGCAAAGTTGCAAAGTGGTGCAACTTTCACTCTGCAACTCATGTGACCAAGGGGACTATTCCAACACATCTGAATAGGTATTTTTACACTAGGCATGGTCCTCTTTTGCATCGAAACACATGGAATCGCTCCGAGCTATGTTTCACCAGATTGATCCCTTAAGGGTCCAAAGTGCAAAATAGTTGCAAACTTCATATTACTATTAATTGGATATCGTGACACTTAGAAACTTCTCATCTAATCCTACAGAAAGGCGTTGGACCCCTCTAGAAAAACCTCTCTCGATTTAAGCTATCTTGGAGTGGTTTTCTTGTGGTAGTGGATTTTCACTTGATGGAAAACATGTCAAATTCAAGCTATGCAAAGTTGCAAAGTGGTGCAAATTTCGCTCTGCAACTCGTGTGACCAAGCAGACTATTCCAACACATTTGAATAGGTATGCTTATTCTAGGTATGGTCCTCTTTTGCACTGAAACATGTGGATTCGCTCTGAGCTATGTTGCACCGGATCGATCCCTTAAGGGTCCAAAGTGCAAAATGGCTGCAAACTTCAGCATGCTATTACTCAGATGCCGTGATGCTTAGAAACTTCTCTTCTAATCCTATAGGATTGCATTGAGTCTATCTATAAAGACCTCTCTCAGTTTTGGCTATCTCAGAGTGGTTTTCTAGTGGTGGCGGATTTTCACTTGATGGAAAAAGCATCAAATGCAAGCATTGCAAAGTTGCAGAGTGGTGCAACTTTCGTTCTGCAACTTGTGTGACCAAGCGAACTATTCCAACACATCCAAATAGGTATTTTTATGCTAGGCAAGGTCCTCTTTTGTACCAAAACACATGGAATCGCTTCGAGCTATGTTCCACCGGATCGATCCCTTGGGTTGGAGGAGTCTTAAGTTGCAAATTTGTAAGTTGCTTAAAGCAACAAATTTGAAATGATATTGAATGGCCCACTTAGCACTCATTGCATCTAAGTGATGCTCATAGAGGTGAGGCACTAGGCCTTCCTAGGAGGTCACCCATTCTAGTATACTCCAGCTCAAGCGCTTAACCACAAAGTTTTTTCCCCAAGAAGGCACAGTGGAAAAGGTAGAATCCACTGTACTTTTGATGAGTGGAAAGGAATTCCTAAGAGAGATGAAGGAGGAAGAAGGAGTTGTCTTTGCAATCATGTTGAAGCCAAAGGAGGAGGAGTCACCTAATTGACTACCTATGATAGCAGAGGTGAAACAACTATTGGATCAGTTCAGGGATATCATTTGTGAAGGCACACTAGCTACACTACCACCTAAGAGGGAAATTAGTCATCAAATTGAATTTGTACCAAAAGAAACATTTCCTAACAAGGCTGCATACAAAATGACACCGGAGTAGAACAAGGAGATAGCAAGGCTTGATCAGGAAAAGAATAAGCCCATGTGTTGTTCCAATGGTGTTGGCACCTAAGAAGGGAGATAAGTGGAGAATGTGTACTAATTTTAGGGCCATAAATAGGATAACCATTAGATATAGGTTTCCTATTCCTAGGATAGAAGACTTAATGGACTATTTAGGGGGTGCTAAGTACTACTCCAAGATTGATTTGAAAAGTGGCTACTATCAGATTAGGATGAAAGAGGGAGATGAATGGAAGTCAGCTTTTAAAACCATAGAGGGGTTATATGAGTGGTTAGTAATGCCATTCAGGCTTACAAATGCACCTAGCACTTTTATGAGGGTGATGAATGAGGTCTTGAAGGACTTTATAGGAGTCCTTGTGGTAGTCTACTTAGATGATATCCTCATCTTTAGCAAATCGAAAGAAGAAAATATGAAGCACCTAGAACTTGTGTTGAAGAAACTTCAAGAGGAGAAGCTCACCATAAATCTTGATAAATAGGGTACTTGGTAACTTGTTGAGGTGTCTAACTAAGGAGTATGGACAAGGATGGGAACAATTCATTTCACAGGCAGAATTTTCCTACAATGATAGCACAAACAGGTCTACTAGTAAGAGCCCATTTGAAATTATATATGGGTTACATCCAAGGGGTGTACTTGAGCTAAGAGACCTAAAAGGTTATGAAGGAATCAGTGGACATGCTAATGATTTTTCTTAGTCAATGAGAGAGGTTCATGAGTAGGTAAAGAAGTCATTAATGGAGGCTAACCAAAAGTTGAAGGCTAAAAGAGATGAAGGGAAGAGAGATCTACAATTTGAAATAGGTGATTTGGTGATGGTATACTTGAACAAGGAAAGACTACAGAAAGGCATACCAAGTAAGCTATAGATGAAAAGGATAGGGCCATGTAAAGTGTTGGCTAAGTATGAATCCAATGCATACAAGGTGGAGTTACCCAATGAGATGTCCATTTCACCTATCTTCAATGTGAAGGACTTGGTGAAGTACAAAGGACCAGAAATGGATGAGGAACAGTATAGTGTTGAGGTGAGTAAGGATGTGGAAAAACTCAAGGTACCTGATCAGATCAGACCACAAGTGGACAAGATTCTAGACTCAAGGGTGAAGAAGATGACTAGGCACAAGACATACATGGAGCACCTAGTGAAGTGGAGACATCAACTAGAGTCAGAGGCTACTTGGATAGCAGAAAATGACTTTAAGAAGCATGGAATTAGTGAGGAGCTCTTGACACCACAGGTTCCTTAACTTCTTTGTTGCAGGGGGGAGAATGGTGCAGGAGCACCTTAAGGTCTTTTGGAGAGATCTTTGCAATTTTGGCTTGTAGGTGGTTCTAGCCAACCACCAAGGGAATAAGGACTATGATGTAAAGTACCAAGAGTGTTTTTGATGAGTGAATTGGAAATAGGTTTGTTAGGGGCTTGCGGTTTGGGTAAGTCTTGGACACTATGAGCATTTTGAGCAATGTTGCCTTGGCTATTTGTCCTAAAATTTGGAAAATGGCATTAATGATGCTCTAAGCCCGACCCAAGGGTCCTAGCACATGGGAGAAAGGTATATAAGGTCAGAAAAATCCTAATACCTGGGTTGGAGGATTCTTTTCACAAATTGAGACTTGGAGAGTACATTTTTGTGATTGGAAGAGAGCAAGTTTTCATTGAATTTATGTGTTTGAGCCTTCATCCAGTCAAGAATGGATTGAAAGGACTTATCTGATGCTTTGAGTCTTCCATTTGTGTCACTTACTTACCTTGTGTAGTATTATATTAGTCATCTAGACCAACTGGTTATCTTTTTGCAAGTTTTTGGTGTTCTTGGTCTCATTGCCGGTTCAGGCCAATTTTGTGAATAATGAGTCCCACTTGATGTCCCATGGCTTTCCTCTCATTTACACTTGGAATGAAGTTGGGGACTGTGTAAATAGTGTACATATAGGTTTTGGGGTCTTGTTTTGTAGGGAAGGTGATGAAATCATCAAGCACTAGGCGAGTGCAAGTGCATTCTGGGTAGTAGCTTGAAGAGGACAACAACAAGGAGAGTTGCTAAATGGATTTTTTTGTGCCAATCAAGAGTATGGGAGTGTAGGAACATGTATCTTAGTCATGTGTGTGCCAGGAGGAGAGCTGAGGAGGTCGTTGAAGCCCTCAAAGAAGGAAAAAGAGCCAAAAACCCTAGGAACCCTTGAAAATAGGGGGTCTGAGGAAAATCATATGTACGAACACTTGTAGGAACTAAGGCCTAGTAAATCTTGGAGCCTTGATGGTCAAAAGAAAGAATCTACAAAAAAATTTGGGGGTTGTTAAGACTGTTTGTGAGAAAAGTCAAGAAAACGGGTTCTAGGAGGCCAAATTGGGGCAAAAGGCTACAAGGCCTAAAATTGAGTTTTTCAAGAAAGCGATGGGTAAAAGGTGAAAGAATCCAATAAGATGGATCAATGAGTTGAAAAATCAACAAAGGGACAACTAGGATACCCTTCCCTAGCCCTGAAGTGGTTTAGGACACTTTGGGTCAGTGTGGAGCCCAAGGAAGCTTAGTGGTGGATTGGGAGTGATGGAGAAGAATTTGAAATTGGTGGCTCGAGTCTTATGTGGTGAGAGGGGTTTAGGAGTGATCCTTGAGTAGGGTAGAGAGGAATACCCTAGGAAGACTAGATAATAGGTCTTGGGAAGAGCAAGAGTGCTCTTGAGGGATAGGATTCCCCATCACTTTAGCTCATCAATTGATAAGTAGGAGGTATTTTCTACAATGTGTCGAATTGTGATATTGCTATCAGGATTCTATTGAGAAGTCATTTGTAGTATTATATATAGATCTAGCTTCTACAGTATTGCACATGATTGTAGATAGTTTCAAAGATCTAGATAACATCAATAGTTCACATTACTCAAGAAGGATGAACATCTTAAAGACATTTGCGGAAATCAGGACAAGTAACCTTCTTGTGGACTTAGGGTTGCAATATTTGATCTAAAACATGTTCCACCATTTCTTCAGTAAGATCAAGAACACACATAATGAAGGTGTATTTGAAGCCATGAAATATTATGGTTCGAACTATCTAGGAGAGTGATGTTTTATCTCGACCAACCATATCTATACCATGGTTTGTTTGGAAACAAGGATGGGTTCTCTCTTCATTGGAATATACATTATTCCTCGATGTGTTCACACCAGTGTTACAAGACTAGGACTCACCTCGGACTTGACAAGCCATTTTTTGACTTGGACTTGGGCTCGGAGCACAGACTCGACAAATAGAAAAACCTAAGAAACTCAAAGATTTGTAAGGATTTAAAACTTGTTTCATGCACCCTTTAATAAATAAACCTTAAAGACACAATAGCATCATCAAATAGAAATTACTATGATCCCATGCACAAACATACATCAATCACACAAGTATAAGCACAAATTTTAGTTGAATGAAATAACACATATAGATATATAAATATTGTGATATTGCTATCATGATTCAATCATGTAGTTTTACAAGTTAAACTCATTGACCCATGATTCATCAGTAGTGGTTCACAAGAACCCATCTCTCATGATAATGAATGGTTCATAAGGAGGAAGATAGATCTTCATACATTTCTTCTATCACAAATGAGATAAGTGCTTGGTTTCATGAAGGTCATGAGACAACCATTAATGGGGAGTGGATACATGAAGAACTGATGGAGAATGATAATGGCTTCAGACCTACTATAAAGGAATTTGTTTTTTGTTTCAATGATGCAAGAGGTTTTTGGTTGCACTACCAAAATGAGCCTACGAAGAATGCATGTGAAACTCCTTTTGACCTTGAGGGTGTAGTTACTCCATCTCAAGGATCATGCATTGAGGATGACATAGATCAATGCTATGGCTAACCAATTAATAATTATACACGTGAATAAGTCAAACATGTACATGTCAATAAGGGAACTACAAGTACTCATAAACACGTAAGCCTCAAAAAGTATACACACGAATACATAGTATACACAAATTAAAACAAAGTATATGCACGAATACAAGGTATATGCATGAAAACATGTAAGCCACAAAGTATACACTCGAATGCACGTAAGTCACAAAGTATACACGTAAGTTGTAAAGTATACACTTGAATATACATAACTCATATCTATTGAACCATCAATTTAGAATGCAAATATGGACAGGCATCAAAAAAAGATATTTGTATTAACCAAATAGCCATGTAGGCATACATAAATATATGTCGATATAAGTATGAAATCTATGTATAAAATAGCCATATAGGCTTACGAGAATGCCATCTAGCAATACAATGTCAAATATGTCCAATAAAAAATCTGTACAAAACTACCATGCAGGCATACAATAAAGGACTTTGGAATCAAAAGTCATTGCTCTCCATGCCCAGGAAATAAAATATTTCCCTTTCCTTTTCACTCGGATGGCGATAGGTCTATCACTCATTTTTGTTGTGCTCGTGGAGTGCTCCTGCTACTCCTCCTAGGGTTTAGTTCATGGTGAAGTTTTAACTATTACAACAAGAAGTAAAGACATGAATATATAGAAATTACATTATAAAAAATGAAATATTTGACAAAATAATCACTTACAACCATCTCAAGATCTCTCTCCACGAGGGAAATATCCTCATGCCCATGCTCAGGCATGCTCAAGCCCTGTATAAACCATGCAAATAGACAAAAACTACGTGAATCAATAATGGTTTGATTTCTCACTAACTAACATCTATAACAACAAATGTAAATTAAAATTTACTAATTTGCCTCATACCTCTTCTATCAGAGCCATCGAGGAGTGTATAGAAGATGTCACACCGATATCCATTTCCCTCGTCACATTCAGAGGTGTATCGTCTTGCAACAATTGAAAATAAAACAAATTATTCAACGTAATCAACAATGTGCATGTATAAACTACACAAATCTATTAAGTACTTGATTCATTAGCTAAACTCTTTATTCTATTACCTGTGTGAAGGTTTGAGTAAATCCACCGCCACTGGGAAGTGTTCCATCAAAACCTCCAATATTAGTCTGTTCAACATCCAAAATTGCATATTAAATTACCATTCATAAAACAATGCCATTAATATGCAATAAAATTATAATTGTTTACTAGTTACATACCCTAGCGATAGGTGTACTGCAAAAATAGGTTGGTGGGGGGCCAATGTATCTAGTCTCAACACTGTGATCCTACAATTTTATTAAAATCATAAAACATTTTTAGTTAATCTTGCACTTCAAAATCAAAATTTAATAAATTAAATTCAATGAACACATGCGCTAACTTTTACCTAACTATCAATGCGATATGTCTCATGCAAAATGTCAGCTGCCCTCTCCATCTCCATCGCTATAGACAGATCCTACGTACCAGTCTCCTGAGGGTCGGTGGGGTCATATGAACAAGTAGCCCCGCAAGATTGACACACATGTGTTCGAAGACCACCACTAGAAGACTCCCCTGGATGGTGCTATAGAATAGGGCTAGTATGATGGATGACACTCTGGGTCAAAGTGTTGATTGCCTGCAATGTCTCTACGTCAACACTTTCCTTCACGACGAAAGACATAACAATGTGCTCATGAGGTGGCCTAGCGAGAGCTCATCTACCTTGCCACGTAGGATCTGGCTATGCACCAGGTCTATCCTGAGCTGACCCCCCACCTCTCCCCTGGAAATCCCTCATATCAAAATAATTTGGGATTTTGTTCAATATGAACTCACTGTATAGTTTCCTAAGGAAATATTGTGGGACCTCACAATTGTTGCACGGTGGGTAATCGAAGACCATGTACCACCTATCATAAAACCGCTCCTTCATTTGTTGGTGGTGGCACCAATGGATAGGAAACCTCTTCGCATTGAGGGTATGATTTTGATTTGTGCGTGGTTCAGTGAATAATGAGCACAGATCACCTTTTGTTATTTTTAAATCTTTCACATCCTTGTATGATAGTTTATTTGCATAATACTCCCTAGCCACCTACCTCCTATCTTCCCATCCAGTTATTTGTTTGCTAATTGAATCTACGTTTGTTAACATATCTTTCAATGAATTTGATAGGGTCATTCTTTCTGTGGTTGAGCTATTTGGATCACTCAACCTATTGATCAAATCCTCAATTTGTTTTTTGTTGTTCTCAATTTCACTCATTAAATTTTGTTGAGTGCCAAGAGGGGGTTGAGTGATTGGTGGAGGAGGTTGATGTTGTGGTTGATTTTGATCTTGAGGATTTGGTTGGTCCTCCTATTGAGGATTTTGAGGGTTTGTAGGTTGATTTGCATCTCCTAAAAATTCAAAGAAATAGATATCAAATTCAAAACAAAAAACATAGAATCCTTACCTCTTACAGCTCCTCGTCATCGTGGTGCCATCGTTGCAAAGAAATTTGGATTCTTGGTGAAGAAATTCTTCTCCTAGAATGTGAGCGCGATATTTTGGGGTTTTTGGCCGTGGGTGGAGCAAAAAAACCAGTCGAAATGCAAATGAGAGATTTGCATTTGTTTTTTTGCTTTTAACGCTTGCGCTTGCATTATGTCTTTGCAGTTGTAGCTGTTGGGACCTTGCCTACGTTTAACGTAAGACATAATGCGAGCGCATTATAACGCGTTCGCATTATGATTTTCAACTTTTTTTTTTTTTAGGGTGTCCACAGAATTGCTACCCATTTCCATGCACCTGCCCTCATATCTATCTTCAATCCGAGTTTATTTAGTTTTCGTGATCTACAAGGTTGGATTCAAGTGTTGTGTGTGGAAGTTTAGCTAGTTGTAGAATGGGTATGTTCTTTTGATGTATGATGTTGCGAAGAAGTTGTTGGATTTCAGGGTGTTGATGGAATATTCTAGATTGTGTTAAAGTGTTGTGTGTGTTATGTGTGTCATCCTTGGATCAAAGGAAATATGTACTTAATTTTTTAATGGTGCTAACTTAGGTTCAACTGACCTTGGGTGTTTACACTAATTGTGGATATTCTTCGGTGTTTTTGTAAGTGTGGCATGGTGTGTATGAGTGTATTTGGGTCCGATTTAAGGTGGATTGTGATCTTCCTTCATTCCTTTCTGTAGACATGGAAAATGTACAATTTCAGTTTGACACACTTGATCTTGATTATTAACAACATTTCTTCTTGAATCATACTCTCAACTTTTCATCATGTTCTGCCTCTTAAGTTAATGAGTCATAATTCATTTAATTAAGTTTTTCTCCTCTAGTGATTAAATTAATTAATTTAATTTATTTAAAATTACATTTATGTTTAATTAAATAAATCATTTTATTTGATTAAATTCTCTAAAGTCCTCTTATTAAATTAAATAAATTAAACCTTATTTGATTTAATCTAACATATTCCTCCTTGGTTAAATAAATCAAAACCATTTATTTAGTTAATCATTTCTTCTCAATTCTAATTTAAATTAATTCATCTATTTAAGTCAAAATTGCCAAATCATCTAATCCTTCATTAAATTAATCAAAACTCTGATTAAGTTAATCTCTCTCATTAAAATTCTCTAGAGAATGCAACTTGCACAATAAATCAATTAATTTGATTTATTTAATTCTCCATTTTCCCTCACATAACATCAAAAGGGAATATTCCCTTGTTTGAATTCAAAAAGTCCAAGTAGACTTGTACATCCAATAAGGCATTCACTCCTCTTACATGACCTTGTGCTTTGAGCCAAGTGGCATTTATTTCATTCTTTTTTCCCTCTCACATGTCATTTATCAAATTTGAAATTCCACTTAATGGCATTTATCATGCACATTGACCAAAATGTGCTCATTCCTCAACCATTAACATCTTGACAAGTGGCACTTGGCCATTGGATGTTGAATGATCCCACATTGCTCTATTTCATTCTCTCTTCCATTTTGGAAATCTATAAATTGGAGACTCCTCTCCTCATTCAACAACACACAACCTTGAGTAAACTTACTATGCTCAAATTCACCTTCACTTCACATATTTCAAGCAAGGTTATTCTCTTCATTTGAGAATTAATCTTGCCCATAACATCATTCAGCTTGTTCAAGGATTGGGAAAGGGCTACTTACTACACAACAAGGTGGCACCAATCCACTATGAGATAAAGCGTTAACCATGTTTGCATATATGCTTTTATTTAGCTTCTATTTGTCTTCGTTAGTTGCATTGTTTAACATGGTTAAATATTTCATAGGGATGTCTAAGTTTGCTGGTTTAAACTAAATTTCATGCTAACAACATGAAATTGTTTAAGCTTCTCTTGCAGATTTTAGCATCCACACTTTCCACCACATGAATGCTTTGGTGTCCACCTAATTTGAATTTGCATGGTTGAGGTGCATAGAAAACCTTGTGAATTGTTTTCGAGGTTGAGGATAGTATAAATAAGTGTTGAGTTGATGGAGAATTGTGTAATTGTGAAGCCTGTAATGTGAAGTGCAGATATGTGAAGTGTGAAAATATGAAATTCAGTGTGAGATTTAATGCCTAAGGCTATTGCAAGGAGTGAGCAGAAGGTGTCTACATTCTACAGAGAAATTGTAAATTTTCTGGTGAAGTAGTGGTGGATCTTTTTATTGCTTTGAGATGGGTTTATCATTGTAACATTATTCTATCTTCTTATTTCTTATCTGGCAGTGAGCCCTCTGGTAGTGAGCCTATTGTATTTGATGTTGCAATTAATTTATATTGTGAGAAAATCCTCACTATGGTTTTTCCCTTCTTGGGGTTTCCACGTAAATCTGGTGTTCTCATGTGTTTGGATGTGTTTGTATTTTTATTTTTATGTTTACATTCTACTAATGCACAATAAGGGTGTAATGGCTGCTAAAGGTTTACGAGCTAATTCAAATTTGAATGTTAATGAGGATTTTGATGTTTTAATGTATAATTGATTCACTCCCCCATCTTAGTCGTTTTGTGCATTCAACACTATTTACATCATATACACATTCATTTTTAGAATGAGTATGCATTTTAGAGTGGCTATGTGTTTCATAAAAAAATAATATATGAAACCCAATATTTTTCTTTTGTTTTAAGCTTGGGAACTCAACCCTTAGCCTTGGACCCACAAGAACAATTCCATGAAAACAATAAAAGAAAGTTTGACTTTAGTGAAATGACATCTAACTTTTAATTTCAAAGTTTGTATGAAATTAAAACCCATTATAGATGATGATATCTAATATATATATAATTGGACATATTTTCTATTTATTAATTAATTTTTTGATGAAACAATTTATAAAGTTGAAATGATAGGTATTAGTATTTTTTTAATAAATTTTAATTTTTTGAAAAAATATATGTGATAAATCTAGACATCATTCTCTACATAATAAAAATAATAATTTATGATTATTTTAGTTGAAGTTAAGTTGGTTGTGTACAAAGGATTATCCAAATAAACAATTAGGGCCAATAAAAAAATAGTTAAAAAACTATAAAAAATATCTTGACCAAACTTCACCATAATACACATCTTTCCCTAAAAGGATTATGTTGGCCATACACATGCATGTTTTGGTTGAAAACATAAGACTTAGAAAAATTCAATGTTGTACATCCTATCAAAACTAACTTGTATTGCTTGAGTATTGGAATACATTACATATTTGAAATCTAAACACAAAGTCCTACATTTCATAATTTTCGACCAATTAAGATTCTCTGTGTATGTGCTTCAAAATTTTACTTCAACTACTATAAAATTTGACTTTTATAAAAAAGACTTGTACTTTTTGGCCAAAAAGTGCACCCAACTTCTTGCACTTACCCAAATTTATATTATATAGAAAAGTTAAGAAAGTGAAAGCACTAAAGGATTGTGTATATGCGACTCTTAAAAAATAGGATGAGGACATAAATGTCGATTACAAATAATTCAATATCCCATCAAAACTATTACCATTGGTCGAAGATTTGTCAAATGTATAGCCACCATTCTAGGTGTCAACTTATGTTAACATCCTTGTTGATGTATTAGATACTAATTGGTCCATACACTCCAATTGGATATACTCATATGCTTGCAAGCGAAGAATGTAATACACTACAAACTTTGCTCATCAATTTTTAGGTAAGAAGACGTGAAGTGTGATCAAATGGTCTAACGCATTATAAATATACATCTAATTGGTGACACTTGACACATTAACTCAATCACTATTTGTATATAAGAGAGATACGAGTAAAAAGACAAAGGAAGGGAGAGAGGAAGAGAGATGGATAGAGAGAGAGAAACAATGAGAAATATATAAAGAGGGAATGTTTTTATTCTTTATTTGTATTCATAGTGCATTCCAAAAATTTCTCACTTAATAGATAAAATTTTAAATATTAAATAATTAGCCGATAGGCTACATATAGTGTGAGACTTGAGTATGAAACAAATCTCACACCTGCAAGTCACTGTTTTAACTGTCGTTTAATGCTAAACCAGCTACCGTTTAATGATAAAAGCCTCCAAAATCTCACTTATCACATAAAAGCTAGATAAATATTGATTTGAAAACTAGATGAGAACATTCTATTTCTATTTGCAATATTTTTTGTCAATTTGATGGCAACTTTCTTAATTCATTTGTATCGATTTATGTTTTAAACCTATATGCAAATATTTCATAATTAATAATACTTAAAGAAATAAAGGAAAAAAACTAGATTTGTCTAAGTTCATTCAATTTCATTATTTAACATTTATTATTAATTGTTTAATCCAACCACATACAACTAGAATTTGCATGCACAAACACGTACTCTCTAACATATTAACATACATATAATTTTCTATCAACGCAATTTTTGAACTTTTTTAGATGTAAATGTTAGTATATAAAATTAATGTATTATATGAAAATCATGAAATTATTTTGAAGATTGGCCTACCACACCAAGATGGGATTGCTAGTTATAATCTTTTCAAAATTATTGACCCCTTATGGAAAGCACTCCACTAAAGGTTACCCACTTTATAAAATTACAGAATCCCAACTCACTCTGAAGTTCTTTTTATTTTTTTCAAGAAGTACAACCAACCACGCATTATTGTGTTACTTCCACTCTCTTTCACACGACGTATATATTCCACCACTCCTCTTCACTTTACTTGAGTAATACGTCATCTGGTGCAGTCGAATTGTCAGCTTCATAATTTAGTTGGCCCATCATTCTATCCTGGAAAATACATGTACAACTCCATTCGCATTTACAATTATGTAACAAGTGCGCCCGTGATACGATATGCCCTCGCTGTCTCGTTTTTCAAGTCAATTTTTGAAAACAGCATTACAAACGATTCTACCCTCGAATTATCACAGCTAAGACTTTTTTTCGTTTTGATTTTCCAGCTAAAATGAAACCTGGAGCTTTCATTCATAGAAAAAAATCTTATCTTTACTCGGATGCTTCCTCATTTCAATTCTTCTAACCTAAACTTATACCATACGTTATCTTCAATACAGCCAGTGTTTTGAATGGAAGTTTAGTAGAGCACGTAACTTGCTGGAACATCAAGAGGACCAATAATCTGGAAAACTTTACCCTTTGACTGCCTGGTATAATTCGTTTAAACCAGCTATGTACAACATCCTTTCTGTCATTTGGATCATCATGTGGCCATTTCAATGTCTGCAAATATTTATGTCTATTAAGAACAGTTTTACCTATCGTGAATGACAAAGCAGAAGAGAATAAGGAAGATTGTAAGGAAACAAAAAGGACAAAAACAGCAGAAAATAAATTTGTTTTTATTCTGCAAAGCAGCAAAAACTGTAGGTAGGTAGCAACCATGCGTGAGGAGGAAAAAGAGAAGACAAGAAAAGGGCCATGGACTGCAGAGGAGGATATGCAGCTTGTTAGGTATATATCTCTTCATGCCAAAGGCCGTTGGAATTTCCTAGCCAAAGCTGCAGGTATTAGGAGGAAATTATTTTTGCAATGAATTAATTTGAGATTAAAGAGGAAAATATTTTTAGTTTAATGATATCAAGTTTTCATAATTCATATTGTTTATTATTGAGATGTTTTTTCAATTTGATTGTGTGAAAAGTTTTTGCATCAACGTTCCAGTTACACTTCGTGATCTATCTTCAAGATGAAATAAAGAGCTCCGAGTGTGACCCAAAACATCGATGCAAAAACTTCTCACATAATCGAATCCATAACTGTTTAAGCAATAAATATTTTTACGATTTTATACTTGAAATTGTAAAAAAATTGTTGATTAGATCATACAAATTAATTTTATTCATCAATGTTTCCGATCATATTTCTAACAAGAGAAAATTGATAACGGATCATAAAATATGATTGAAAATTTATGTCCAATCATTCTTTGTAACGGTACATCCGATTCAACAACAATTGTCATAGATATCTCTTGCATATGTGAATAAAAGTAATGCAATTTGTGTACATCAAGAAAGAAGGGATTGAGTGATATGTGAAGATGACTGAGCAGGGCTGAAGAGAAGTGGGAAGAGCTGCAGGCTGAGGTGGGTTAACTATCTACGCCCAGATCTCAAGAGAGGAAACATCAGTCCAGAAGAAGAGCGTTTGATCATAGACCTGCAGAGCCGTTGGGGTAACAGGTTCGAAATAGATTCTCTACTCTTCTGAATATTTTGTCTATGATCACTGATTATTGCAATCTATATGAAGATTGGAATAATAACCAATCCACCAGCAATTTGGTTTTACAGATTACAAATACATTTAGTTTCCTGTCATTATTTCTTAATGGCTATTCATTACAATTTTTTATTAATAACTGATGAATAGCATTAGAAATATTATGTTGCCCCTCACGGCTTCTTTTGTAGAGCTGCATGAATAGTAAATATTTAATTTAGAAGAGCGTTTTTGTGGAGCTGAATTCAAAGTAAATATCTAATTTAGAAGAGCCTTTTATAATACAGAGTATTCTAGAATATGTTTATCAGATTGTTATTACTTAGAATTGTCTAGATATAAAGAAATTCAATGTTATTAGATTTCCACAATCTATATTATCAATGCTAGATTTCTGGATTAGATTGTGTGTCAATTATAAAGAAATTTTTAAATAGATATTGAAAATGCATATGTTTAACATAAAATTATAATGAATTGGATTAAACATAAGATTAGTATTGTGTAAATTTTTTATTTGTTAATATAGAATTAAACTTTCTGTATATGTATTATTCTGTGTTTTTACATTCTAAACCATAGTATATTTTTAGAAGATGCTTTTAATAAAACAGGGGACTGGTCTAAAACAGAGCATTAGTTCTAGAACAAATCACGCACACAATTTTCAACAAATTGATATTAGAGTTCATTAAGCAAGGAATTGGAGTACTTTTAGAGCTGATCTGTAATGATCAAGGTGAGTGGCTGCAAATTCCACAGAATGGAGAGAATTATGATTATTACAACATTAGGTGAAGATATTGTTTTGCACAAAAGATTTAGTGAAAAATATTTTTAGAACTAAAGAAGACTAGACAATTTATAAGGCTTTCATACAAGCACAAATATTTTTAGGAATTGCAACAAGAAAGAAGTTTAAGCAAGCATTGAATAGTCTACAAAATATTTATGAAGGCATTCACAAATTAAAATTGTTAAAATTATAAGTATCAAAAAGAGAATTAAAAACTTACAAATGAAAAATTCAAAATCAATAATTTTGAGCTCTTTACACATATAATAGGTGTACTTAATCAGATAAAATATTATAGAGATTGTAGACACCTAAAATGCACTATTTCTATTGTCATCACACTAGATCTATTTTGCATATTCGCTTCATATTGATTTCTAGAATAAATTAAATAAATTTGATAATTTTTCTAATATTAATTAAATAAATATTGATTATTGAATTAAAAAATCTAACCATTCTTAAGACATTAATTAAATAAATTATGTTTGTTTATTTAATTAATCGACTAGTTTAACTCTTTTATTTATTTAATTTTCATTGAATACATTATATTTATTTAATTAAGCCAATCATTCCCTCAACATTCTCTCATAAATTAAAGAGATTCTAAATAAATTAAACTCATTCAAAATTCTCCTCCTCATCAGTTAAATAAAAAAATTGAGTCTAATCAACTAACTAATTATTTGCACATTTCTCCACCATTTTGTTTAAAATAAACAAAGTCGACCTTGCACAAAACCTCAAATGCAGGTCAAGCTCCAATTACACAAGGGTTAGAATTTTTTTTTTTAATATTCACCCTCTATAAAAAATGAGAAAATTGCCACCCTCCATCTCTTTCCAATTTATGTCCAAATCATGTGCAACAATCATAAGATGCCACTTATAAGCTTCTCATTCTCTCTTGCAAATGGATCAACCCCCTCCTTTCTTTGCACAAGATGAAATCTCATACATGTCCATCATCCTCATCTAGAATATATGAATTAACCATTCCTCAAGCCATTTCTAAGAGTTGGAATTGGATGCAAGGCAATATCATGCTACTAGAATAAAAAATCACATCAACTCTCAACAACATAAACTATTTTGAGCACATCACATGGTCATCAAGGGTTGTGTTGGTGAGAATCTTGTCCTATTTTCATCATTTATCTACTTACCTTAGCATTAGAGGTGTATTTAAGTGTAGAATAGGATTTTTTTATACCTTTTTCTTTAATATTTCATTCTATGTTTAGCATACACATTTTGTCATGTGTGGTGGGACTACACCCCTATCTAATTTTCATCTTTGTAAACTTTATTTTGTTTGGATTTTAGAAATTTTCATGTGCATTTAATATTTTCCTAGTTTGGCACAGTCATCACAGTTTTGGTGTATTCATGCTAATCTTGATGACACCTACATTCTATCAAATATTAAACCCTAAACCCTTGTTTGTGGCATAGGCCCTCTACATACTAGTGTACCCATACTTCCCTAAGGTACATGCACACTTGGTGTGGGGTATGCACTCTCTAGGCTTGTTTAAATTATTTTAGTATGTACAAGTTCCCTTCTTTATAGAAGATATGCATAGTGAGTGGAATATGCACACTACTTCATTGTGTATGTTCTCACTAAGGTTATACTAATGTTTTTTTATCATCTTTACAAAGGTATTGGTGTTTCTACACTATCTATTAGCATACTTGCTATCTTGATTTTTTATTTTTAATTGTTTAACATAGGTGTTCTATGTAATAGTGTTTACACACTCTATGACATATACAATTTGTGAAACAATGTCGATGCTTCTAGTTAGACATTTTCTTATGTTCTCATATTTTTCTTACTAACCTTAATTATTATAAGTGTGTATTTTGACTATTTGTTTCATTTATTGATCCCTTGTTGTAGGTTCACTTGCTTAAAGACCAATCATTGCAACAAAATACTAATGTGTGATTTACATGTCCATTTATTAAAAAAATAACCTTAGAAATAACCTTAGTGTTGGAACATTTTTTCCATTACACCAAAAGATTGACCTATTAATGTACAATACAAATGCCAGAGATAAATGGATCCATCAGATGTGATTAGCCCATGTCCCGATTCTGAAGGGAGATGCTGGTGATTAGCCCAACAATCCTCCTCTTAGCATCACCTAAGGAGATTCAAACCCACAACCACAACTCTGATACCATTTGTTGGAACATGTTTTCCATTGTGTGAAAAGATCAACCAGTTAATGCTCAATACAAATGCTAGAGCTAAATAGATCCAAGAGAGGTGGTTTGTTCATGTCCCAAATGTGAAGGGAGATGCTGGCGATTATAACAACATTTAGGTCCATTTAAAATAAATTAACTTGCTCATTTGACTTGTTCCTCTAAGGGTGTACCACAAGGTGATCTTTGGAATCAAAAGAATCTCTTGTACATAATTGTCTCCACATATTACATTTTTATTTATAAGGTAAATTTATTTTTTTGTCATGTTTTTGATTAAGGAAAAATAAGGTTTTGAAGGGGACCGAAACCCTTTAACAACAAAGAAAAGAAAGATAAAACATTAGAGAGTTCAACACAAAAATAGAATGCTTCCAACAAAGATAAGAACAAAAAACCAGCCTAGGGGTAGCACAACAAAACACCAGCAGGAATCTAGCAAAAAACCAACCACTAGGCAAGATTCCTCAAGATATCTGCAACCTCCTGCTCCAGATTGTTCATATTTATTGCTGCTTTCTTAATTTCCTATATTTCCATAGGGGTTTTGTCAGCCTTCCTCTTCAGGTTGGCTCTAGTTCTTTTGCTCGGCCCAACACCCTCCACCTGGCTTTGATCTTTCTCATCTTCCACATCCACTACAGGATTTACCTGATAGGCCTTTTCCATATTCTCAACCATCAAATTCATGGTGATCGCAGTGGATTTTAAGATCTTGTGACTCATTTCCAAAACCTTTTGAATAGATTCTTTAACATTCTTAAACTTTTCATCAATAGCGAATAGCTTTCCGTCATGGTTACTCTTGAATTGTTGCAAATCCTCCACAGTTTTCTTAAGGCAATCTACCATATATCTACCATTTTTTTTTCATGTTTGTGTGATACATAGGTGCGAATTATCTCCCCACACACTATATGGTGATATTAGGAATCAAAATAATCCCTCTAATCCTTTTATATTTCCTTAAAATACTAACCCCATGTATGCTCTTTCCTCATGCTACAAATATTGCAAGGCAATCTTATAAACTAAAAAATGATTAGTCTTTTATTTATTTATTTATAGCAAGTGTGACTTGAATTTCATCACCAAGTGGTGATTGAAACCCATGTGTTTTGGTAGGGTATAAAAATTAGGGAGAGCATCGAAAGAATATCCCTTCCAAATACATTTATCATTATGCTAAGTCTGCACAAAAATTTAAATCTTGCAAAGTGATGACAAAAAGTGGGTTACCCTCTCAAAAAAGAAATTAGACATACAGACCTTTCCATAGATTTCGGCTTCGCATACCCTTGATATATTGAGGACATCCCATATAAATCCATGTTCAAACCTATCTAGAGAACCTTTTGGTCATTCGTAACTTATTGTGTACCAGTAAGTGGTTAGCATTGAGAAGTTACTCACATCATACCTTTGGAATACATATAATGTAACCTGTGATCCCAAATACTGGGTTACACTTTTTGGCCAAACTTGACATTGAAATCAATATTTTTCACCAGATGTTCACTTTCTCATACCTATAGTAGCTAAACCATTAAGAATTTGAAGATGAATCAAACTAGTGATTTGTGAGATTTTCTGTGTAGATTCTAATTATATATTTTTTAATTTTTTAAAAAATAAATTGTGAATCCTTTTATGTAATTTTTAATAACTTATTTTTTATACTAAACAACATTTTTAAAAAGTGATGTTTACTTTGGACCGCATAACTTTTTTTTATAGAAAGGATACAATTCTAACTTTTAAAATATAGATTTGTCACACCAATATCTAGCGCATGGATATTTTTCATAATTTTTTGTTACATATATTTTTTTAATTAATTTTCCAAGTCAGAGTAATTATAATTTGGAGAGAGGTGTACTTCGGACCACATAAATTTTTTTCTATGCATTTGAATTAACTTATTCTTTTTTTTTTGGAATAATAACATCAATACCTAGTGCAGTTTATTTTTTAGATTTATTTTCTCTATTTTCCTATTTTTTCATATGTGGGAAACAAAGAACTTTATGTTCATTGAAAAACCTATATTCATAAGAAATAAAAAATAAATATAATAATCAAATTAAATATATTTAAAATTATACTTTTTGGGAAGCTTATAATAAGGGCTACATAATTATAAAACACAAATTTTAAGTTAATTCATTTGATCTCCCAAAAGGTAAATCAAAAGTGGTTTTTTATCAACATTTTGATAGGTGTAGAGGAGACTCCATTATAGGTATGGTTTAAAATTAATGGGATTCTATCCAAGGGAGTTTGATAAGGGGGTTTGATCAAACCCTCTTTAATTAAAATAATTTAAATGAAAAATTTAAAGGGTTAAATCATTATATTTTAAAAAAAATATGATTTCAGGAAAAAATTAGGATGTCCCAAAAAGTGTAACCCATTATTGTGGCAACAATAATTAGCTATATTTGTGACCTCATAAGCTAAATAATACTAGTATGTGGTTGGAATTTTGAGATCGTGGGATAATACTATTCATGACTAAGTTTAGCTATATGTGTGACCTCATAAGCTTAATAATCTCACTTGAATATCTAGGGCATTCATGTTCCTTCACTATCCTCTCGCTTGTACTAAAGTTGTGCAATGAGTTAAGTCAAAACTTTATAAATTCTAACCAAATCAAATATAGAAGTTATAATCCCCTTGTTCAACCAATCTATGAATCCCTTTGATAGTGAAAATAATTATAGTATTATATTGATTACAATGAATATACCAATAATAGCTTTGATGACATAACCTAAGTGAGCAAGATTTCCATGTTCCTTAGTCACCCAATCACGAATAATTAGGAGCCTTTAGAACAAGAATATTCAAGCACTAGCTATCCTTCAAACCAAAGTCATATATTTATTGGTCATCTATATGAAAAGGGGAACCTTCTACTATATCTTTTCTTGTTGTAAAAGATAAATTATGCCATGGTTAGATACCTCTTAAGAACATGAGCCAAGCTTATCCGAAGCTATGAACCTAAAATTTTATGTAGAGGAAACATTCCAAATAAAAAAATATACATGTCTAATATTAATCCATCAAATCCTTAACCTTTTGATCCTTTCATTAAAATATTTATGTTCTTGTAGAGGTGGAATATCTAAGATGAAAGTGAATTTGGTGGGGTCAAATTCTTTGCCTCATTGAGAGACAATGAAGCCTAGAATTTTCACTAGATGTGACACCAAATACACATTTCTTAAGATTGAGGTGCAACTTATATTCTATCAAATACTCAAATACATGCTCAAGAATTTTTGGATGACTTTCTCTTGTTGTTAACCTAGTCAACAACCATCTACATAATCTTCCATGATGTCATGCAACATGTCTTCAATGATGAATGCCATTGCTCTTTGAAAGCCCACCCTTGTATTTTAAATCCAAAATGCTATGTACTAATAATAGAAAGTTCCCTAATTGTGGTTACAACTATTTTATGTTGATTTTCAGTGAAAATTTAAATTTTATCATATCTAAAGAACCCATCTATAAGGGATAATCACGTCTATGTTTGGAAGTGGAAAATCATGCTTGAGAAATTAATTTTAGTGATCTCTAGATTCTATGAAAGTTTTGATTCCTTTTAGTTATTTTATAATAGGGACAATGTTGGATATCCATTGTAAATAGTCAATTGGTATGATAAATCCAACCTCTAACCATTTCTCACTCTTTTTCGACTAGTAGTGCAACTTGTGGATGCGTCTTATAATTTTTTTGTTTCACTAAATTGCCATTTGGATGCACCACTAGATGGTGTATAAAAAGACAAGGATACAAGCCTAAAATATTTTCATAGGACCAAGAAAATTTATTTTTAGATCACTTGAGAATATATTTGATGGTTTCTCATTCTTCAGTTGACATTCTCGCTACAAGATAGATGATTTTTGGATAAGTACCAAAGTTAACCTCCTATGATTCTTCTACCAAGACTGATGATCGATCATACCAATATGAATATGTCAATGGAAGGTTGATTTCCTTTTCTATTGATTCATCATAGAGGTTTCAATTATTATACAATTCCTTTTCTTTTCCTTTCTGTTTTACGTTTGATAACACCTTCTAAAGGTTTTCACTAGAGGAAATTGATTTTTTATTTTTCTATTTGCTAATTTTTTGAATTTTTGGACCAAGAAACTCAACTTGTTCTTATTTGTTGCATAAAAATTATTGAAAATAATTTTTAAGGTCATTTGTTTGAATTCCATCATAGAGTCCCATGAATTTAACTATAGCTTCATTATATTTAAACATTTTTAAAGGCACACAATCTTGTTGGTCTTAAGCAATGATTTTGGGATGGATGAGAGGGAGGTGAATAAACAAGTAAGCCTAGATTGTGCACCAAATTTTGAGGAAATTATTAATAGAGGGGCCACTATTATGAAAGATCTTGTCGCAAAAGGTTTGGTCAAAATCTATCAAAAATAAAAAGATAACAATAACCAAATCAATGACAAACCACACTTTTGGGCCAAGAATAAAAAAATCATTGGTGACGAGGTAAATGACTCCAATATTAAATTTATTACACAAATAAATAAATATCAAACAAGTACTAATGACTAAAATTCTCAACAAAAAATGCATGTTCTCATACCCAAAGGATGGCAAAACCCCCTAATAATACAAATTATAAATACTTTCCTTGGGGGAACCTACCAAAGTAGTTGAGGGTGAATGAAGTATAAAAGACACAAATAGATAAAATGAATGAAACATACAAGTTAACTTTCCTTTTACCTTCCTACCTCATGGATTGAGTTGAAGTATATGCACCCTTCTCCACTTGATGTTCTCCTTTGGATGAATGATATGTAGTAGAATGTGGTTTCTTATGGAAGAAACATGATATTAATATTGTGATTGAAAGAAGAAATTAAAAGAATAAGGATATGATAAAAATGAGAGAAAATAACTTCATTTATAAATTTTTGATGGTAAAAATGGAGGGTCAAGATTCCATGTCTAATGGATGGCTAGGATTGAATGCGAGTAAGGAAATGGATTAATGGGTTTAGCCTTGTCACAAGTGTCACAAGATGAATGGATGTGTAAGATGTAGGTGTACTGACATGTGTGAGCACACATTGGGAAGCTAATGAAAGGGACAAGTGAGGGAAGTAGTATCATGGATACTTTATGACATGTGCAAGAGGTAGGGTGGCTTCACATATGTGGGAGAGTAGGAGGAAGGGTAGGTTAGGACACATGTCACATGATGGAAATTTTGGATCTTGATCCATGTAGATGGATTCAATGGATAGGATTGAATGGAAAAAGGATCAAGGATGAGGTGGAATTAAATATTAGGGAAAATAATAATGAAGGTTAATTAGCCTAAATCAATTAATTAAGTAGTGTTAATTAATCGATTATTTAGCTAGAAGAATCGAGGGATGGGGTTAAACTTAATTAAATTTAATTAAAGTTGAGAGATAAAGGTGAAGAGTTAATATTAGTTAAATAAATATAAATTTATTTAATTAAGGGCGAGGAATAAAGGTAAATGATGGATTAAATATTTATAATATATATTTATTTAATTGGTCAGGATGGGGTAAAGTCCAATGTGATCGGGTATGACATGGATTAAATAAATTTAGGTGTCTACACCTATATGAAGGGGGATGACATGGATCCTACTGATAATAAAAATTCTACTAAATATGAAAATGTTTATGATATTTATGTCACCCTCGATGATCTCAAAGTCAGAGTGAATTTCCTTGAACGAGAGGGGACAAATATTTTTTTTGTGATAGCTATAGTAGAAGATGGGACAACATATCTGGCATAATGAAGATGTACCATAATATATTGGTTATGGTAGAGAAAGCGAGAAATAAATTGGTGAAAGTAATTAATGATATGATGAAAATAATTATCTCTAGTATCACCACTTTGGAAGAAGAAATACAAAAATGAACTTATGAGGAGGAAAAGGAAGGGAGAAAGAAAAAGATGGAGAAGATGAAGGGACAAAAGAATATGAGAATTGTGGATTATGATGATAATCAAAAATCTTTGAACATGGATTGGGAGAACTTGGTTGCTAGCCAAAAGATTTGTTCTTTGTTCCTTGTTCTATTTGGTGATGCTTCTATGTTGTTTCTCCATTTTTTTCTTTTTTAATTTATTTTGTGTTTTGTGGTTGTTTTGTTTGACAAATCTATTTGGCTATCTCTACTTTATCTCTAATTTTTTAATGGACTTTTATGCTTTGTAAGGAACTAGGACTCTTCCTAGCTTATATAATAAAAAAAATGTTGATTCTACTCATTATAAAAGATTGCTTGGAAGTCTGGTGTACCTAATGACCACCAAAAACTCTAGGATTATTAATTTCAAGAAGATTATATATCAAGTGGTATCAAATTAGTAATAAATTTGATTGAAAATTTTGAGTTTGTACATTGATTAGTTGCATGCCAACTGCAAGAGAAAGTGTTTGTAATTATTTTCTATCTTTTGAGTCTAAGATTGAATCTCGAGCATGATTGAGGAGAGTGAGAGTGACAAGGAAAGTCAATGGGAAATCTAGGTCACATAAGCTAGAAGATGTTATAAGGGTACTACATTTCAAGGAGAATTTGGACAATTACAAGGCATGATTTTGGTCCTCATATCTAGAATGACAATCCCAAAATTTAGAAAACATGGAAGAAAGTGGGTCAGGATGAGAAGAATTAGAGACAATAGATTCCTCTAGAGGAAATTACTCAAAATTGAGACAAAGACCGATATCCAAACTATGGTGATAATGGTATTGAAAAGATAGATCCATGGGTTTCCAAAATGGAGGTAAAATTTAGTTTTCATGGGTTATCTCCACATTAATAGATTTTCTTAGAAAGATTAATTTTTTTTTGGACATGCTCTCATTTTGTATAAGAACCATGTACACTTAATGGAAATCAATAATGTGCCAATATTTGTGAAGTGGGAAGACTTTATTTAAGGTTGGTCATGTAATAATTCTATATTATATGCCACAAAGAAGACTGGGTTATAAAATTACATTAATTGAGGTAAAGGAAAGGAAAAAGTGTGCTTGTGCCTACATCAATGGGTTTAAAATGAGAGTAGTCAAATTTGGCAAGGAAATTATAGATAAAGAATTGCTTGAATGAAATATATTAGAGGACTATTTGACCAACTAAACAGAAAATTCAAAACAACCAAACCTTGGAATATATATGAGGCATTTTCTCATGCATACTACCTTGAGTTGGACAAAAGGGAAACAATTTCCATAATAATGAACATGGTGAGGAGTAGTAGTAAGATGATACAAAAAATGAGGATACAAATAAACGGAAGAGTAAATGCTAATTATATTTTTTGTTCAAGAGAAATGTTAAGGGAATGCTTCATTGCTCACATTGTGATAAAGATGACCATTTCGATGAGAAATAGTGGAAGCTACATTTTAAATTGGCCACTTCAAATAAGAAGGATAAAAAAAAAATGCAATCTACATAAAGAGAAAGGCATAGAAGTTATGGAAATTTTGATTCCTCTCATGATGATGGACATATATTTTGTGTGATACTTGAGAAAAAATTCTAGAAGAATGGTGGTGGTTCTTATGGAATTGAAGATATCACCTAATTATTTCAAGAAAGAGTCGAGGTTAAAGGCAAGAGGCTCAATGCCTTATTTGACGTATGCTCTCAGCCAAATCTAATTCCTATAGGCTATTTAGTGAACTACAAATGGAGGTTGTAAATCATCCACATCCATATTCTTCAGAGTGGTTGTAACAAAAAATGGACATGAATGTCACCAACCAATGCAAAGTAGTACTCAACCTAGATTTGAAGTACAAAGATAAAGTGTTCTTTGACATGCACAATTAAAGGTATATGATTTAATATTTGGAAGATCCTATTTACACATATAAGGCATTATTTTCTTTAGGTGCAAAAATAGTACAAACTTTAGTTGAAAGCCAATACTTTCCATGTATATACTCTTATGTTGGGAGGTCCAAGCTAGCCATTATTAGTACCTTGAGTACCACTAGGCTAACAACACTATTATGTAAAGTGTGTTGGGGTTATTGTAACACCGCAAATTGAAACAATACACCAAGATGAAAGAAAAGTGCAACAAAGTGTAGAGCTATAACAAGGAAGCAAGAACGTTCAATCCAAGGAAGATGAAGAGCATGTAAGATTAGTGAAATCCATGAAGGTGATAAAACCTTTATTTCCTTTTAGTTTTTGGTCTATTGGTGAAGTGGATTGATTAGCCATAAGAAACATTGATAACCAAGATTAGTTTACACATGCATACATGATATCTCAAGCTTGGAGGATACCATGTTAAAACAAGAAGGGCTCTTGAAAAGGTATTTGGATTGCGAGTTCTTCAATTTATTTAAGTGATGTCTTAAAGCTTATTTATGAGGACCAAAAGTGCCATAATTGGGGATATGTGATTTGAAGTGATTTATATCAAGATGGTCATCAATTCAAGGATGTATAGAACCATTGAGATCATGAGGTGCATTGCTATTAAAAACAATAGCTAGACTACTAAAGTGTCGTAGATTAATTATTGTTGCCGAAGTCATAAGGTGCTTCCTTAATTAGCTATATTACTACTAAAGTGAGTGTGTTGCTATTGAAGTGACTATGAAGTTGCCAACTTATTATTGAAGGGCACACGATGGTACCTATTGGTCCTCCCTAACTTAGAAGGGATAGTGGTCGGTTGATGTTTCTATCGATGTGAACAGTGGGAAGGTGGTGAAATGCCATATGATGTGGGTTATTCAGTTATAGTCATTCCCATTGGTTCCCAAGGGGACATTTCATCTTGGTTATGGTCTCTATTCCCCTTATACCAAAATAGCGAACTGTGATGAAATGATGGCAGTTGTTCCAGTTATTACCGTTTGGATTGAGTGGATATTTGACACTAGTTGGCATGTGGATCTTGGGAGGATGGATTAGCTGCAGTTACATGGATGACCGTTAGCTTTGGCAAGCAACCTTCCATATTCCCAGGCAAGAAAATTGAAAGTTTGGCTGTTTGCCATCCCAGGCAAGGAATGATGAGATTATTACTTAAAATTGTCTAGAAAGTTTCAAAATTTGAAAAAAATTATATGATAATAAATGTTCAGATTAAATGATATTAAAAAAATGAGTAGCAACATTTCATAAAAACTTTCTTCACTAAAATAATATTTAAATTAAATATTGTGTGTGCTTTATTATGTATTTCTGCATTCTAGACAGTAGTCTGTTTTCAGCAGATTCTTTTTCATAAAACAGAGGACTGGGCCAGAATTGGCTATTAACACAATTTCAGTAAATAGTTTTTGATTTATATTTTTCAATTACTGATTGACAGGTGGTCTCGAATCGCTCAGCATTTGCCTGGCCGAACAGACAATGAAATCAAGAACTACTGGAAGACAAGGATTGAAAGAAGATGTCATAGAGAAAACACTGGAAATGGATCATCATATCATTCAGCTTATTCCACCTGTATGCCAAAATCATTTCTCCAGAAAAATAGCAAAGAAGAAAAGGCCAGTGCACCAGAGGCTAGCCTGCAACAAACTGGAACTCTCAACAATACAGTGGTTTATTGTGATGAACAAGGCCGTGAGGAATTGGTAATAGGTTATGTTGATTCAATCGAGATTTTAAAGGAGGTGACCATGCATAACGATAGTAGCAGTGGGCAATGTGAAGCTCTGGCTATACCTTCACAATTTCAGTCCTTTGCAGGCATATCATCTGCAATTTATGCAGATGTGGTGGAAGATGGACAAGTTTCAAACTTCTCTTCTATGCCTTGGCCTGAAGAACTACTACAATAAAAGCATCTTTCTGTGGAATGGTAGTGCATTAGTCAACGTCAATATTTAAAATGTTTGTAATGAGATATAATTTGCATGCTGTAATATATTCCTATAGGTGGGTTGGTTCAACATTATGTCTGTGGTTGTTACAATTTGAGGAGAAACATTGAAAATCAAGGGAGTTCATCTTAAGTTCCTGTGTGTTGCACTGTAAATGAAAGAAGTCATCCCATGTTTGTGTACATAAGGGACAATGAGTGGGTTCATTGTCTCGGTTCATTGCTGCAGTTGGATGGTGTCACTGTGGCAAACACATTTGGAAGATTTGGACTTCTAATTATGTTAGTTCTTGGTAGATTCATTGTCTTTAAAGGTACCATAGCATTTTTAACAAAAGTATCACTTGACATATAAAGAACTAGAATGTAATGTGGATTTCAAACAATGTAACAATTTTTATTAGATAGATTTTGTGTTTGTAGAGGATATGAAGGCATGGTGGGTATTGATTATTGGGCACTAGAATGTAAATTTTGTGTTTTAGAGGATATGAAGGCACCACTTGTATGTGTTTATTTGGCATCTACTATTTTGTCTATGTTCCAAAAAAACATTCTAATGCAGTCTGTAACGCCCTGCCATGGAACCCATAGAACAACACAAAAAGTAACTAAATAACTGATTTTTTTTTTTCAATACATTCAGTTACAACATGTGACAAAGTAAACATCTACACAAACGTTCTCAAGGTTCTGTGACAACGTTATGTAAACATACAAAAATAAGAACATCACATTATAAATCCATAGACATAACATAAAGATAGATTATATCAATGATGAACAATCCAGTTACTTGATCATACTGAAGTTAAGTTACATGTTCAAGTTACATCAAGCGAGATTGTGACAAATATCGATACATTAAAATAATATTACA
Organism: Sequoiadendron giganteum; assembly: GCA_007115665.2. Classification (NCBI taxonomy): domain Eukaryota; kingdom Viridiplantae; phylum Streptophyta; class Pinopsida; order Cupressales; family Cupressaceae; genus Sequoiadendron; species Sequoiadendron giganteum. The sequence goes on along the minus strand of CM021103.1, from coordinate 129,930,179 downwards.
ATATGGTCTCACATAATCAACAATAATGAATGCAATATAAATGATGGTTACGACACATCTGTCAAACTTGTCTAAGAGCACGCTCAATGTCCAACTCATCAAACAATGTGAAATTAGGAACCTATCAAGAACAATATCATCTCGTATTGCATCACCTGCAAGGGGACCCAATGGAGGATAGAGCACGTTCCTCCCAACCATGTGGTACTCGAAAGTCCACCCCCTGTGCTAGGAGATAATATCAGGTCCATGAGACAACAAACATGAAGACAAAACAAAATATCAGATGGCTTGACGATCACATAAAGACATAACAATATCTAAACCACATGATTACAAACAAGCTCCTAGAGGCAACAACATAATCAACGATAAATATACACAAGAGACCACATAACATGTATAAGGATAAGAGTGTCATCACATGGTTGCTTTAGGTTACCTTGGTGAATCTTCTTAGATTATCGGCCCTCGAACTGAGTTATCTTGGCAATCTCTATCGATTTTTGACCCCTAAACAAACTCATGTGGAATTGAATTACTTTTCGAGAAGACAAGTAAAAAATAATGTCATTCCAAGCCATCTCAACCTACCCTTAATCTATACAAGCACTAAGGTGTAATGCGAGACAAAACAATTATCTGATTCAATATTGAACACTACCTAAACCTCTAGTACATTAAATTAAGGTTTTCACTAGATTAACAACTCTTGATAGGTTACCTTGGTAACCTTTTAGGGTTCCGACCCCTAACGAAAGCTACTCTTGCTATATACAAAACATAACTTACCGACAAAACAAAGGATAGCCATCATGCACAAAAAGAAAAATCACAAATATACACATCATAAACATGATGATACCATATAACTTTCAAAAACCTTCAATGAGATAACGCATCGTGCATGGCTAAGTCCAAAATCCAGTCATTTCAAAAGAACAACTATAAACAAATATTTTATGCTTTACAAACCAAATTACTATCTCTAGCCTCTGGAAGATTATAAAAACCCACTATCACCAAAGTTCACTTTTAATCATTGACAAATACATATAAAGTTTTTTTCAACATATTTATCTTTCAATACATCATGTACTTAAAGTTCAAAAGATAATACAATCGACATAACAAAATGTCTAATTTATTGGTTTTTTAAAATTAACAAGATAATTCAATAAACACTCTTTTATTAAGATAGATATACATATATACCTTACATTAAAGAGCCAAACAACTTATATATATATATATTAGCATATTTGAAAATTATTATTCAGCTTTCTTAAGTGGAGATAACAAAACATATATATATTCTCATTGAATTAACATTAGATCATATTCATATTCATATATATATATATATATAAATAATAAACATTCAAAAAGATAACATTTACAGGAGAAACAAACTACCAGTTCAATCGACAAAACTTAACATGCAAAATCTAACTACCATTCCATATATTAAATTGGTTATATCAAATATATGTGGTATTAGATAATAATATCATGTCATGCATTCTAAGATGCAAAATATAAATTATTTGATTGATAAAATCTTAATTTGTATGCATGCGAAACTGAGAGGTGCATGCGATTCATAGCATGCATTATTCAACGGTTTAAGCCGATTCTAAGCCATGATAATATCAAATTTAAAACATAAAGATAGTTTAATTCCATCAAAAATCATTATCAAGCAAAACAAGTTAAGAAACGACCATCATTGGATCGGCCAGTTGAAGCAAAAATTATCCATATTTTAATAAAGCAACCTATGCACATACGAATAGGGAGATTTGGCGTTCCCACCCGATACAAGATTAGGAAAACAATAGAAGACATTGCTGCAAATCATTGATTCAATACGGGTGATAGGTGGAACATTGAAACCAAAGGAAAAAATACACAAAGAATAATAGACGACTTCAAAGAATGATCAATTCTAATTTATAGGAGGCAAGAAAAGTATAAGTGCTGGCAACACCAAGCTGAACTTGCAAGGAAAAGTTTGGAGAGATGGCTAGATAATAACCACAAGCCATCTCAAAAGAAAAATACTAAAAGAGAACCCATGTAGGCATCCCCAATGAAACTTACCACACAAGAGAATAAAGGAACGACAAGAATGAGAGAATGTGCAATCTAAAATCATAAATCAAATGTCGTTGTGATCACTTAAATGTCTTCCCTATTCTAAAGATGCAAAACTACTATTATGCACTAATGGAAGAACACAAAAGGTACACTTCAAGATTAGCCTAAGGAATGATAATGCAATGAAATAAGATAACAAAAGAAAGACAAGTGATTATACCTTCTTTGTTGCAAATCCCTTGGTTGGCCCTTGATGTTGGAAAGCTTGTGTGTTCCTTGGATGGCTATTGAAATAGTGTATGCAAGATGTGCAATGTGATCAACACAAGTGCTAATGACTAGATGGTTTGGCTAAATGGCTAATGTAATGCTCACAAATTGAATGAGAAATTTGGTAGCATAAGGGTACAAATGGCTAAGTCCTTTTTTTTTAAATGAGAGAAGAGAGGGGTGTATTTATAGAGAAATTTGAATTCTCTAGAGAATTCAACGATTGAGATTAAACCAACAAGACCAAGATGGAGGGCTATGGTGAGTTGAGGACTCACAAGCCCTCACATCTTGAGATGTGAAATGTGAGATGGCCTAGGATGAGATGATGTGGAAGTGAGGTGGAAGGAAGGTACATGGTGTGGAGGAAGGATAAGTACCTTAGAAAAGAGATGATATGACCTCTCAATGATCAAATGGGAGAGAGGAGAATCCTGGGTGAATAAAAGTGAATTAAAAATTCACATGATTGGAAGAATCTAGTGGATAAGACAAGGTTCCAAAAAAGGTGGGAACTTGCCACATGTGAGTGATGTTACAAGTCAAAGATTCTAGAAGACTTTGGCACATGTGAAGTGACAAGTCAAAGGTTCTAGAATTTGCATGGGGAAGAGAAGATTCCTTGGAGGAACAAAAGTGAATTAAAAATTCACGTGGGGAAGATAGGAGCCTTGGATGAATAAAAAAGGAATTAAAAATTCCTTGGGGGATGGGAAGAGTTGACCAAGGTAATGATTAGGCTTAACTGATTAGTAATTAGAAGACAATTAGTGGTTAATAAGGACTAGAAGCCAACTTGAAAAATTTGGAGGATGTGACACATCCTAATCAAGGATTAGGCATGTGCACATCCCTAATGAAGAGAGTAAGAGGTTGATTAAGATTAAGTGAAGGATGTGACATGTGAAGAATTAATTAATTAATTTAATTCATTTGATGAAAGGGGAATTAAAGGGGTGAGGTATTTAATTATTTAACTGGATACCTTAGGGATCAAAGAACTTTAGAGGTATTAATTAAATAATAGTGATATTACTCAATTAATGCAGATAAGGGGATATTCAGATGAAAAAGGGGTAAATTTGGACAAGTGAAGTGTCCAAATTTAGGTGTCTACATTTTTCCCCTCTTTGAGATAGTGTTATGAAGTAGCATCATTTCAAAGAATATTAAAACGTAGAACCCAAAAGAAGGTGATTAGATTGGGAAAGATGCCACAGTCATTCAAAGTAGTGACTAGGAAAAAAGATGATTGGGGTGAAGATGAAGATTAGGGATTGAGGATGCCCCCTCGAGAGGACATGTAGGTTCAAGAGAACATAGGTGTGCTCTCCAAATGGATGAGACGATGAAAGGGGAGATCAGGAAGATGATGCAAAGTGATGGATAAGGGAGGATGACAAGCGATATGAGATGATGAGAAGCACAAATGGATTTTAGGATAAGAGGTGATGTTGCCCCAGTCAAGCTACACGCCAAAATGGGTTGATGATGAATGGAGTGTTATAATGAAGGGAATGATATGTCCCAATACAACACAAAATGATAGGGGAGGATACATCTCGATGATGATGATGAAAGTGTTGTTGATGAGGGAAGGATACATCCCAAAAAAACACGAGGATAGGGAAGGGTACATCCCAAAGATGAGGACGAGGATGAGGATGATTGGATCGAGGCTTTTAACAAGGCTGGGGACAAGACCAAGGATGTGATTAGATGATCTGTGCTAGATTGAATGGGTTGGGATTGGATGGAGATGTGAGATAGTTAAAAGGAATGATGATGGAGGTAAAGATGTAATGCAATGGAAGATGCAATTTTCCATTTTTGGACTAGTGATTTTTGCTATAGCATAAGACACTAGGTACCATTGTACTTGGAACCAAGGCAGATTAGTGTCTAATGTATACACAAACACAAAAAACAAGAAGGCTATCCCAACACCCCAAAGTCACGATGACTTTGGTCGAGCCAGGTATTGGGATAACCACAAGCATAGAAGGATGTCCCATCGTAATGCAAGACCATAGGGGTCTTGGTGGGTACTACGTGGGACAACCAAGAAGACAAAAAACAACACAAAAATCAAGATATGCCCCTATGTTAACTATTCAAAATACACCATAATATGAGAGATCATGTCGGCCTTGACAAGTGATGATAGGTAGCTCAAATGATAAATAAAATGTCAAAAGCACCAAAAGATCACAATCAAATTTCAAACATCCTTTGCCACAAGATCAAAAGGATGGATGGGATTGATGAGGTCTGTTAGGAATGATACATACTGTTGAGACCAAAGATGGAGGATAGATTGGTTGATTGACATGACACGGGATATCTAAAACTGATTGAACCTCATGAGACTAATGACCTTTGTTTGTAAGCACCAGCTAGGATAGGGACATACTTGACGACGCGACAAGATGACAGGATGATAGGATGACAAGACACAAGACAATAAAAACCCTAAAGACCTAGGGGCTCGAGGGTTGATCAAAGATCAACCTTGCCTACTTGAAAGTGCAAAGCCCTCGTAGTTCAAGAAAAGACCATGATAAAAGTGGAAAGAGGACAATGGAGACCATGATGGAGGGCATAGACCGAAAAAATGCCCTGAGGGTAGATCAAATGATTGACCTTGCCTATGTCAAGGCGCAAGGGCCACATAGTTCGACACAAGGCCAAATATAGACAATGGAAGATGACAAGATAGACAAAATACAAAACCTTGGGGGCAGATCAAATGATTGACCTTGCCTATGTGAAAGTGCAAGGACGACGTAGTTCGAAAAGGATGCACAAAAAAAAAGGACATACAAAAGAAAGCCCCGGGGGCGAATCAAATGATCGACCTTGCATATGTGAATGCGCAGGGGCAATGTAGTTCGATAAGAGACTAATGACAAACAATGGATAAGGGATGATGAGGTGACCAAGATAAATGGATAAAAAGGATGGAGCGGATATGATGAGCTGGGATAGGCCATGTGGATGGGATGGTTGATATGTTGGATGTGGGTTATGCGAAGCTCAGGGATGGGATAGTGATCTAGATTATTAGAAAATGAATTGGGAGAATGAGAGGATGTATAGATGAATGATAAAGAGTAATATGATAGGAGGAAGATGTAGGAAATAGATAGGATTGATGATAGTGAGATAGAATGGAATTGGATTGCATGGAGGTAGCCTATAGCTATATACCAATGACAAGGGATTATGAGATGGAAGGAAAATGGATGGATTGGTAAGGATGGGGAGATAGAAAGATATTAGGATAGGTGGATAGAGGGAGAAAGATGTGGAAGGATGGAAGAGATTGCGGGATGGATGGATAAATGGATGAGGAAATAGAAAGATGTTAGGATGGGTGGACAAAGGGATAAGGATTTGGAAGGATGGAATGGATGATAAGGATAGAGAGATGGGTGGGACATTTAGATAGAGGGATGGCTAAAATGGGTGGGGGATTGAATTTTAGGTTGGTAGCTAGATAGACAAAGATGGGGGTGGGGGAGAAAGAGGCTTGGTGTTGCCTAGGAGGGGTCAATCTGCCCCACCATAGGGATAATCCACCCCATGGTGGGGTACGTCCACCCTAGCGCATGGGGCGGGTCCACCTTGGCATGGGGTGGGTCCGCCTCGCAGCTAGGGGTGGGTTTCTTCTGACACAAGGTAGGTACGCCCCGTGGCTAGGGGAAGGTCTACCCTAGCTAGGGGCATATCTTCCCCGCAGGTTGGGGGTAGGGCCGACGATGGGTCCGCCTCGGTGTGAGGTGGGTCCGCCCCATGGTCAAGGGCTTACCCACCCTGACCAGGGTCGGGGGTAGGGCCCTTCCAATTCAGGGTGAAATAGTAGGGAGGAGGGAGACAAACAGAGAAGGGACAAATGGATTGATAATGATGGGGAGATAGAAAGAAGCTAGGATGGATGGACAAAGGGATAAGGAGTTGGAAAGATGATAAGGATAAGGAGATGGGTAGGATGTTTAGATAGAGGGATGGGTATGTAAGGATGACAAGACGAAAAAGAACCAGTGGAGGAGACTATAGGAAGATAAGGATTTGGTAGATGGAAGGGATGACTGGATGGATAAATGGATGGGGAGGTAAGGATTGGCAAGAGGGGGAGATGGAGAGGATTACCTGGAGGGATGGATGGATGATATCTCTAAGGAATCTATCGTAAATAAGGAGATGCCCCCACTCTAGATGTGTCTTGCGTGATGAGGCAAGGGGGGTAGTGGGATGGGTGGATAAAGGAGTGAGATGGACAATGGAAGATAGATAGAGGTGGATAGGATGCATGGAGAATGGAAGATAGAGAGAGCTGGATAAGGAATATGATGTGTATGGATGAGGGGAATATATGCCAAGAGGAGTCCAAAGCATGTGTATAAGCTTGCTCCTATCTTTATCAAGAGCACAAGGAAGATGGAGGGACTGGGATAAATGGGATAGGATGGATAGGATGAGGAAGATAGGTAGATGTAGGAAATGGAGAAAAGGAATGTGTAACTAGATGTTGCCCCCAATCGTGGAAGGAGAATAGATGGGGGATTTACACATGATGCCTATTTTCCAGGTTTTCATCATGGTACTTATCCAAGGTGCTTGTTTATCAAGCTTTCAGCATTGGACAGATGATTTTCTCTTTACTATTTTCTTTTTTTTCTTTGTTTTTTCTCTTTTTCTCTTTTTCTCTTTTTCTCTTTTTTGGACTAGGATGTGGATGAATATGGATAAAGATAGGGATATGGATATGTGGATTTAGAGGATAGTTGATAAGGAGATGGATGAAGAACTCAAGCATCAAGCTCCATACGAGGTAATAAGAGCCCATGTTTGAAGCAACTATTCAGATGTTGGTACAACCTTATTAGCAGGGATGGATTATGCAAGAGGATGGATTAAAGGGATTTGATGGGGTAGATATGTGGTATAATGGATGGGATATTGGAAAGGATATGGATGAAATGATGGAGGGGATGTGTGATGGGGGAGTGTGTGATGGGGGAGTGTGTTTAGGACCAACATTGGCACATGTGATGGTGGATGCAAAAATACAACTGGATGAATGGATGGAGGAGTTGGGATAGTGAATTTTGGGACGTAGGGACCCAAAATAGATTTAGGAGATGGAGGAGGTGAATGATTTTGTGGTGGACTAGCAACTTTGGATGTCGTTATGGATTTTTCATTTGACGGTATGGCATCTTTGTTCTTTGGGATCCACATGGTTTTGATTTTTTCTTTGGTGGGCCTTTGTGGCCTTTTGGATTGATTTGAATTTTGGACCTGATTTTTATTTTCTTCAATATGTCTTTTGAAGGGGACATGAGGAGCTTTAGATTCATGTGGATTTTTGGATTTATACATTTTTTCTTTGGCATCCAAAGTGCTTTTAGTAGCAAGGGGATGGGTGTGAGGAGATGGATGATGTGGAGCGATGGAGGTAGGGTTATAGGGATTATGTGCAGATGGAGAATGTGTAGGTAGGTGCCTTTGTTGATCCTGATTAGGGGACATCAAAGTGGGATGTTTATGATGGGTGACATGGATAGGACAAGATGGAGGAGGTGATTTTGGGATATAAGAGCCCAAAATAGATGTAGTGGGTGGAGGGACATAAGGACCCAAAATGGATGGAGCAGATGAAGGAGGAATATGTACGGTTTTTTTGAGGCGATATGATGGAGGAGGGGGGGATGGCAGCTTGGTAGAGTGATGAGAAGTACCTCGTGTGCCTTTAGAAGAGGATCATTTAGGATGTACGAAGGTTGTACCGACATCTTTGGAGTGCAAGGTTTGGGAGATATATCCAAGACCATGTGTGCTTGGATGTTCTTTGACCTAGATGGGCTCTAAAGTACCTTGCTCATGGAGGCCTAAACCTTTTCCTTGATAGTTCATGTTCATGAGCATTTGGTCTACGGTAGGATACTTATTCTTTTGGAGGCATGGTGCAAGTGCATCAGGAGGTGGAGGAAAGGTGGTGCCTATACTTTATTTTTCTTCCACAAAAAGACCACCATGGATGCATGTGATGTTACCAAGGTGATAAAAAAGTGGTTTTGGGATGGTGGAGCTAAGTGGTGATGGAGAATTGTGCAATGGATATGAGGCGATAGCCACATCTTGAAGTGATAAGGGATCCAAATATGGATTAGGTAGTATGACAAGATCCAAATTTGTGGCAGTGGGTGATAAAGGCTCATGATATGGAGTGATTGGATCTTGAATGCAAAGGGGATCATGGGATGGAGTGGATGAGCTAGTGTGATCTTGAGATAGGGTGGATGGGAGGAGAGGATCATGACTTGGTTAAGGCTATGGATTATGAGATGAAATGGACATAATACTATATTATTGAGATGGAGTAGATGGGATGGAAGGATATTTACTTGGAGGAGGGGATATGCTTATATGATTTGGTTCAAGCTCTTGGCATTACTCATCTTGTGTATGAGGTATGATGATGGAAGAGTGTGGGAGGGACTCCTCAATTGGGGGAGATAGGAGGATGGAGGATTCATGAAGATCATGGGATTGAAGTTTGTGAATATTAGGACTAGGAGGATGGGATTGGATGTCTTTAATGGATTGGGTGGATCTAGCAATAGAAGATGAGGATTCAATGGATTCAATGGGTTTGACAAGCTCAACTATTGGGATGGTGTTAGTAATGGTAATGGGAGTGATAGGTTTAGGATGGAGGATGGCCTCATCACTATTGAATGTACATGATAGAGTGGGAGGGAATTGTTTCTCAACATCAAGACATGGATGTGGTGATGTATCTTCTATCATGAGTCCTTGGATGACATCTAGAAGGGATGTAGGATTAGGTGGGGTTATGGGAATGGATGGAGGTTTAGGGATGGTTGGAGGATTAGGATTAGGAATTGGTGGATTAGGGTTAGATGAGGTGATGGAAATTGATGGAGGACTAGGAGAAGATGGAGGATTAGGATTAGGGATTGGTGGATTAGATGAGTGGATGTGTGGATTAGGAGTAGAGGAATGAATGGGACTAGATGGAGGACTAGGAGTGGTTGGAGGACTAGGATTAGGGATTGGTGGATTAGGACTAGAAAATGGGATGGGAATGGATGGAGGACTAGGAGGAGATGGAGGATTATGTTTAGATGAGTGGATGGGATTGGATAGAGGACTAGTAGGAGATGGAGGATTAGGTGAGTGGATAGGAATGGATGGAGGACTAGGAGGAGATGGAGGATTATGATTAGATGAGTGGATGGGATTGTATGGAGGACTAGGAGGAGATGGAGGATTAGGGTTAGGGATTGGTGGATTAGATGAGTGGATGGGAATATTAGGATTATATGTAGACCTTAGAGGAGATGGAGGATTATGATTAGGTGAGTGGATGGGATTGAATGAAGGACTCAGAGGAGATGGAGGACTAGGTGGGTTATGATTAGATGGGGGATTAAGATATAATACGGTGAAAGGGGGAGTGATGTAGGAGGATGCAAATGTTGGATTAGATTGGGAAGATTGGGATGGTGAGCAATAGTAGGAAGATGTGGATGAAGGATTAGAATGGGGAGATGTGGAATTAATGTAAGGATATTGGGATGGGGGATTGTGATAGGAAGGTGTGGATGTTTGATTAGAATAGGAATATTGAGGTGGTGGACAACCATAGGAAGACATGTATGGTGAGTTGGCATAGAAGGATAGGGATGATGGATTAGGATAAGGGGATTGAGATGGTGGATTAAGATAAGAGGAGTATTGGGATGGGGGATTGTGATAGGAATGTGTGAGTGCTGGATTAGGATTGGAATATTGGGATGGGTGATTAAAGTAAAGATATTGGAATTGTTGATGATGATGAGGATAAGAGGATGTGGATGTTGGATAGGATAGAGGTTGAGAGGGGGGCCATCATGAATATGTAGATGGTGAGGATGTTGGATATCCCTTGTCAAGGGTAGCATAAGGACTATTATTAGATGCAAATGAAGGCATGGTGGGATAGTTTGGAAGAGTAGTTAGATTTTGGGAGGCAGTTGGAAAGAGATTTCTACCAATGATAGTGTTAAGGGGATCTATATAACAATCTTCGTGATTGACAAGATTTTTTTTATCACCATCAACGTAGTTAGGATTCCCCTTGACTACTATTATTGGTCATGGGAGAGGGGGATAAGGATTCATGATGGATACAAATTAGTAGGAAGAATAGATGATGGATAGAGGAAGCTCATATGGGGATTGGATGAAAGCTTAGATTGGGATTGAATGAAAGCTCATATTAGGATAATGGGATTAACGCTCAGATTAGAACTAGATTGGAGCTTGGATTAGGATTGCATAAGAGGATATGATAGGATGAGTTTTTTTTGGATTGGATGTTGAATTAGGATTGGTTGATGGAAAGGATCCTAAACCCAATTTGGAAATCACCCTAGGTGACTTAATAAGTTGATTGATCAGATTAAAGGACTGAACCAATGATCACGACGTCGAATCCACCATGATATGGAAGGGGATTGATTTGGGCCAATGATGTTGACTTTCAACACAAATCCACCTTGAGATAGAAGTGGATTCATTAGGTCGAGGACAATGATTGATATGTAGGATAATGATCACCTTGGTCAATTCGGGAGATAACTCCTAAAAAATGTCTTAAGGGATTCTGTGTTGAAAGATGATGAAGAATAGAAAATAAAGATGGTCTTGATGGTTTTTATATGATGGGGATGATGTCGAAGTGATCTTTTTGGAAAGTGAAAATGTTTAGGTCACACGCGATGAAATGGTGAAACGGGTTCCCCTAGTTGTGAAATGAGTAATGTGAGTGAGAAGAAGAAGTTTAGAAAGGTAAAATGGAGGCTTGAAATGGTCAAAAAGATGTTTAGAAAGGTTAAATGGATGTTTGGAATGGTAAAATGGTCAAACTAAGACTTGGGGTGGTTAAACGGAGGCTTGGAATGGTCAAATAGAGCAAAATTGTCTGTTCAGGGGGGTGTATCTGCCCTTCTATAGTCAACAAGAGGGAAAATCCACCCCTCTGTAGTAAACAAGAGGGTGTATCCACCCTTCTGTGGAAAATAGGGACTTGGTTTGGATGAGAATGACTATGGCAAGGACTTGAAATGACAACAATGAGGATGACTTGTCAAAAATTTACTGGTTTCTCACAAGAAGACATTTAATCAAGCACAATCCTATGATTAGTGTTAAGGGTATGGCCAAAAAATGTCTTAATCTAGGATGTACAAGGTTTCTAGGGAGTCCTCGATATACTCTTGGTATGTGAGGCCCAGACCGTGAACACTGGTTTATCACAAGCGTGAGTCGGGAACCCCAACGAGATACTGAAGGGCTCAAACCAACTTTTCACATCTATATAGGTATCACCCTAGCTTTGATGCTTCACCATACATGATGTGACTGGATTGGGGTACAACTTTGGCTCTCCCCCCTTTTTATACCCCGTCGGTACACGTGGTTGGGATCGTCCCTTGGGGTGATGAAATCCCCAAGCAGGTCCCTCTAAAAAGAAGGCACTAATAATTTCTAGCTACTCCCCAGGCTCACATGAAGTGCAAGGGGAAAGCAAAAAAAAATAATGCCCCCTTTGGGTAACACAAAAAAAGACACACCAAGTAGTAGATTTTACTTCCTCCTAATTAAACTATGTGCCTAGATGAAAACATCAAGGAAAGGTTTTAAAATTTGAACAAACAGATAGCGCTACAAGTAAATGTTAGTTGTTTTACCCTCCATTATTTGTTAATTATGAAAGTAGGTTACAAAACATTAGCACAAAGTCCAACTATACCCACAAAAAAACAAGGTTAGGGGGTTAGGACCTCAAAACAACAAAAAATTGAAACAAAAACAAAGCTAAAATGCTTATTTTTACCTTCCAAAAATGTGTTGTTCAAGGAAAATCCGCCCCTCTGCAGTAAAAATGTCAAAAAATAGTGAACCAACAGGGCAAATCTGCCCCTCTACAGCAGAAAGGTTAGAAAATAGTGAACCAGTAGGGCAAATCCACCCCTCTGCAACAAAAATCAGGAAACAGTGGGAACAAGAGGGCAAATCCCACCCTCTGTAGTAGACTGGAGGGAAAGTCCGCCCCTATACAACACACTGGAGGGCAAGTCCACCCCTCTATGGGGAAAATCCACCCCTCTACGACCTGGACCTTCAAACAACTCAACAACAACAAATGCAAAATAAAGGGACCCATTTGTGGGTCCCACCGGGTGCGCCAAAAATGTGATCCCTTAAATGTCTTTCCTATTCTAAAGATGGAAAACTACTATGCACTAATGGAAGAACACAAAAGGTACACCTCAAGATCATCCTAAGGAATGATAATGAAATGAAATAAGATAACAAAAGAAAGACAAGTGATTATACCTTCTTTGCTGCAAATCCCTTGGTTGGCCCTTGATGTTGGAAAGCTTGTGTGCTCCTTTGATGGCTATTGAAATAGTGTATGCAAGATGTGCAATGTGATCAATGTAAGTGCTAATGACTAAGAGGCTTGGCTAAATGGCTAATATAATGCTTACAAATTGAATAAGCAATTTGGTAGCATAAGGGTGCAAATGGCTAAGTCCTTTTTTTTAAATGATAGAAGAGAGGGGGGTATTTATAGAGAATTCAACAATTGAGATTAAACCAACAAGGCCAAGATGGAGGGCTATGGTGAGTTGAGGACTCACAAGCCTTCACATCTTGAGATGTGGAATGTGAGATGGTCTAGGATGAGATGATGTGGAAGTGAGGTGGAAGGAAGGTACATAATGTGGAGGACAGATAAGTACCTTGGAAAAAGGGATGATATGACCTCTCAATGATCACATGGGGGAGAGGAGAATTTTGGGTGAATAAAAGTGAATTAAAAATTTACATGATTGGAAGAATCTAGTGGATAAGATAAGGTTCCAAAAAAGGTGGTAACTTGCCACATGTGAGTGATGTGACAAGTCAAATATTCTAGAAGACTTTGGCACATGTGAAGTGACAAGTCAAAGGTTCTAGATTTTGCATGGGGAAGAGAAGATTCCTTAGAGGAATAAAAGTGAATTAAAAATTCACATGAGGAAGAGAGGAGCCTTGGATGAATAAAAAGGAAATAAAAATTCCTTGGGGGATGGGGAGAGTTGACTAAGGTACTGATTAGGCTTAACTGATAAGTAATTAGAAGATAATTAGTGGTTAATAAGGATTAGAAGCCAACTTGAAAAAGTTGGAGGATGTGACACATCCTAATCAAGGATTAGGCATGTGCACATCCCTAATGAAGAGATTAAGAGGTTGATTAAGATTAAGTGAAGGATGTGACATGTGAAGAATTAAATAAATGTAATATTTATTTAAATCATTTGATGAAAGGGGAATTAAAGGGGTAAGGTATTTAATTATTTAACTGGATACCTTAGAGATTAGAAGAACTTTAGAGGTATTAATTAAATAATAGTGATATTACTTAATTAATGTAGATAAGGGGATATTTAGATGAAAAAGGGGTAAATTTGGACAAAAGAAGTGTCCAAATTTAGGTGTCTACAATAGCAAATGGAGAATTAAATGCCGATCAAACAACAAGCAAAATGGTATAAACCAAAAGCGACATGGGAGAGGAAAATATGTAGATTGTGAACTAGGCGTGAGATTTTTTTGACATAAATTCCAAAGAAAAATCTCATCGATAGCCATGAGTAAAGGATATGCACCTTAAAAATGTGTTGAAAATTCAAAAGTAACTTTTTATGAATTCCATTGTAACAACCATGAGTAATAACCAGGATGGATATTGAACAAATCACACAGATGGTTTGCAACAATGAAAGAGTCTGAAAAGGGAGGGAGAGTTACACTAAAAACGCAGGAGGAACTTCAGCTTCTAAAAAAAAAATTCATTTATGCTACATTAACTATGTGTTTTCCCCAAATTTAATTTCAATTGCCAAGTTTTGAGACTCCATAAAGGCCGATTTATGCATGAGTGAAATTCAACAAATTGAAGAAACCAAATCAGAGTGGGTGAAATCCTTCGATGAAACTATGTTTCCAATTTAATTATAGCTCGGTTTTCAACATAGTTTTCATTTTTCTACAAGTTTTCTTCAATTTATTCCAAAAATAAACAATAACGATTTCATTTTCTGATGTTTGTGCAGGTTACTAAGCAAGCAAATTCTAAACATGGAAAATTTAATCCATAAGCGACATTCAAAAGTTTCAAATTTAGGAGAAAACAAAACAAAGAAGAAAACCTGGTTTACTTTCTTGAATTTCGACGAAGAATGAAGTAAGGAATGAAGATTTGAATCTGGATACCTTTCGACATGAGCAAACCCTTTAGATTTGCTATCACCAAAAAATTTCCACCCAAAAACACAGAGAGAAAACAAAAAGATTTTTCCCCAAAATTACTGTAGTGAAATTTTTTTTTTCCAAAAAATACCAATTGCCATGAACAAATTACATAAAACAAGATTTTTAATTAATTCACAATAAACTCAGAATTACAAAGCTTAACTCATTGTTAGCATGCAAACAAGATTGATCAAACAGTTCAAACTAATCAATTTCACAAGTTAACACTCTGTGACAACAAGTTCAAGTTTTCAGATATTTATGCATAGCTTTTGAAAACAAACTCTTTATCATTATCTATTTTTCAACATTTAAGTTTGCACAATAAATCAAAAATTATATTTAATTAATATCCCATTTAATTAATTTAATTAATCAAACCTTTTAATATAATAGTCTACTTTAATTATAAAGTAATCTAAAAATAATTATTTTAATCTAACATTGCAATTAAACTACAATAAAATCAAATACTTATAAATAAACCATTTATCTAATTAAAGAAATTAAATTCCAAACATGATGAAAACAAAAATGACATAACGGAATGAACGACGAACGACAACAAGAGACTAACGGGCACTCGTCCTATTAAGAATGATGGCTAAAGAAAGAGGACCTAACATTATCTCTGAAACAACATGTTTCCATTGGGTCATGGCATGCTCAGACCTAAAAAATTAGGTGGAGTCAATGCCTATACCTACAAACTGCATAAAACAATATTACAAACATATCCACATATATCAACAATCACACCATGAAGGGGAATCGCAACATAGCAGGGTAGTCACGAGTGAGTAATGCTACACTGTCTCCTTCACCAAGACTAACATCCAATAATACATCATAAACATCAAATACACCATCTTAAACTCATTAAAGCTCAGAAAAAACATGAAACCATAACACACATAAAGTCTATCATAATATCACCACACAAGCATAATCAAATGATCACAATGTATCTAATGTATCATCAAACAATTATAAAAACTAACATAGGAGATCTGCGTCATAACTAAAATAAAGTAATATAGTATCCAAAATAACTAAATGACTAGCAAATGAACATAAGAAAACTGAAACAAACAATAGAAACTAGAGGGACACTACATAGTCATAGATTGAAGATCTAATGAATTAATGAATAATCACATTATAAAATTTTAATGAAACAACAAAATAATAATAAGTTCTTTATTGATTCATAATTATGAGTGGGTTATAGTTTATTGCAAGGGATCACAACATGAGGTCACAAGTTTCAATGGTACATGTTGATGCCAAAATTTTGCAAGGTAAGAGCCTCTTGTGGGAAACTCAACTTTAGGGGGAACCTATTGTGCCAAACTGAGTGACCTCCGGATTTTAAAGAAGCTGACTTCTTCTATAACTGGGGTTTTGAATGGGAAAAGGAAGCAAATATAAAATAAAAGGATCTAACTAGGGTGATGCACCAAGAATTAGATATAAAGCATGATAGACCTATCTTACAGATCTGATCTAAGGGCTTGTTCAACAATCTTCTATGCTTGAAATAATGACTAGTAAATAGAAAGACCTCAGTAATTCATTTCATAACATAAAATAAGTTGCACAGAGTCTTACTGAACAAAAAGGGTCGAAGATATAGTTCTAAATTTTGCATTCTATGCAAATCATTGAAGTTATAAACAAACTATTCATAAACAACACAGTATAAAGTTATCAATAGATTAAGAAATAGAAAGACCAAATTACAAGGGCACAGTCTGTGAGTCCTTACAATCATATAACAAGACAAAGGCCTGATGTCTCCCAAATTATCCCGTAGATATTTTGAACATATTGGAACTCCTTTACTCCTTGAAAGAAGTAGTATATATAGCCAAGGACATCCACCACCTGAGAGACCGTAATAGAAACGATTCCTCATCATGAATTATAATGCTTGCAATAATGATTCATCACTGCTATTGTAACAAAAAGATTCTCGAGCATGAACCCAGTCACCTGCTAGCCAGGTGCATCCCCTACAAATGATGGAAATCATCCGACCTACCCTATGTGAGCATGGGGTATATTAAATATCCACAACTTTTGGCGACTACCAAGGGAGTTTCACCCACGGAATGGTGAATCCAAAATTCTGTGGTTTTAAAACTAGAGCTTTATTCATTGGGCATTGGAGTCAGAGCTTAGAAAGAGTGACCTATAAGGCCAGCTGGTCGGCCTCAGAAGGTGTTGATATGGAATGCTGGATCTTGTGCACCTCGTGCAGGTTGATTATTTCCTTAAAAGATAGTATTGCAGATATCCCAGACCCATCCTCAAGCTAAAATAGTAGCCGCATGATCTGATGCGTTATACCATCAATATATTCGGCAGTAGGAGGTTGGCTAAAAATATGGAAGACTGATAAATCCTACTTCCTTTCCTCAATTCTGGCTGCAATCTACTCTACATAAGACACTAATTCATCTGGGAGAAAGGGAGAGGGCAAGCCCATCTGGGTTAGTTTGGAAAATCTTGCCCGAATGTTGTTCATTGTTTTCCCCAATGTAACCAAGCATTTTTAAGCACGAAGGGTGGCCTCTTGGCATCGGATAAACTCCTTTGTGATCTTAGTGGTTGCTCTCTGATTCTTTATCCCCGCTCATTCTAGATCCTCGCTTGACACTGTATATAGCTTGTCTAACAACCCTTTTTCTTTGGGAACCTTTTCCCCTATGGATTATGGGAGTTGCTCCATTGTTCTGCGCACCTCTCTACACAAATCCATCACCTCTGCCATGAACCAGAGTGTGGAATGGAGTGTTGGGCATAAAGCCTTGACACTCTCCCAGTAGGAGGCATACAGTTGTTGGGTCACTAGGCTGAGGTCCAACTGCAGAAGAGAAGTTTGAACGATTCTTTTCAGGAGATTAATCTCTGCATCTCTTGTCCCAATCTCCTATGTTAGCCCTTAAATTTGTTCGGTGGTAGAGGTGAGCTTCTCCTTTAATTTATTTTGTGTGGCGAGCCATTTTTCTTCAGCCTCGCTTCGATTTGCAGATTCTTGATCCGGGGAAAGCTTGAACCTCGTGATATCTTTCAAGAATTGAGCATGTGTTCTTGATTGGTTTGCCTCCTTTTCTTGCATCATTTGCTCCAGATGGGCATTCAATTGTTGTAACTCTTTGATATTCTACTAAACCTCATGATCTGACTAGGCCAACTTGTTGGATAATTCTCGATTTCTTTGTTGCAGTTCAGGTATCCGATCGAACTCCTAGGCTTGTAATTTCTCGAGCTCCCTTTGCAAGCTAGACTGCTTAGCCTATATATTTTGTGTGAGGCACACCTTTTCTTCTTCTTATGCTTTGTCCTTGGTCAATGCAACCTCTAGCCTTGCTTTGACAACCTTGATCTCATCCTCTATCTTTTTCAATTTGCGCCCAGACTTAAGGAAGTCGGTAGTCACCACCCATTGTGTTTCCTCCATTAGCTCAACCTTGTCCTATCGTCAGGAAACATTCAAGTCCAGTCCGATGGAATGGATTTCATAGTCATTGGGTTGCATTTCCCCCATGGTTTGACAATATTTGGATGCAGGGTTGCGAAATGCAATGATTGATGAGCCTCGTTAAAAATTGCATGAACTCTAGGCTCTGCTAGCCTTCTGGCATCCTTTGCTTGTCGCTTCTGGAGTTGGAGAGCTTGATCTTGCCTCATTGTTTCAGTTTGAGTCAAAGATTTGATGTGATCACCTAAAAATGGTGCACCAGGAGGGACAACAAAAGGGAAAGAGAGGCAAGTGACCTTAGATGTATTCTTCTTCGGAAGGGGGACTGTGAGTGGAGAGAAAGGAGGAATATTCTAGATCCTTGGCGATGAAGCCATGGGGGGCTCATGGAAAATGGTGGTGGCAAAGGAGATGCAACAAGCTCCAATGACTATGAAGGTTGAGTCAGAATTGACTCAGATGATGCAATAGGAACCTTGGACATCAACAGGATGGAAGGCATGGATGCGGATGTAGATGGGGTGGCTGAAGGCGATGTGACCATGGTGGGGCAACCCAAGGGGAAGTGAAATCCATCTATCCGATATGAGAGGAAAGGGGAAAAACTCCCATATTCATTACAAAAGGGACAGAGAAAGATGGTTTTAAACTCAGACCGATGGGTGTCGCGAGAAGTGAAGAAGAAACAATAGATTTTGAGCCAAGAAGAGAGGGAGAGAAAGATACTTGAGCGACCATTTTCATCCCCGATGCTTGGCCAATCTCAACCTCCTGCAGACCATCTCTCGAAACAGTATCAGTGCACTACCTTTTTCTCTATGGAGGGCTCTCCAAATCTACCACCTCCATTGGTTGCTGCGTCACTCAAAGATTAACCATGGCTACTGGTCAAGACTGTGATGACCCAGATCGCAAACTATTCACCCTCATACTTCTCCTAATCGTAGTACCAGGCTGTGTATCTGCCTTCCACTTTTGCTTCCGTTTGTCAGAGCGTGGAGGGACATCCTTAAGGTCAAGCTCCTCTGCATCACTTGCATCAGAGTTGGAATGTTCTTGGTCCTAGAGGGTGTCAAATTTATCATTGACATAAAAAACTAATGCAACCTGGAAAGGGGTGTCGAGGTTCTTAATTTCCTGGCAATAGATCCAAAAATCATTTATCTTCTCCAACTTCCAATTATGCTCCTTTATCATGCTACTTCGAAGGGTATTACCTATACGACTATTTTCATCCACCTTCCCTTTGACGAGATAGAAAACAAGCCATGATGACCTTTGATTATTTGTTGGCATGAGCGCCAAGTCCACTCAAAATTTTCCGTCATCTTCAACCAGATTTCTCCGTGCTTCCTAGTATGGTTGAGGGCTATGCTTCACCTTAATAGATGTGTCACCCAAATCATCTTGGAGGTTGTAGTCCCATTTATTGCAAATAAAAACCAACCTGAGGTGTTCCAGCTTAGCCTCAAGTAGCTCTTCTGATCTCCTCTTTACCATGATCACTATTTTGTAGTTCATGGGGCAATAAAAAAATACTTTCTTCTTCTTCAGGTCGGAGAAAAAGTTCTAGTCCATAACAACCATCTATCAGAAGACTTCAAGGGTTAGCACTCAATGGTTGGGGGATGTCGAGAGTCAGATTGGCTCTTCGCAAAATCCACACACTCGAACACATGTGAAATATTCACTGAGGAACCAGTTGCACTTAGGGAATAGGGATCACATCTAGCTAGTCTGATCGCCCGATAAGCGATAATAGTCACCATCCTCACTCAGGTCGCACAAAATTGGATCCAGGATTTTTTTTCGAAAACGCATAATAATTGTAAGTGGAACAGAGGATGAGATTCCATATCAAAACTGGCTTCTGATGCTTTCTCTTGTCAAATATTTCCAACTCCATTTTTTCCCTACAAAAATTGGGAATTTGATGTAGAAACATATAGGAAAGAAGAGAAGGATAGCTGAATTTACTCATAGTTTTGAACTCGCCAATTTGCTTCTTCATGTCTTTGATAATCATCTCCATGAAATCATACCAGAAAGGCTTCTCTTGCCTTTGGTGTTGGAAACATAGGCCCAACTGAGCCTAAGATACGATCTCATCGTTATCAAAGCCACACACAAAATATATCATGGAGATAATATCCCTCATGTCCGCCAATTTATAGTTGACATGAAAATTTAGAATTTTGAATGGTTGCTTGCTATCCTAGGGTTCCTTGGTTTCAATATTATAAAAGTCAAGGGCTTGATTCCTACCCCTCCATAATTTAGAACCCTTTTTCTGGCTGAAGTGCTCCATCGGCCACTCTCTGGTGCCAACCTTAGGAATGCCCAACATGTGCCTGAGAGACTCCATAGTTAGCACCACCCTCAATTTTATTCCTTCAATTGTGCTAGTCGCCAAATTCAAGTGCCAAACACTTTCATGAATCATCTCTACGCAGTGGGGCACATAAGGGACCATATATTGGGGAAGTCCACATTGCCATTGCTTGAATGGTAGTTGGTTTTCTTGGGATTTCTTCATCTTGGTGAAAGTAGATTCCCTAAGACCTTTAGGGCTAGTCTTGAGGATAGGATCATAGATATTATCCCACTCCTCCTTTATCAAACCAGCATCTCTGATTTGACCCTTCTTAGCTGCTTGTGTGCGAACCCATTCTAGTTTATCTAGAATCCTTGGGGTAGCATAGGATTTTTGCTCCTCGAAGATATTGACCATAGGTGCGTCGATTATTGCATTGGCCAAGCTTTGAGATGCTTGGATGAATTCATTCATCTGTGGGTTCTGGGTTACTTTAGGGACAATGAATGCCATTTTTATCTTGAAATTCTAAAATTTTATTACTTGTCTTTTAACAACTCCGCACTTCAAAATTCCCTAAATAGTTCTTGTATTCAAAAGCCCTTTTTTCTTTTAAAATAGTCTCATGAAATCCTTAGCTTTTCTGTCCTCCTTGAGTGGTAGATGATGGTTGCTTTTTGGGTATGTGCAAGATCATCATGGAAAAAACAAGCCCTTAAGTGGCAATAAAAAGACAAAAATCAGAGTTAGACAACTTGATGTAAAAATTTGAATAAATTATCTATATTATTTCAAAAAAATGTAAAAATAGAATATGTAGAAAATTTAATGTAGTTTCTAAAATACAAGACCTTTATTTAAAAAAATAAAAATGATTTGGTGAAATTTTGAAATTTCAATGCATTAGTATTTAAATTTTAGGGTAAAAATAAGAAGTAGGTGTTTGTCTGACCACCCTAACCACAATAAAATGATAATATTTTTTTATGAGCTTTTAGATATAAGTAGAGGACTCATGTATCGATGTGATACATATTTTTTAATAATTTTTTCTAAGTAAATAATTAATTATGATTTTTTTACTACAACTTTTAAGAACTATAAAAGCTCGTCTGTCTAACCACCTTAACTTGGTAAAAAAATCATGAAATTATTTTTTTTCTTTTTTAATCCTATAGTATGCAAAACATAGAATGTGACACATGTTTCAAATTCAAAAAATGTGATACCATTTGAAAGTTATAGATGTTTTTCAATCAACCTATCAATTAGGACTTTATTCATAATTCTAATAGAAAATGAATAATAATTATTTATTAAATTCAAAGTAAAGAATAACTTATATTGGTGGAAAGCTGAGAATCTCCTCTAAAAACCCTTTTCGTTTCATCAATTTTGGGTAAAAAAAAATTCGTCAGCCACATGGACCATCATATGGCTTACATATCACCACTTTTTGGCCCATCATGATCCTGCACATACCCTTTTCCTACATTAAATTTGGCATGTACTACTGACCCTTGGGTTTATGTGAAGCGAAATACCTGCTATTTTGAAATGGCAAGGCTCCAGATGACCTAAAGTACTCGCAACCCTCAACGTGATTTTTCTTGGAAATTGAGCTGGCAATTTGAAAGCAGGTTAGGCATCATATGTCATGGTAATTAATATGCCAAATAGAATGATTATTCCAAAGTAGGTGATAACCATCACATATATTTGTATCTTTTCTTGAGCTTTGAGGAACAATCAGAAGGATGACACCTCATCGTCCGGCTGAAAAAGCTACCACCGAATGCTGCCAACAACTTGTGCTAATTAATTAGCTTGCCTGCATAAAATCATACCTGTAATCGCAACTTGGTGAAAAATTTGAGTGATTCTTGGTGCTATATTCAAGGTAGTACCTAGTTAACCTCATTCTTATGGTATGAAAATTACCATGCTTATCTCTGTTGTTTCTATAAATAGGTTTCTATTCAGTAGGGAGATTAACTTAGCAAGTTTTAGTAGAATCCTCATTAGGTAATTGGTTTAACATTTGGTAATTGCACTATGAAGTATTTAGCATAGATTTTGAATTTAGATTCTTTGCATAGGATTTCTGCCTGATAGTCGTATAGTATCTAACACCATGGACACCCCCATTAGGGTGAACTCTCCTAAATCACAAATGGCTCCTTGGTAAGATTTCAACTAGGTGTTTGAAAAGGATGCTGAAGAATAAACATTTTTTGGCCATCATGGCTTTGAAATGGGTCATTGGTCAGGATTGCCTCGAATACGAGGACAAGTATAGGGTAAATACTGATGTGAGCTCACACTTCATGGCATCACTACTCAACATTCAAGTCCCCAAGCCGCTTATCATCTGGTTGGTGACATAAATATTTTTGAAGTACTTGAATGGCCTTGAAGTACTTTCCAATTTCGGGGCATATGTAAATCATCACAAGGGAAATACCAAGGGTTTCCATCATCGATCAGATTTTTTTTCCCTTCAGTGAGGTCTTTGTTTGAGCTTAGGTTGGCATTTGGCAACGAAGTAGGTACTGGTACTATTTGACTTGTTTTTGGTGCCTAAGGATTTGTGCGAGCACTTCCTTGGAGCTAATTTTGTTGATAAGAGGGACTTTTGCCCTGATAATTTTGATAGGCTGGCTTAGGAGGAGTGACCTGATTGCACTTGATGATGGTTATTTTGTTGGCCATAGCCCAAAAAATTTCCTTTATGTCTCTAGTCTCATCCTTCGAGGAACCAGGTGCAACACTCTGAGGCACACTTGCATATGCATACATATATTAAGGAGGAGCAGTTGGTGCGGTAGGTGGCATCGCCTGGGCGGAAGTTGGCATCACCTGGGCGAAAGCTGGCATCTCAGGGAATATAGGCATGATGGGCCAAGGTGGTAGCTTCCTAGCATCGATCAGATTGTTCTCCGCCTTCACCGCTATGTTGTACGCATCTGGTAATGTGGTTCCACCAAGGGATTGAATCATCATGGAAATGTAGGTGTTGATGGATTTTAGGTAAAACATGAATGCCAAATCGGGTGGCAGGAAAATTATGGCCTAAAATCTTTTCCAAGTTATGTGGAACTATGCGTTGAAGTCAGTCAGGGCCTCATATGGGGCGCACTTGATGATCTCTAGCTGGTGATACTGAGAAGATCTATCGCCATCATTTGAGAATCTCTCAAAAAAGGGGTCTCCGAGATGATCCCATGTGTTGATAGAGTTAGTGGGTAGAGTACGATACCGGTCTGATGCTTTTCCTCTGAAAGAGGTTGAGAGCAACCTCAACACTATGTTTTCATCTATTACTCCATGCACCAGAGACATGTCCCCAACATCTTGTAGATGTTCGGATGGTGTTCTCAAGCCATCTCCAGTAAATTTAGGAATAGACTTGAGGGTAGAGACTAGAATGGGGGCCCAAATGGCAGGTAATATTGGGGCAACAAGAGGACTCCCGATGTCCCAAGCCACATAATTTTGGTTGGCGATAGGCAACATAGCTGGTGGGGGTTGAAGATGTTTCTATGATGGGTTCTAGTTGCTATTGACCCTAATGGAGGTACCAACAAACCAGGATTGTTTACTATTTGGGATCTTGTGATAGGTTGATGGCTCATGTACTTGCTTAAAGCTTAAGCATACATTTTCGGGGTCCCACCAGACGTGCAAGGAAAAAACACTGTTGATGCCAAAAGTTGGCAAGGTAAGAACCTCTTGTGGGAAACTTAGCTTTAGGGGGGACCTATTTTGCCAAATTGAGTGACCTATGGATTTTAAAGAAGTCATCTTCTTCTATAACTGGGGTTTTGAATGGGAAAAAAAAAGCAAATATAAAATAAAAGGATCTAACTAGGGCGATGCACCAAGACTTAGATATAAAACATGATAGACCTATCTTACATATGCGATCTAAGGGCCTGTTCATCAATCTTCTATGCTCGAAATAATGACTAGTAAATAGAAAGACCTAAGTAACTCATTTCATAACATAAAATAAGTTGCACAAAGTTTTACTGAACAAAAAGAGTCGAAGACATGGTTCTAAATTCAACATTTTTTTCAAATCATTGAAGTTGCAAAAAAACTATTTAGAAACAACACAGTATAATTTTATCAATATATTAATAAACAAAAAGGCCAAATTACAAGGGAACAGCCTATGAGTCTTTACAATCATATAACAAGACAAAAGCCTAGTGTCTCCCAAATTCTCCCATAGATATTTTTGAACATATTGGAACTCCTTTACTCCTTGAAAGAGGTAGTATATCTAGCCAACGACATCCACCACCTGAGAGCTTGTAACAAAAATGATTCCTCATCATGAATCATAATGCTTCCAACAATGATTCATCACTGCCATTGTAACAGAAAGATTCTTGAGCATGAACCCAGTCACCTTCTAGCCAGGTGCATCCCCTGCAAATGATGCCAATGGTCTGGCCTACCCTGTGTGAACACATGGGACAATATAGTAGTGTAGAATTCGCAACACTCCTTCCTTCATGTAGCTGTTCCGAAGGGGTACGTGGTGGAATTTTGCAGCCCAAAGTTTTTCCTCACCAACCTTTGATGAGAGACTATGATGAGAAGACACGTGGTAATGTTCTTGCTATTGACACCACTTGAGGGGCCCACCAAATTTTGCACAGGTGAAGGCTAAGTGGCATGCAATCAAAACCCGAAGGAGAAAGGAAAGGAAGCTTTCCTTTGTTTGTGATTCAGCCATGTGGCAGCTTTTAGTGGGGAACGCCGAAAGACTGGTGGGAGGCTTTTCAAAAACATTGGAAGCGGTCGGAAGTTGGGCCAAACATCAAAATAACCCGAAGGGAGCATGGGGTTGATTAAATATCCATAGTACATATGGGCACAACTATGTGTGAGTTACAAAATTTGAATGATATTGCAATAAAATGCTAATGTTGAGTTAAAAACTAATTAACTATCTTCAAATGATCATGTTAACTATCTTCAAATAATCATGATAGATGTTTATTTATTAGCTTTTATCTTTAAAAATCATGTATCAACTACAAGGAGGCACAAAGATTGATGCCAAGTGTAAGGTGTAATCAACCAAACATATAGATGGAATCTTTTGGAATGAATGCAATGTTGATGGAACAATGAATCACAATGTAGTTCATACCATAAGCTCTCTTGGGTCCAATAAAATTGAAAATATATCTCTTTTTTGCTACATATTTTGGAAAGGTGCCACGAGCCTTGAATGGTGAAATCAGGTTTATCTTTTTATATTTAGTAGTGAGTTAGAAGCTACAATATGCCTTTGTGGTGATCAAAATCTCTTAAAATTTGTGTGATATTGTAGGATCAATATAGAAAATTTGTTCCCAACCATAAGTTGAAATAAGCACATGTAGTAAAATTTGATAGAATCTCCAATATTTGGATGATGACTAGAATGGTATTCAAAACTTACAAGAAAAAAAAAAAAGTAAAATAAATTGTGGTCGATGCAAGATTATTCTTACACCTTGATATGCTCCTAAATTAGACACTCAAGGTAATTCAAAAAGTGATTCAATCACTTTTCAATGACTTAAGTAAAATCAAGATGGTTTACCTTAGCTTTAGAAATCTAAGATGAATATTGTTTAGACCTTACTTTCCACTTCACCAAATACTCTTTGTGTTATCTATGCCCAGTGCTTTTGCTAACCTACTATCTAACATATTCTTAATCTCTTCTTTTTACTAATACACTATCTAATTCTTCCATTATAGTTTTATACCACTATCTCTTGACTCTCCTTCATGATATTGGTATAAATATATGATATTTAATACTTGTGATATTCCCCAACCTTTTGATAACTCTACTTCATATATATTTCTTGAATTAAATTATATAAGGACTAAACTTCACCTTCAACTTGTTGTATGTCCCAACTTAAAATCTTTCTTTTTGGAGACACACTATCACTTCATCTCCAACTGCAAACTCCTTATACTTTCTTTTCTAATTAAATTTATCCTTATATTCAATCACTTATCTTCCCCAAATGACTTCTTACAAGTATGTTTGTACTTCATATGTTTTGTAAATTCCTTTTCTTTCACACTCCTCTTCTCTTCAATATCGATATCTCTTAACTTCGATACATTCCCTGGACTACTATCATATGCAACTACAAATAGTGTTTTTCACATTCTCCTATTTATGAAATTGTTATATGTAAAATTTTATTGTACCAAAATCATATCTCAATTTCATTCTTCTCTAATCTTAGCAAATTGCCTAGACTAATATTCAAAACTTCTATTGGTTCATCTATTTATGGGTTATTTTGAATTAAATTTCAAATTTATTTACATTTTCTTCCATAACATCTTCAAAAAGTAAGAAACAAACTTAGTGGCCCTATCTTATATAATACTTATTATAAAACTATGAAATCTCTTTGCTTTCTTTTTTATTTTTGTAAAAAAAAGATAGACTATATATACCATATCATTAATTTTTGTATGTAGAATGAAGTGTACCATTTAAAAAAACTTATCTACAACCACAAATATATAATATTTTCCTCTTTATTTTCTAAGTAACCCCAATGTAAATCCATATTTATATCATCCAAAGGTTTGGAATTGGTAATGGTTATATAACTCGATATTGTGACTATTGTCCTTTGCAACTTGAAAAAATTATACATTACACAATAAATTTATTCACATCCTTATATATCTATAACCAAAATAAATTTGCATTCATGTATGCCATTATCTTATATATGTTTAAATGACCTGCTAAACTAGGGTAAGTGCACAAAGTTGGGGGCCAAAAAGTGGCCAAATAAGTTATAAAATAAAATATAGCAACACTAATGAGTTATAATCCATGCATGGTATGGCTTGAGAATGGCTTAGCAATGTTGATCTATAATAAATTGAGTGCATTATAATATGCTCATGCTATACATGCCTTACAATAAGAAGAATTCTAAGTGCACATTCTAGTTTTTGAATTTAAAATGCATGCACGTTAAAACATGCAAATATTTCATTTGAATTTACATTGGAATCCCATTGTTAGTCTTTAATTTACCTTGGAAACTTACACCAAAGGCTTGGAATTGCATGTAAGATCCCCAAAGACACGATTTTCATAAAACATACAAAAAATAAGGAAATATTAAGGGTTCTCTATATTGGGTTTTCACATCTTATGATATTATTTTTAAAAGTGCAATAATGACATCAATCTCCCTTATCTTTCTATGCATTTTTTTCTACAATTTTAATATTTTTACATATTGATTTTAAAACCAAAAACATATGAATAGCTTTTTTAGTGCCATTTTTTACCTGCTCATCAAAATTAAAAAAATGATACACTTTTATATTTTAGAATATATTATTTATACATTAAAACATAATTTTTGATTAGTTTTCTCAAAATTAAGGGGTATGCAAACTCATTTTTTTATTTTTTTTTAGGATGTGTCCACTTTGAAAATGGGTAAAAAATTATATATTTATGAAAAATAAAAAAGGCATAAACTATGATGTTAACTAAATTTATATTGAAGAGATTTTTGAAATAATAAAAACCAACATTTTAGGGGAAACACACTTGACACTATGTTGTACTTTTTTGATAAAAATAAGAAAACTTTATGTGCCCCTTTTTCACCCTCTTAATCTCCACCATTTAAAAAATAGTAGTTTAGGAATTAGATTTTAAGCACAATTAATGTTATTCTTGTCACATATTTAAATTTTTGACTGTGGGTATATAATACCCCAAACTAACTTCCTAGTGCATTAACCAAGAAAGCCGTTTTTTAGAGAATAATATTGACAAATAGGGCAAGGCATTATCATGCCACATTATATATTAATGTGTAAAATTAATGTAGTGTCAATCAAAATGACACCTACACACAAACAACATCACCATATACCAAGAAGGTGGCACATGTGGAAGAGTCTCTAAGATAGGGGATTAGAGCTAGCCAAACTAATAATCCAAGATGGTATCAGAGTTGACCCAACTCCAAAACCTCAAAAGGTTAGTATTGGATTTGGAACAACTTTAGTAGTTTGAAGGGAGTCGATATCTCAAAGGGAGTGATATCAGAGTTGGATTAAATTTGATACCCCAAAAATGCTAGTATCAAGTTTGGCCTAGCTTTGCCCAAGATTTTTTTCACTACTTGATCATTTCTTTATACAAGAATTGAAAAGTAGAAAGGGAACTCATGGTATTAGAGTCCCAACAACTTAGATACCATGGTGGGGTATAAGGGTTTAAATAACTTCAATACTTTGATGAAGTATTGAGGTTCACATAGCTCTGATACTTTGATGAGGTATTGAGGTTGTAGAAACATTGATATTGTGATGAGGAAACAACATAAATAACATTCATTATCTCTTCAAAACATTTTCCATACATTCACTCATAATTTTAATAGTTTTGATATTCATTATCTATTTTGATAATGAAATGTGGTAAAGATTAGTTTAGATATTTTGAACAGTGAGTGTATGTGAATGTGAGGAAAAATATGCTTTGAAATAGTCCATCAATTGTTTTATTTGTTGAGTGGGTGGTAGAGAGGAATCCTTTTTAGCATTGGGAATTTTTGTATCCATAATTCTAATTGTTTCCAACAAAGTTTTTGTATTTTTCACTTGTTGTTGCAAGATCTCTTCCCTTGTAGAGGAGTGAATGATGTCACCAAGTTGCAATTTTTTACAAAGGTGGCATATGAGACAAGTTAACTTATCTATCAAATAATGGAAGTTGTTGAAGTTGTTGAGTAATTAAATGATGAATCTATTTTTGTTGTGCCAAGAACTTTTTGATGGAGTCAATAGGAGATGTAGATGAAGAGGCCCCTAAATTGTCTTATGCACTATCTTTGGAAACTGGTGTACCTTGCCTCATATATTGATCATATTGATTAGTATTATCTAGAGGAGGACTATTTTTCTCAATATCATGTGCAACTTTCTTTTCTTGTTCCTCTTGTGGATCTTATTGTTCAGTGTGGTGCTAAAGAGATGCTACAAAGTGGGGAGGATACATATGTGGTTTCTCCACATATTCAACTTCTTTTACTTCTCCAATTCATTTTATTTATTATTTCTTCAGTCCCCTTCTGAATATTATGTTTTTCTTCCTTCTCCTTACTCATAAGGATATCCACTCTATGTTTTATCCTTAGTTCTTGATCTTGCTTCTGAGATTTTTTATAATTTTCTTCCTAGGAAATAGAGGATCTAGCTTTCTAAAGAGCTTGCTATTACACTCCATTTCCACACATCTATTTTTTACCTATACTCATTAGGGGCATATATAGAAAACAACCTAAATTTTTGGTTATTTTTGTCAAAAATTACTTATAGACACCTATTACAAGGAGAACAACTAGACCTAGAAATATAGGCTTTACATTTTTAACCTAAAAGAATGGAAATTCCACCTTTTATTTTTGAGTGATTGGTATGAAAGACATTAAAATTTTACCATCCAAATCTCAATGCATTGTATAATTGGAAGTCAATATTTACTTCCTAGATCAAGAGGCAATGAAGATCCTTTTTTCTAATACAGAGTGCCCTTTAAACAAATTTCCTATTAGGGGATTCTAGTCCCCTAATATTCTAGCTTATGTAGTTTAGAATCATTTATTGAAGGGGGGTTGTGGAGCTTTATATTTTTTATACAACCTATCAAAATAAATAGGGATACTCTCCTCTTTACCTTTCTATCTAGGATTTTGTGAACTATTACTTTCTAGTTTCTTTTTTTCTCTCCTCATCTTTGAAGCCACCTTTATATTTACAACTTTGATCAACCCATATTTCTTGAAATAGAGGGTTAGAGAAAATAATGTCTCTATTTTACCCTTCAAATCACCATGAATTGGAATTCCTTCTAAATATATTGAATTTATAGACTTAGGAGGGACTGAGGGTTATATCTATATTTCTCCTCCTTATTTCCCCAATCTTCTCTTTATGTTTATCCAACACTAATTCTTGTGGATTTTTCTTTTATGATTCACATTTTCTACTCTTCAAAGTATCCAATGAATCATTCTCTTTGCCACTACCTAAATTATTCTCATCAACAGGAACAAAGTATCCTTCAATATGCACATTATTCTCAAATAAAGTACTTAATGCTACATGGTCACTCTTTTGATAATAGATTCTACTGAGGGGGAATCTAGGGTTTCATTTGGAATCTCCTTGTTAACATTGTTCCCATTATCATTATTTTGAGGAACTTTATTTGAGGATTTTTTTACATCTTTATCATTAATGGTGTCTCTTGAGGATTTATGGTTTCTTCTACCATTAATAATTTTAGGACAATCTCTTTTTTTTACCATCTATTTTGCACAAAAAGTAGGAGTTAAGATCCCCTAAAGCTTCTATTTCAAATCTAAATTTTGTCCATCCAATGAAAATTCAATTACTTCTAGGGTTTTTACCCACATTTGTGGGGGAATTTTTTAACATTAATCTATCTTGGGATAAAGGAGAACAATATTTCATTTTACATTATTTTAGGTGACCAAGAAACAACTTTAAACAAAGTTTTCTCAATTTTCCAAAAATCTTTCTCTAGCACCCTCTTTATCATCCTATGGTTTTTTAAAAAAATAACAAAGATACCCTACTAAATAATTCTATAAAAGGATAATATATACCCATATTTTTTCCCCACACACTATTTAACTAGTTATCAAATAATTTCCTTAGAGGAAAATTATTGGTGTCCATACAAGCAAGAAAATAATAGTGTTTTTAAGCCTAGATTCTTCTTTTCTAACATTATTCCAAATTTATTCATTAGGGTTTACCCTAAGAACCCTGGAAAAGAGAGGTTCCTTACCTCCTTCACCTTTCTTTGACGTTTCTTCTTCTCTAAACGAAAAATTAATTTTATCTTTTTTTGTTTAGGTTCCTTTGGTTCTTTTTTTTTCAAAGTTCCCTTGAATATTTTATGTCATTCATTGTTATTGACACCCTCCCCTCCAATATATAAACCAAAATAGAATCCATAAATTCCCACATGCATGCACTTAATACATCTACACGAGAAACAATTTGATCCCCCCAAAAGGATAACCTATACCCAAACTACAAATAACACATTTTAATTTTAAAAAATAATAATAATAGCCACGTGTCACATAAAATATTGAGTACAACAAGAAATGACACCTCTGCACACATAAATCTCAAAAAAGGAGAAAAGAGCCTTGTAAACCAAGGGAACAAAGAGCACAAATCCAAATAATTGTAGAGGCTTGTAGTAGGCATCACATGGAGGACAAGCATTCATCTCCCCCATGCATCCACCAAATCCTCTTTGTTTTAAATTCATTCAAGTTTTCAAATTTAAAATATAAGATATAAAAAAATTATAAAATTAATAGGGTTAATATGCTAGAATAGATCTATAGGGACTAAAAAAATAATTTAGCTAATTTTTCTATACTAAAATTACATTTAATGATTGTAGACATGAAAAATATACAAGTTGACCAACACACCTGATCTTGATCTTACTAACATCGTTTCTTCCTAAATCATCCCCTTTACTAATTAATTTAATTGAATAATCTTTATTTGATTAAATTCATCATATTTCCTCTCTTAAATTAAATAAATCAATTTTATTTGGTTAAGTCATTCTCCTCTATTAATTAAATAAATCATTTTGTTTAATTAATCCTATCATCGCTCTTTTAATTAAATAATTCACTTTATTTGATTAAATCGCCAAAGTCTTCTTATTAAATTGGATAAATTGAACCTTATTTAGTTTAATCTAACATTATCCCCTTTAGTTAAATAAATCAAAACATTTATTTAATTAAACCTTTCCTCTCAATTTCTGATTTAAATCAACTCATAAATTTAAGTCAAAATTGTCACATCTCCTAAAATCTCATTACATTAATTAATCTTTGATTAATTTAATCCTAAAACATGTCACATTTTCTAGAGAATGCAACTTGCACAACAAATCAATTACTTTGATTTACTAAATTGCCTGTTTTATGTCAACATGGCATAATAGAGAATATTCCCTCAAGTTTGAATTCAAATCCAAGTGGATTTTTCCTTCCAACAAAGCATTCAATCCTCTTACATGTCATTGTGCATTGAGCCAAGTGGCATTTATTTCATTCTTTTTTCCCTCTCACATGTCATTTCTCAAATTTGAAATTCCACCTAATATCATTTATTGTGCACAATCACCAAAATGTGCTCAACCTTCACCCATTCATATCTTGACAAATGGCACTTGGCCATTGGATGTTGAATGATCTCACATTGCTCAATCTCACTCATTCTTCCAAATTTGAAATCTATAAATGATAGACTCTTCCTTTCATTCATCATCCACAATTTGAATGCAATGTTATTATCTTCACATTAGAGAAATTTTATACATTTCTTGAGCATTTTCCATCACCATAGCTAGGTTCTTGTAGGTTTTCTCAAGGAATCACATTTATTCACCGTCAAGTGGATCAAATCATCAAAGCTTACAAAGGAGTTGGGAATGGGCCAATTTCTACACATAATTGGCACCAATTCCCCCATGGGATTGATAGTTTGTTTATTAAAATATGGTACATTTAATTTCATTTCTATTTTTCTTCATTTTCTTCCTATGTTAATGTTTCAATCTAATTTCATGGGGAATCCTTGTCTTAACTTTCATTTCGATCTAATAATGTGCTTGTTTTCCATGTTTGTGGAGGTATAGGATTGGGGTTCACATTTTGGTGCTAGAAGGAGGGTAGAATCAAAGATTTCAACACATTTTTTTCAATAATTCTATGGTTTTTTGTTAACTTTTGTGTCTACAGGAAGCTGCACCACTATCAGTCTAGTGAAAGCATACAACAACACTAGCTTTCTAGCGGCACTATATTGAACCACTCCAAACTCCAAACTCCACTACTAGAGTCTTCCCGCCCACGAAATTCAAATTTTAAACTTTGTTGCAAAGTTCCTAAATTCCAAACTGCGTCATTGAGTCAAATAATGCCACAATCACGCTCTCTGTCTCACTGTAGATTGTCGCTGTTAGAAATTAGCGATGCTATATTTTACTGTTGGAGTTTCTAAACTCCACCGCACTCGCTAACAATGCCGCTGGGTTAGGGTAAAAGGTCAAATTTATTTAATTTTGACATGTGTCTTTTAAGGTTTGAATTTTTGAACTTTTGACTTGTTTGATGTCTTTTTATTTTCTAGTTTTAATCAGTTTTTGTAGGTTAGGGCAAGGAGGAAACAAAATTGAAGGTGGCATTATGGCATCATCATCACAAATGTATCAAGTTTTTTTCAACACTTTAGTGTTTATTCAACACTTTTAGGGAGATCATAATCTCTCTTAATAGGAAATTGTTTACCTTCATGCTCTTAGGAAACACTGAATTTCATTTGGGACCTAAAAAGAACATTAGAAATATTCAATTTTTTTGCAAACAAAGGGTTAAAATGAACTTTAGGACAAACTCGCTAGATTTGGTTTAAAGATTAATAATTGAAGAAGGCAAATCTCACACTTCCTTTGGTGCTTAAAAATAATTCATTATTGCTTTGAGGGATTTAAAATGAACACGTGCTTTTGTGTCTTGTAATAGTTTTTGCAAAGTAATTTCATTTAAAAAGGTGTATGCGCTTCTCTCGTGCTTCACGGTGATCTTGAGAATAAAAAGTCTTTTTGGTGACATTAAGTTGCATAAAAAATTTCCTCCATATTTCAATTTGGGTACCTACAAAATTGAACCAATCTTGCGAGTGTGAGCATGGCAGATTGCAAGTGTTCTCCCTTTGTTTTTCAACAAAGGTCAACTGAACTACGAGAAATGCTTGCTTTATTTTGTTTATCTTTGCAGGTTTGCCTTGTGGGAAAAAGTAATCACCCAAGGGAATGACCTAACTAGGAACATGCTAAAGCCCAGCGACTTCCAACCGGTATATAAGTGTGGATTTTCGAGGAAAGTTCGAGAATCACGAGGATTATTCCGACGAGAAGGGAAACAATGGTCTCTCACCACATGGATGCTCCCCCATGAACAAAATGCACACATTAAACCCCTTGTTTAGAAAATGCCAAAATCCCAATCTATTTTGTTCATGCAAAAGGTCATGTCCTTTGAAGCCACCCCACATATACATGCGGTTTTGTTGTAGATATGAAAAGTATGCCATGGGAGATTCATGGGTACTGATGCTTGGCTGACCCGAGAAGTGTGTGTCATGGAGGGGAGCCAGTGTGGTCAATCATCTAATCATCTACACTGAATATGCACAACTAGATTTATCCAAGTGGGAACCCAATGCAATATTGTCTCATCATCCTAGGATTGTACATATTCTTGGAAACAAAACAGTTTGCTTAAATCTCAAAAAACTTGAAAATAAACATTCACAAAGGCCTTCAAAATTTCAAACCATTTAGAGGAAGAAAATACCTTTGATGAATTCAGATGCTCTTGCTTGTCCTAGGGATTTATCCTTAGAGACTTCTAAGTATTTGGGTTAAATCACAATTTTCTCTCTCTAAGGTCAACCTAGGAAAACTATGCTCTTGAATCCTTGATTTTCACATAATGGACCTTGTGAAATGAAAAGGAATTGAGACATAGACATTTAGTTTGGAATTTTAATCAAGAAGTTGTTTGTAGTAAAAGGAACACATTAAACAAAGAATAAAGACAATTGAGCCCACACATGTGTTCTCTCAAATTATTTCCCACAAAATCAAGATCCACAAGCCCAAATTCAAGAAGGTTAGTCTTAAAGCTTGCGAGGAACGTCTTAAAGTGCTTCTTGAAGTAAGAGAAAGGTTGGTATATAATTTCTACTAGAAGGCTTCAAAGAACAACCCAATTTTCTTTGAGTTCTATTACCAACAAAATCCGGATATCTTTCAAAGGTTTGCTTTTATCACATAAGAAGTATGACATGTTCTTCAATACCGAGGTCTTGCCAGAAAGAGTCTTGTCTAGGTCAAGTATAGGATCAAAATCATCACTCTAACCCATCTTTCAACCATCAAAAACCAAAAATCACCTCATCAACAAAATCTTGAGAACTTTGAAAACATCACATCATGCTTAAATTATAGGAAAAATCAAAAACATCTCATTTGGCTAAACACACTTAGTCAAATCATCAATCCTTGTGGAGAAATTTTCCTCTTGATAAAAACCAACATCTTGGGGTTTAGGCATTCACAAATCATCTTCTTGTGCACAAGTTTATTCTAGGATAACACAACTTCCTAGAGTTTACAAGTGCATTATCCGAAATTACTCTGTTTGACTTAACACACCTAGTCAAATTATCCTCCTATGTACAAGTTTACTTTAGGATAACACAATTTCTTAGAGTTTACGAGTGCATTATCCAAAATCACCCTGTTTGACTTAACACACTTAGTCAAACTATCCTTAACCAAAATACAAATGAAATCAAGCCCTAATGTTTAGCATTTCTCCCAAAGTTCCTCAAGAGTTTTCATCAGCCATATCATTCATCTTTCATTTTCATCATCACTTGATCCTTATTCTACCCTAGTTCTTCTCTTTTGTCTGTAATTAAGATCCATCTTTTATGGTGCAAACAAGATCTGAACACAAGAATAACATGGAAATCACAAAAGAAACATCAACTTCAAGTGACCTAAGCCAAACGACTCCTGAGATAAATCCCATTGGATCAAGAAATCCCCCAAGAAATCTTCCTCTACCACTATTAAATATTTAAGAAGAGGGAAAAATGGTGGACATCACTGATTTGGAAATGACACAAGAGGAAATCTTGGAAATGGTGACAAACCTCAAAATTTTTTGGATTGCCAATTCCATGATGAAGTTATATCTCTCCCAATTCATACCTGAACTGGAAAAAGTCCCTTCTGACTGTGACCTAAACACCATTGTGGAAGGATCTCTTGGGACCATTCCCCCAAATTCATCCACACTTCTGCTTCAAAGAATTACTCAAGACATCCCCCAAATCATATCATCTATCGCTTCAACCCCACCGGTTGTTAACAAGGGAAGCACCATGCTTCGGGAACTCCAAAAACATCGCCTTATGAACAACTGAGGGTTGAATGCAAGAACCACATCGGATCAACCCATCCTGGTAAATATGTTACACTCATATGTCCCTCTCACATTCCATGACACAAAAAACCCAACTTCTTATCATGCGACACCAATCTACCCTGTAGACATGCAAATATCTCTCCCTATCTCACAAGGAGAGAGTGACTTTTTTGGACCAGGGGGAATCTTGGACCCCTCATCATCACTTCTAGGGGTTGCATCACTTGTCTTTCCACCATTTTCACCCCTGCCGCTCAAATATACATCATCCCTTGGGTTAGGTCTTCCTCCTGTTCCCACCATCAATAAATCTAATATAAAAACCCTATCAAATCCTCCAGTCGGGCCATCAGTATCACAACGACATAGGGAAACCATCCAGGCAACCACATCGATCAACACATCCACCATCCCTCAAAGCATGGTTTCCCAATGACCAATCACCTCGATCACACCATCCATAGCTCAAACCTCAATTATCAACACGACCGTCCCGCACATCATGATCAATACCATTTCCAATCCATCGCTACCACCACCAATTAACAACATGGCCAATTCATTCACCCTCAAATTACAAGCTACTCGACAAGCTTCCCAGTAAAAAGAACTCCAAAACCAACAAGCTGCCCAACTAGCAGCACAAAAGGATGCTTAAGGACAACAAGTTGGCCCAAGCTGCCCAAGCCGCACAAGCTTCTTAGGCTGCTCAGGCCACCCAAACCACTCAAGATGCTTAAGCTGCTCTATTTATACAAGCAATCTAACAAGCACATACCCAAGTCTGAGCTCAATTTCAAAAATAGCAAGCACAAGTGCAAGCATAGTATCAAGCACAATTACAAGAAGCTCAAGAAGAAGCATATCAATAAGCCTTGCAAGATTACCAAGTTCAAAAAGAAGTGGCTCAACAAGAAGGCCAACAAGAAGTGTTGTTGGCACAACAAGAGCATGACCAACAAGAAGTGTTGTTGGATCAATAACAATATGACCGACAACAAGTGTTGTTGGCACAACAACAATATGACCAAAAACAAGTGTTGTTGTCTTAGCAACAATATGACCAACAACATGTGTTGTTGGCTCAATGGAAAAAACATGCATTATTCACACAAAAAATCTCACAATGAACTCCCATCAACATCCCACCTATCAAACCAACACCTTAGAACATGTTCACCCCACCCCTTGATCTGCAAGGTGACATGAGAACACAACTCAAACTGCTCTCGCAGTAGGTTCTCGATCTTCAATCAGGAAAGACAATTAAGACACCCAACAACTTGTGCCCTTATCCATTTGACATAAGCTTGGCAATGGTACCATTCCTAAAGGGATTCAAAATCCTCAAATTTGATAAGTATCATGGGATAGGAAACCTTGAAGATCACATTAGGGAGTTTCAACTACATTCAATGGAAGTTGCATACGATGACACATATCTAATGCGGCTATTCCCATGAAGCTTGGCTGGTGATGCTATGGAATGGTTTTCTCATCTACCTACAGGCATTAAAACATTTCAAGAAATTAAAGACACATTCCTCCAAAATTACACGTTCAACATTTGTGTCGATGTTAGTTTGGAAGAAATTTCGGCGCTCAAGCAGGGTAAGGGGGAATCATTCACCACATTTCTCCAATGATGGCGAGCTAAGGCCAATTGAAGCAAGTGGGCCATCCCAGAAGAACAAAAAGTCTATAACATCATTGCCAATACAGAAAAAACCCTGGCATTTTATCTGAAGATGCAATGCATCACCACCTATGATCAAATGATCCCCAAAGCACTCAATATTGGATGGGCTCTTGTCACACAAGGGGGCACGCGTACTTATCCTGAACATCAGGACAATTTCCCATCTGCTAGCTACAATGACAAACCTCGCACATGGGTGAAGAACCAAAATGTCACAAACGATGGAATAGTGGATGCCAAGGTTGTCATCAATGCTCCCAAGAAAAATAATCAAATGCATCATCATCTACTATAGAACAATAATCAAAATAACATGCAAAAAAATGTGGTGAACCAACAACCACCGCAAAACTAGATCAATAATCTCAATAATCAAGGAGGACCACCTCCGCAAAACAAGTATCCCCCAAGAGGAAATTCAAAGCCCTTGGGGAGTCAATCAAATCCATCATGAAAAAGCTAGTTGACGAAAGCCTCATCAAGGTCCCCACCCATGATAATTGCAACGAACCCCAGATAAAGCCACCTTGGTACAATGGAAATATCCTTTGTGATTATCATAAACTCAAGGGACACACAACTACCAATTGCATGAAATTGAAGAACATCATCCAGGATCTCATTGATGATAAAATCATAAATTTTGAGCAACCGACTAGTAACCAAGATCTAAAATATACACAAATCCGATGCCTAACCACAACCAAGGAAATGATAAAAACAAGAAAAATTTCGGCAAATTGAACCATGTATATGAGAGAGTTGTTGCATGCCTTGACGAGATGGTCATTATTGTTAGCAGAAAGGGAGCCAATACTAATTGTGGAGTCACCACATGTGGCAGAAAGGTCACTATTTCCAAGTCATCACAACCACCTAGGACATCCTCTTCAAATAAAAAATCCATCCCTAATGGTTACAAGGTCTTAAATAAATTAAATAGAACCCCTTCTTAGATCTCCATCATGGAGTTAGTGAAAATTTCAGCCACCCACAGGGAAATACTTGAGCAAGCATTAGATTCATCTATCATCTCCCCCAACCTTAATATGAAGTAGTTTCAAGCTATGGTCAACAAAATTTCCATTCCAAATCTCCCTACCTTTTCTAATCAAGACTTCCTTGCACAACCATCTCGTAACCATGTGTTACACCTTGAAGTCTTGATTCACAAAATTAAATTCAAATGGGTCTTGGTGGATGGAGGTGCAAGCCTTAACATTTATTTGCTAAAGCTCATAGAAAATATGGGAATATCTAAAGATTCCATTGATAAAGACAAAGGAATTACAATCAGAGCATATGATGACCAAGAAAGAGTGTCTCAAGGAACTATCAAACTCCCAATCCATGTAGGGCTGACTACTATGGAGACCACATGTTAGATCCCCAACCTTGATTTTCCCTACAATATCCTCTTGGGATGCCCGTGGATCCATGGGATGAAGGAAGTCGCCTCAAAATTCCACCAATGCATCAAATTTTTGTATAAAAATGAAGAGATTACATTTGTGGAGATCTCGAACCTTTCACCTATTGCGAAATTCTAGAAGCCAAATTCTAAAAAGTTCCCCAAGTCCTGAAGAATGATGAAGGTCCCTCCACTTCATCCATAGATCCATCCAACATCACCTCCACATCTGGGACAAAGATACTCTCCATTCCCGACATATCCGACAACAAGCTCATGATCCAAGAAAATGGGTGTGGGTAATACAAAATGAAGAAGAATTCTTTTGTCGTAGGAGAGTTACCTCAATCTCCTAGGTCACTTGGATAACCCCAACTAGCTGAAACACCTACTCACACTTTCAGGGCAGATCCTTCTAGATTTCGATGTTGGGGGGATCTAAGTTCGGAGGATGTGGATGAAAGAGACATTTCAAGCTCACTATACCAAGATGAAAGACTTGTGCCTAATCTTCCCATGGATGAATGAAGCAAAGGGCTACAAATAATGCTTGGTATGGGCTACAATAGAAATGAAAACCTTGGAAGGAACAATGATGGTCACCTAGAGCCCATTATTTTTGAGAGAAGAATGAGGAATCTTGGCCTTGGTTGTACCCCTCCAAGTGTAACCATACATGGCTGAGGTCCCCCAATTAATGTAGTCAGGAATCTCCCTAAGTTATCAGCAGCTGCCCTATGATTATCCGTATCCATAGGTCTGCCCCTAGACAACTTCACCTTTGATATAACTAACGTCTGTAGTAGTAGTGATGACGAGGATACCATAACCGGATTATCGAAACTTTTTGAAGACTCCTCCTTACTCATAATTAGTGCCTCACCTATTGATTCAGACCGCCAAAGTCACACAATAAACTTGGTTTACCTCCATCTCATCAATTATGACCAATGAGGACCATCACTTCTAGACACATTAAAAAATGATGAGGCTCTCTCAGAATTCATGGGACTAATAGATACAATACCATGCGAATATCACAAAGCTAGATTCAACATCACATTGGACACATAGGCCTATTACAGGGGGACGATTGAGTCCTTCACTAGCAAAAGCGAACAATTGAGAATAATCTCAAGGTCATTGAGTGAAAACCACACTGTGGCACTCTCTAACCATAAAATAGTAAAAATAAAGGACACATCCAATGGTGAAAACCTCTTTGAGGCACCAAAGGATGAAGGATTCAATCTCCCCCTTCTGGAATTCATCAAGAAAAATTAGTAGTCCTAGCAGAATAGTGTAACCCCATCAATCTGGGAACAAAAGCAACGCCACACATCACCTTCTATGCCGAATCACTTCTGACATAAGAACAAGAAATTTTGGCTGCATTCTTAAAAGAAAGAAAATTGAACTTTGCATGGACCTACATTGACATGTCGGGTCTTGATCTAAAAGTCATGGTTCATCACTTAGTTGTCTATCTTGTGGAAAAGCTAGTAAGACAAAAGTTGAGAAAGATTCACCCCCAGATAGCCTTATTAGTCAAAGTAGAATTAAAAAAGCTCTTGGATGTGGGATTCATAAGGCCAATTGATTATCCTGAATGGGTGTCCAATATTGTACTTGTTTCAAAACCAAATGGGGGCATCCACATTTGCACTGCTTTTAGAGACCTAAACAAAGCGTGTCGTAAGGATGAATTTTCGCTACCAAACATTGATGTGATAGTGGATATGATGGCTAGACATGAGATGCTCTCGTTAATGGATGGGTTTTTTGGATACAATCGGATTATGATAGTGAAGGAGGATCAACACAAGACAACATTCACATGCCCATGGGGAACCTACTACTAGAACATGATGTTGTTTGGGTTAAAGAATGCAGGTGCAACATACCAAAGAGCCATGGCACTGATTTTTAATGAAATGATTCATAATATAGTGGAAGACTACATAGATGACATATTGGAAAAATCCAAAAAAAGATAGGACCACATAGCAGCCTTGAGCTCTATTTTTGATAGATTGGAAAAATATAAGGTTCATCTCAATCCAAAGAAATGCATCTTTGGGGTACAATTAGGCAAGCTCCTGGGATATATAGTGTCAATTAGAGGAATAGAGGTGGATTTCACTAAAGTAAAGGTGATCCTTGACATGGAAGCACCCAAGACATTAAATAAAATTAGAGGTCTACAAGGCAGGCTCCAGTCCATCCACAGGTTCTTCGCGCAACTGGCTGATAAATAGATTCCATATTCACATCTACTCCACAAGGGAGTAGCATTCAAATACAATGAAAAATGTGACCAAGAATTTCACAACATCAAAGAATACTTCCTCACACCACCAGTTTTGATGTCACCAATCCTAGGAAATCCACTGATCCTATACATTTCAGCAACCACGGTAGCTCTCGGTGCTCTATTAGCTCAACATGGTGAAAATGGAAGAGAGAGAAATATACTATATCAATAGAACCATGGTAGGACACGAGCTAAACTATAATCCCATTGAAAAGGCTTGTCTGGTAGTTGTATTTGCAGCACAAAAATTGAGACATTGTATGTTGACTCATCAAATCAAGCTAATTGTGAAGATAGATCCTCTCAAATAACTGCTTTCTAAAGCCACTCTCATGGGGTGAACAACCAAGTGGGTCATGATATTG
This sequence comes from Sequoiadendron giganteum, assembly GCA_007115665.2. NCBI lineage: Eukaryota > Viridiplantae > Streptophyta > Pinopsida > Cupressales > Cupressaceae > Sequoiadendron > Sequoiadendron giganteum. Next base: position 129,887,690 of record CM021103.1, on the reverse strand, counting down.
ACAGAACACAACATTGAATATGTGGAGTGCAAGGCCATAAAGGGACAAAAAATTGCAGATCAACTAGTAGAAGCTCCTATTTATGTAGAGAACCCACTCGTTTTAGAATTCCCCAATGAATCAATTTTTAGCCTAAGTGTTGTAGACCACTGGAATATGTACTTTGATGGATCTTACATGAAACATGGGTCAAGAGCAAGAATTTTCTTCATAACTCCCCAAGGAGACTGTATACCCAAATCTTACAAGCCGTCTTTCCCATGCACAAACAACATAGCAAAGTATGAGGCTCTCGTCATAGGCTTAAGGATTGCAATACAATGGCATATTATGTCTCTAAAAGTATATGAGTACTTTAAGCTTGTAATAAATTAGGTAAAGGATGAGTATCAGACAAAGGATGACAAACTGACTCCATACAAGAAGTTGGTCGAGAGCCTCAAAGAGTCATTCGTTGATATCACATTTAAACAACTACCTAGAGCAAACAACAGAGCAGTGGACAAAATGATAACAATTGGATCACTCTTGGAAATCTTGCGCAACGTCCCAAAACAATAATTACTTGTAGAGTAGCTTCTCATACCAGCATTCGAGGTACTAGAGTCTAAATTTATGTGTGAACTCATTGGTCCTAGTGATCCATGGTATAATGAAGTTTACACCTACTTAAGAATAGGAGTCTTGCACGCTAATATAACACCAAACCTTAAATGAGCCTTCATAAAAAAGTCAGATTGATTTGTCATCCTAGGAGAAACCCTTTATTGTAGGAGCATTGAAGGAACCCTATTGTGTTGCCTGAACACTGAGGAAGACATGATTACATTAATTGAGGTACACAATGGTATTTGTAGATTGCACCTGAGTGGTATGACCTTGGCTAAGAAGTTGCTGAGAACCGGATACTACTGGCCCATAATGGAGTGAGACGCACATGACTTCATTAGAAGATGTTTACAATGTCATCAGCATGGGGACCTCATCCATGCACCAGCTCAAGAGCTTCATCCTATTGTTACACCTTGGCCCTTTTCATAGTGGGGGCTCGATCTCATCGAAAAAATCACACCCACCTCATCCAATGGCCACAAGTTCATCATCACCACCACATAGTACTTTAAAAAGTGGGTTGAAGCCATTCCCATGACCTACATAATGGGAAAACAGATATCCAAGTTCATCCTGAACTATCTCATTTGCCGATACGATGTCCCCCTAGCTATAATCTTAGATAATGGGAAACCTTTCAAAAACCTGGATGTCTATGAATTATGTGAAAAATTCAATATCCAACATTTATTTTCCACTCCATATATCCACAAGGCAATGACTAAGCAGAAGCTACCAACAAAACCATCTTGAAAATCCTTAAGAAGATAGTCAATGACGCTAGTCGTGACTGGCATTTGTAGTTAAATCCCACCTTATGGGCCTATCGCACCAACATCTTCACACCAATAGGTGCCACCCCATTCTCCCTACTCTATAGATTAGAAGCCATCTTACCCTTTCAGATCGAGCTCTTGTCCCTGAGAATATCACTGCAAAACCTCATCATAGATGAAGAATACAAGGTCTCACGATTGAATGAGCTAGAATTAATAGATGAATGATGTATGGATGCCCTAAACCATCTACAAGAGTATCAGAACCAGCTTAAATAGAGTTATAACAAGAAGATCAAGAGGCATACCTTCCAAGTTGGTGAACTTGTGCTGAAGGAGAACCAAAAGAACGTGCCAAACCTAGAGAGTAAAGGAAAATTTGAGCCTAACTGGTTGGGACCTTTCGTCATCACTGCGAGATGTAAATTAGGGGCATATCAATTGTCAACACCCGAAGGGGAGCCTCTCCAGGAGTCCATGAAAAACTCCCATTTCAATTTTTTTTATACCTAATATCTTTCAAGGTATAGAACCAAAAAATCTAAAAAAATAAAAAAATATCCTAAAAAATGGTCACCCTGAAGAAAACCTAGCAAATAGGCATCTTGGTGACAAAAAAAAATTCAAAAATATGATTGAAAGTAGTAAATAAAAAATCATCCTCTAGTGAAAACCACTTTGGTAGGACTTTGGACAAGTACCTTGGTTAAAACCTACCAAACAGGTGCCAAGTGTAAATAAAGAACTCTCGATCCACCAAGATCTTCACAGCATATTCCATGTACTCACTTACCCATTTATCCTTCCATCATCCATTCACGTTTGTACCATAGCTTGATCTTGTTTTCGTATCATGTTCCACCCTACTACTCCTTGGCACATTCCTAAGGTTAGTTTGTCCTACCTCTATCAGAGTAGTCTAACACATCATGTTGGGGGCATGTTCCTGTACCTGCATCAGATCAGATTCACGTATATTTTTATGATCTTCGTTGAAAATCAAAAAATCCAAAAAAATTCAAAAAATCATTTAATATCCAAAACATATCAAAAATCTGAAAACATCAAAAATAGAGTCATCATTGGTCTGAACTATGTCATCTCTGAGCTTGAATGTAGGCAAGGTTGATCTTTGATCATCCCCTAAGACATTTTAGGTCTATCCTTTAGGTGTCCATCACAATGGAAATTCATTTGCCCATCTATCTCATCATTGAGTCAGGTCTGTCGTCAGTCAAACTATGTGGTCTCTATGTGTATAATGTAGGCAAGGCTAATCTATTGATCAGCTCCTAAGACCCCTAGGATAGGTCTTTAAGTCAGTCTCTTGGTCAAAAATCTAAAAAATACCAAACACATTTGTAAAACATCTCAAAATTCCAAAAATAGCCTCAAAACATTTCAATACACCAAAAACATCCAAAAATTTAAAAAACCCAAAATGGTGCATTTGTCTATCTCATGTTCACCTACAATAATTATCACTCATAATATATCAATCATCTTCACCCTTTGGTGAGTAAGTCAGAAGAAAGTCTAGTAGGTTCTAAATTAAACACCTAATCGTCAAAGTCTCAAGTCTAGATCAGTGAGTCAAAAAGTTGATCAAATCAGAGTATCAATAGCTTATCATATAATCAATCTCATTATCACCTGATCACAAGATGTCCTAGGAATGAAACCTTCCTATGATGGACATCAAAATTAGACATTATCATAGTTTAGTCTTGGCTAGCGGTATGAAGAACATCAACTTGTTTCTTTACTTTATCTTTTCTTTGGATTTATCTTATTGCGGTCATTCCGAGGACCTCTCGATGATGTCTAAAAATAAATAATTAGAGAGAAAGGAATGGGGCAACGATCATTATATTTTTTTCTATTGTGCTTGTTGGATGTTCTTGTAAAATAACTTCATCATGCATGCTTTGTTTGGTTTGCAGGGAAGGTTTTTTAAGTATCTTGTTGACCACATGGAATGGCTTGCTTTTCTATGTTTTGGTTCGAGATGTTTAGAATGTTGGAACTACACTCTGAATAAGGTTTCGTATGTCAAGTGTGAACATGAATACTCCTATTTGATTAACAAGTCAAAGTCCATCACACTAGGTACCACGCCATCCTCATTCTTTATACCTCGATGCATTGTACCTACATGTGTTATCAAACATAAAGTAATTGGCTCTTTTAAAATCCCAACTCCTGGCAAGCACATCATTTTCATCATCTCTAAAGATAATAACTTGTTTAATCTCTTTTCTTCTACCTTCTTTCCACACTAAAAAATTGTACCATGACAGTTAATCAAATCTTCGCTAAACACATCCATCCTGCATCCACATATCATCAACATAAATGCATATCACATCAATTCATCTTGCATTAACATCATCTTAAGTTATGAAGAATAATATAGATTTGTTATTCTAAGAATCTTGAGAAATCATTACATTACATATCATTATCAATCATAACTGCATTACATAAATCATTTGCATATCATTTAAACCCATACATTTTCACCATAAATGCATAGAAAAATATAAAATAAATACATCCATAAATTACTACATATCATCAGATATAGAAAATTAAAATGCATCCATACAACATAAGGCACATCATAAATAGAATCATCTCATATATATATCATAAAAAATGTACAATTGTCATGGTACAAGATCAGATCAAGTGTACATCAAAGTACATGATACAGTGAGGGCAATAATCGGAGCCCATGAACCAAAAAATGGATAACTACCTTTGATCAAAGGGCTAGCCCTACCAGCTATGCCCTTCCTCCTCTAGTCTATCACCATGATCCTCTGGTGGCCTCATCCCTATCTCCTAGGAAAAATTAGGCATCCAGCCGGTTGCTAGCACTGCCTACCTATAATGTTGTCAATAGTACTCGATCTCTCTAACTACCTCTCGGTATGCCTGCAAGGAAACTATCTTCCCCTGGGATGAGGAGGCCATGCTGTCAATCTACTATCATTGAAAAATCTTCTGGTCCCTCTCAGAATGGGCCTGGTCCCTCTCAGCAGTAACTATCAAAACCTGCTACCGAGCTTGATCTCTCTCAAGCATCAATATTTGTACCTGACCTTGCAACTGCTAGATCAGTGCATCCGTGTGGTCTGGCTGCCCTGGTGGCTGTTGATCTAGGACCTTTTTGTCCCCATATTTGGGCTGATCATCCTATTCAGGGATTTCATGGATCTCTACTTGCGGTGGTGTGTGTGCTCGTGATGGTATGTGTACCTGTGGTGGCGTGCGATGTGCCTGATCCCTAGGCAGTGTCTGATGCGGAGGTGGTCCATCTCCTCCTCTATCTCCATCCATGTCCTAATCACCATAACCTTTGCCTCCTTGACCCCTACCATTGCTAGACGACCTGCCTCTGGGCCTCCATCATGGGAGTGTCGCACCTACAACTATCAATCTAAGAAGAGGCCAAAACCAAGCTCTATATGTTTGGGTCACTCTTGCATCTTTCGACCCTTGATCATATGGCCATGGTCTGGCCACTAACCGTCAGAATGAGGCCACTGCCTCAACTACTAGAATGGGCTAACCCCATGTGGTCTCCCTCATAGTATGGGAAAAGATCACCACGTACTGGTCATTGGGCCTATCCTGAATATCTCCAAATTATCTAGCCACTCTGTTAAGGAGATAACACAATATCATTGTGTGCTCCTTGCCCTACATCAATCTGTCCTGGTAGGTGAAGAACAACTACTCAACATCATCATACTATGGGCCTATGCCAAGCTAGGGCATTCGTGTAAACTCTATCATCTCATTGATGACTTGCCACCAATGGGAAATGCCACGTGACCCTGTGTGTATAAATGTAGTCTGTTCCCCTCCGTAAAGCTAGACAATTGGATCATCTAGCTCTAAGGCAACTGGTGTAACCCGAGGATGAAGCACTACAATACACTCCCATGCCGAGACATGTAGCAACATGACCCTAGCCCCAATGGCCCTACTATCTAGATAAGAGAATTCATGTAAATCTCTATAAAATGAGGCCAACATCACTGGCCCCCATGCAAAACATTCTCTCTAGAAGAGCATCCTCTCCCATTCCAATCCCCAACTTGGACTGAAATATCAGCCCCACCGATCAAGTGCCACAAAACCTAATATGATCACAACAACCATGAGTTTGAAGGGGTGCACTAAGCCCCTATACCTCTCTAAATCAATCTGGCCCTCAGAAAAGACGATGGCCTCAAGTCCCATAACATCACAACATGTGTCTCTCTCGGCATCCACATCATAAATAACCCTCTCTACATGGATGGGTAGCTGTAAGATGCGCTCAACATCCTCATGTGTAACTGTGACCTCACTAATAGGAAGATGGAAGGAGGAGGTCTCGCTATGCCATCACTCCGCTATGGCCGTCATCATCCCTAAGTGGGTCCAAACGGGGTGAACGTATGCAATGTACCAAAGACCAATGGCACCGAGATGCTCTTGAAGAAAATCGAGTAAATCACCTAGACCGCCAAGCATTGGACATCTATGCTCCTAAGAATGTAGTATCCCGAGGTCCTCTCGCGCAAATAAAGTCACTTTGTCAAGTTTCAAAAAAATCAGACCCTTGAATTGAGTTCCTGCTTTCCAAACAACAATTGTGGTGTTGTTTACAATTATGACGTAGTTTGCAAATTCCAAACTACGCTGCAGCGGTGTAGTTTGATCACACTCCCAAGTCCCAAGCTCTAAACTGACCCATGGTAGTGCTATTTTCATATGTGATCAGATTTGGCTGGAAACCCTAACTTCCTAACTGGCCTGTGAAAATGCTATCTGCATATGCAATTCTCTTTGAGGCCATACAGCACTAGTAATCATTTTCAGCGGCGCTATATAGCACTGCTTGACTCTTGACCGAATCTAACCCTATTAGTGCATGCAAAATGAAAAAAAATAAAAGCCGAGATAAGGGTACATACCACGGGTCCCGTGTCGGCTGGCCTCTGGTGCACTCATACCCTCTTTGACACATGTCGGGGAAGCTATCATTGTGCCATCTCGATCAATGCTTAGAGCTCAAAGTGCAAAAATCTCTAAAGGCTAAGTGTGAAAGTGATTTGAAAGTGACCCCTCAAGGTCTATTTAAGCCTAAAAATTAGGTTTTTTTGACCTAATTTGGCCATCCAGCTAGGGTTTTGGTCCCCCGATCCCATTTTTGCCCTATCGAGGGCCATTTTGCATTTTTTTTTGGCATTTTGAGGCATATCTAACCTACAAGACATCTTGTCCTCTTTTTTTGTGAGATCACCCAAAAATCCAAATTTTCGTCCGATCTCTCAAGGGGGCAATATACCAACATAATCCTTCTCACTAGGGCAGCATTAGGGCATTTGAAAAATTAAAAAAAATTGAACTTTGATCACAACAGTTTATTCTTTGAACCAATGCAACAAGTGCGTTGCTTCAAAGAGGGGCAAAATGTAGACATGAAAAAAACGACACACTTGATCCTGATCTTACTAATATCGTTTCTTCCTAAATCATCCCCTTTACTAATTAATTTAATTGAATAATCTTTATTTGATTAAATTCATCATATTTCCTCTCTTAAATTAAATAAATCAATTTTATTTGGCTAAGTCATTCTCCTCTATTAATTAAATAAATCATTTTATTTAATTAATCCTATCATCCCTCTTTTAATTAAATAATTTACTTTATTTAATTAAATCACCAAAGTCTTCTTATTAAATTGGATAAATTAAACCTTATCTAATTTAATCTAACATTATCCCCTTTAGTTAAATAAATAAAAACATTTATTTAATTAAACCTTTTCCTCTCAATTTTTGATTTAAATCAACTCATAAATTTAAGTCAAAATTGTCACATCTCCTAAGCTCTCATTACATTAATTAATCTTTGATTAATTTAATCCTAAAACATGTCACATTCTCTAGAGAATGCAACTTGCACATTAAATCAATTACTTTGATTTATTAAATTTCCTATTTTTTGTCAACATGGCATAATAGAGAATATTCCCTCAAATTTGAATTCAAATACAAGTGGATTTTTCCTTCCAACAAAGAATTCACTCCTCTTACATGTCCTTTTGCATTGAGCCAAGTGGCATTTATTTCATTTTTTTTTCCCTCTCACATGTTAGTTCTTAAATTTGAAATTCCACCTAATATCATTTATTTTGCACAATCACCAAAATGTGCTCAACCTTCACCCATTCACATCTTGACAAATGGCACTTGGACATTGGATGTTGAATGATCCCACATTTCTCAATCTCACTCATTCTTCCAAATTTTAAAGCTATAAATGAGAGACTCTTCCTCTCATTCATCATCCACAAATTGAATGCCAAGTTATTATCTTCACATTAGAGAATCTTGATCATTTTCCATCACCATAGCTAGGTTATTTCAGGTTTTATCAAGGAATCACATTTCTTCACCATCAAGTGGATCAAATAATCAAAGCTTACAAAGGAGTTTGGAAAGGGTCAATTTCTACACATAATTGACACCAATTCGCCCATGGGATTGATAGTTTGTTCATTAAAATAGGATACATTTAATTTCATTTGTATTTTTCTTCATTTTTTTCCTATGTTAATGTTTCAATCTAATTTCATGAGGAATCCTTGTCTTAACTTGCATTTCGATCTATTAATGTGCTTGTTTTCCATTTTTGTGCAGGTATAGATTGGGGTTCACGATGATCTATAAGTTAGAATAAATCTAGCTCTAGATTGATTTAGAGTTGTGAGTAATCATGTGACATTGTTTAAAGAATTGGAGAATAAGTGAAGTTAAAGTGATTAGTTGATTTAAATGGTTGATATATAGTGTGAAAATGAAATAATAATAGATTAATTATTCTAAGAATCAACTTAGAAACTAAAGAATTAACTTAATTAGAAACATATTCCTAATGCAATTCTTGCAAATTCTAACTAGGAAGCCATTAAACATGAAATAACATACATTTGATATAGAAAACCTAATGTAACACAAGCAAGCCTCATCCCATTGGGCCTGATTAGTGTTGAATTAATGTGGAATGCTCAACCCATTCCTAATCCCATTGTTGAAGCAAATCTTGGATGACCTTCAATGGTGAAATTGATGGAAATGGATAAATTCTCTCAAAAGTGAATATAAAATTGGCTATAGTCTAATTAATAAAATGCTTTTGTGGATTATTTACTCATAGAAATGAGGAATAATTATAGGATTTTTGGATTAATCAATGGCTAAGATTGATTTGGCTAATAAATGGATATAAATGAATGTGATAGAATGGCATGGATCAATAATCAAATTCATGGATAAAATTGATTATTGACATGGATCATTCAATTTAATCAAGGGCTATAATTGAATTAGAATGTGCAAGTCCCTTAATTTTAGGAATAATGTTGGAAAATATTTCCATTTGGTGGGAAATATTTGAATTTGAATTGGAGGAATTAGTCAGTTAAATAATCAGACCATTTAATTAAAAAGCGATAATTCAATTAAACATTTAGGATTATCTAATCAAATAAGAGGAATTAGGGGATTTAATTAAATAAATTGTATTATTTAATCAAATAGGATGAAAATTAGCATGAAAGGGTGAAATTAATCCAATAATATTGAATATCTGACTAATAGAAGAAAATGATGAATTTAACTAAACAATTAGCATTATTCAATTAAATAGACAAGAACATGATCAAATCAGGATGAAAATGGTGTTAGTAAATCAAATTAGATACGTGATATTGATCAAGACAATTTTAAGTGTTGACATTTTTCTCCTCTTTTAAGCAAGGCACTTGCTACATTGGTTCAAAGAACTAATAGCTCTTGGATCAACATTGTTCAAATAAAAAAATTAAAAAATCATTATTTTTTTGGATGCCCCAGTGGAAGAAATAAATGCTAGTATGTTTTCCCCTTGAGAGATCAAGTGAAAAAACTAATTCATAGGTTGAGATTGTGATAAAATGAAAGATTGGTTCAGTTGATTAGAGGATGAAAGGTACTTCTTTAGAAATCTCAAATGTTTGATGTAGACCAATTTCATGACACATACACTCTTTAGTTGCAGGTAGCCTCATGTATATTGTGATACATCACACAAATTTGATACCTAGTTATAAATGTTAGTAGGATAAAGATAGAATAATGAGATGGAAATTGATTAAAGCATTGTATGTTTTTGATATTGATTTAGGAGTCCAACAAACCTATGATCATTCAAGACATTATTGGATATGTGGTGAGATAAGATAGATGATACTGCTTTGATTCTTGGATTAGGATAAATTCATCATAAAATTCCTTATTTTTGATATAAAAAATAGACACAATGCACCAAGGTATTGACAACTAGGATAATGTTGTATCTAATGCAATGAACTTTGACTCTACAAACAAATAGGAGTATCCTTGTCAATGCCTAACATATGAAAACATTTTTTGGTCATGTGAAAAATTAAGCCATCGAAGTAGGGAGACTAACACACAAAAGGTATGAAGAATCTGATATGTCCTAGTAATTGTTTTACTTGAGACTATCCTCGTACATGCAAGGAAAGTATTCGCCAAGGTCGTATTACAAGAACATCTAAAAAGCACAAAAAATGAAAGCAACGATCAATGCCCCATTCTTTCTTCTCTAAATTATCTTTTAGTAGACATCATTGAGAGATCATCAAAATGAGCTAATAAGATAAATCAAAAGAAAATATCAAAACGAATAAATAGTCAATGATATTCATATCTCTTTCCAAAAGTGATGTGATTAAAATGATTTTCAATGATGATGTTCATTGTAGGAAAGATGTATCTACAGGACATCTTATTAGATGTTTGGCTAATTATTGTAGGATTTGAGAAATACAAGTCCACAGAACCCGATCAATACCTGCATACAAAAGACTTGTCATAGAGAAAGAGAGAGATCAAGACAAGGGTTTGGCTCTCACAATGTGAAAGATGTATTCCAGAAAAATGAAATAGAGCATAAAATAAATACAAGAGATTGATCCTTATAAAAGGAGATCAAAACCTAAAAGGAAAACCTAACCCTAAAGGTGAGTGCATATAATAATTAATATTAATTATTAAATGACTAATATGTGTGCAAGGCGAAATCTTAAGAGGAGAGTAAAGTTAATTAATTACTTTACTCTAACACCCCCCCTTAAGATAAGCAAGAGTGCAGCTACAAACATGTGTAGAAAAGAAAAAGTAACTACAATGCATGAAAGTAAAAATGGGTCCCGGCAACTAGGCCTGATCAGGTACCCAAGTACAAGGAGATCTCTATGAAACAGAGAAAAGGAGAAAACCTAGTGGGAAAAAACTCCTCTCCAAAAAGAGATAAAGAAACATGCTTAAAGAAAACATGAAGGAAGGAAGGCCTCACTGAGACCCCCCAAGGAAAACTTCCTTCACCCCAAGCATGGAGCGCAACTGAAGATAGCGCGGAGATGCTAAAGGTTTAGTGAAGATGTCTGCAACCTGCTCCTATGTAGGAATGTAATCCAAGATGAAGGAACCATCCTGAATCAACTGCCTAATGAAGTGCATGTGGATTTCAATGTGCTTAGTCCACTGATGCTCCACTAGGTTGCGAGAAATATGAATGGCACTCTGATTGTCACACCAAAGAATAGTGGGACTATCTAGAGGAAACCCAAACTCTGTCATCAACTACCGAAGCCATAAAACCTCCTGACTAGCTAAGACTGCTGCTCGGTACTTAGCCTCTGTAGATGATAATGCAATAGCAGACCGCTTCTTGCAAGACCATGTGATAGGACCAGAGTCAAGGCAAAAAACAAAGCCAAAAGTAGACTTCTAATCATTGACATCACCAGCCCAATCTGAGTCAATGAAGCCAATGATGTGAGGGGATCCTAAAGTGTAGTGAATGCCAAAATGAGTGGTGCCCCGAATGTACCTCAAAATATGTTTGGCTGCTTGCCAATGGCTCTCATGAGGATCATGGGAAAACCTAGAGACAAGGCCAACCGCAAAGGAAAGATTAGGATGAGAATGTGTTAGGTACAACAAACTGCCAACCAACTGCCTGTATAAAGTGGGATCCACTTGTGTAGAACAAGTGGAAGATAAAACAACACCTAATTGAAATGGAGTGGGGGAAGAATTGTAATCAAGCATGCAAAATCATTGAAGCATATCAAGAGCATACTTCTCCTGAAATATGGAAATCCCATCCGAAGACTGAATAACCTGAAGACCCAGAAAGAAGTGCAGAAGATCGAGATCTATCATCTCAAACTGCTCCATCAAGGCTCTCTAAACACTCTGAATCATGGAGGATGAGCTACCTATAAGAATGAGATCATCTACATATAGCACAAGAATCAAAAGAGCACCCCCCTGACGCTGAGAATACACTGTGTGATTAGAATGACAACATGTGAAGTGAGAGGAAAGCAAGAAAGAGTCCATCTTCTCATACCAAGCCTGAGGGGCTTGTTTGAGACCATATAATGAACATCGAAGTCTGCAAACCAAAGAAGTGTCCTGCACAAATCCCTGAGGTTGCTCCATATAGATCTCCTCATGTAGGTCTCCATGCAAGAAGGCACTCTTCACATCCATTTGAAACACTGTCCATCGCTGTGAAGCTGCAAGTGAAAGTACAAGGCGTATAGAGTTCATCTTGGCAATAGGAGCAAAGGTCTTGAAGTAGTCAATACCCTCTACCTGAGAAAACCCCTTTGCAACAAGACGTGCCTTATACTTATTAATAGAACCATTTGCAGCATACTTAGTACGGTACACCCACTTGCACTGAACCAACTTTCTTCCCATAGGAAGAGGACAAAGATCCCAAGTATGATTCTTCATCAAAGAAGAATACTCCTCATCCATGGCCCTATCCCACTCAAGTGACTTGTCGCCTCTAAAAACTTTTGAGGATCATCCGAAATGGCATGACTCAAAAGACTAGAACCAGATGTCTAAGCACAAGTACAATGAGTATCTGAAGGATCACCTACCAAAGAACCAACTGCCTCAATAGTAACACGGGCCCACCTAGGCAAATGCGGAGCAACTGGTGGTGGTGGAGATGGTGGATCATCATCATCTACATCATCCTCAAGAGATGAAGAGGGAGGAGTAGGCAATGAGGGAGAAGTTGGTGATGGAGAATCCATCTGAGGATAGTGCTCATCAAACTAGACATCTCACCAAAACAAGACCTCTATGGAATCAGGGTCAAACAACCTGTACGCCTTAACATCCTCACAGTAGCCAACAAAGATGAGTGGTCGGCTTTTCCTCTCCATGGCTTTCCGCTGAGCATCAGGAATAAATGCCCAAGCCTCACTACCAAAAACTTGGAATGTAGAAACATCAGGCTCGACATGGGTCCAAGCCTCCTCTGGAGTCATATGTCGCAATGCCTTATGAGGCATCTGATTCTGAATATAATTGGCACAATTGACTGCCTCAGCCCAAAATGAAGAACTCATAGCTTGAGACTGTATCATACAATTTGCCATCTTTTGTAAGGTTCTGTTCTTTCTCTCAGCAACACCATTCTGCTGAGGGGTGTGAGGGACTGTAAACTGATGCTGTAAACAATGCTTAGTGCAAAAATATCTAAAAGCCTGATTAACATACTCCCCCCCATTATCTGTGTGTATCCTCTTGATAGAAAGTCCAGATTACTTCTCCACAAATGTCTTAAAAGTCCTGAATGAGTCAAAGACATCAGACTTGTACTTAAGAAAGTACACCCATGTACGTCTAGAGAAGTCATCAATAAAAGTGAGCACATAGTGGGCCCCTGAAAAGGAGTGAGTCAGAAAGGACATAAGATCACTATATACCAACTCTAGGGGTGCCTTAGCATGAGTGGCGCGACCCTTAGGAAAAGGATCTCGATGATGTTTGCCAAGGGCACAACCTCGACATACACCATCAGTACAAGAAATCTATGGGAGCCCAATCACAAGTTCCTAAGTACTCATCTGTTGGAGATATCTGTAACTGACATGGCCAAAACGCTCATGCCAAAGCCTGCTCACTGAATCTGCATGTGCTATAAGAGAGGAACCAATAATGTCTGAACTCTCAAAACCATCAAATCGATATAAGCGTGATGGAGAATCTACACTCCCAGTAGACACAACCAAGTCAGGATCATGAAGGTCTCGAATAACCACATCATGTGGTGAGAACTCAACTATCTTACCAGAGCCAGAGTGGCAAATCTGATAAACGGATAGAAGGTTTGTCGAAATGTCGGGAACCAATAGGACATCCTGAAGACAACCACCATCCAATGAAACAGTACTAGAACCCTAAACTGAAAGTTGTGCTGAGTCACCAACTGCAATATGTCTAGTGCCTATAGGGGCAAGAGCAATGACCAAATCCTCTGTGTGTGTCATATGGTGAGAAGCACCAGAATCTAGAATCCAAGTGGATTTTGAGGACAATGCTCGTGCAGAAAGAGCATGACCTTTCCTTGTGAGTTGGGAAGGAGGCTAAGGTGTAGTGATATGATGCTGCTGCATGGCTTCCTCTAAAGCCTCGAAATGTTTCCAACACCTGGAAACTGGATGCCCTTCCTTGCCACAAAAACTACAAGGATCACCGGATTTATTCTTAGTCTTAGAGGAAGACTCACTAGACTTGGAAGATTTGTTCTGTTTGGGTTGTGGGTGTGAATCAGACTTAGGTGGTGGCTTGGAGGGATGCTCACTAGCCCCTGAATTTTTCTTGGGCTTTGGTTTCTGCTTCTGTTTTCCCTTGGAGGATTGGGCTACCAACGCTTGGTTCTGTGAACCTCAAAGTGAATCCATGTGCTTGAGCTTGGCTTGCTCACAAGTCAGATGATCACAAAACACCTCAAAGGTAGGCATGACATGGCGAGCACCCAAGGCATCCATGGTGGAATAGAAGGTCGAAGAGAAGATCTGAAATGGATCCCGAAGCTTGGAGAGGATCAGGAAGATGCACTCTGTATCAGTCTTATTCTTGCCACAACCTTGCAAGATAGATCTCTGCTATTTGAACTTCATCAGAAAGTCCTCAATGGAAGGAAAGGAATCAGGTACCAAGGAAGTCAACTCAGCCTCAAGCTGTAATGCTCTAAACTGGTTGATAGTGCCAAAAAGTCCCTCAAACTTGGTCCAAATGGCCCTAGGTGTGAGACACCCATCAAGATGAAACAAGAGACTGTCTGAAATGTGCAAAGCCATCAATCCCATAGCTTGATCCATATTGTTCCTGTGCTGCATGACCTCAAAGGCACGAGTCAATGGAGGCTGAACCTCATCCAAATAGGACCATAACCCTCGAGACTGGAGAAGTGTCATCATGCGACCCTTCCAAGTGTGATAATTATGTGGTGTGAGAGGCTCAATAGATCTATCGGCCATGCTGTGAACTGTGCCTCAACTGCTCTGAATGTTTTTTTTATAATTATTATTAAGTGGTCTTTCAAAACTAGACAAAAGATGTAGAAGGGGTTCTTTTGTTTTGGTGTTTATAGATTCTGGTTTTCTAATGTAAATGACAGAAAGCAGGAAAAAACACCCCCCCACAATGCAAAAAACCAACCCCTAGTACAAACTGAAAGCCAAAAAATAATAGAAAGCAGTATATGATTGAGACAAATATTTGTGTACCTAAAGACATTTATGATGAAAAGGATCACATCACTGAATAGATCATACAGATAGCTTTCCAATGCCTATCCGAGTGAGCAAAACGGAGCAAAAATGAGAAAGTTATGCCCCCTGGAGTGCAAGAATCAACATGAGTCTTTGAGTGCGATAACATGCAACCAAACAGAAATTTTTGAAATATTTCCTACACCATCAGAACGGCACTAGATCCAACTTTCCAATGCCTATTTCCATTTGAAAAAGGGAGCTCAAACATCTGAGATACACCCGATTTTGTGAAAATAGCTCAAAAAGGGTTTTTAAAAAAATTTCACAGCCCTCAGGGGCTTAAAAACCTTCGGCCCCTGGTCACATGGCCGACCAAGGGTCTTGGTGTGCAGGTGGTGGTGCGCGGGTGGCTAGTGGCACGACGACAGAGCTTGGGCGGGGGCCGAGCGGAGCTCGGGCAGGAGGTGAGCGGCGCGCGGGCCGAGTGCAGGCCGGTGGTGGCCGCTTGGCTGCAGTCGATGGATGACGCCAGTGGCGGTGGCCGGGCGGCGGACCGGTGGCGCTGCGGATTGAACTGGCTGCGCCGAAAAATTAAAAAAAAACTGCATTTTTAAAAAAAAATTTGATTTTTTTCTTCTCAAATGGCATGCCCTAGGGCTGTACAGCCGTAGGGCAAAAAATTTTTGCTTCCCTGAATGACTGTAGCCAAAATCGACGAATGAACAGTCGATTTAGGGGTTTTTGGACGCTGTGAACTCAACTGTGAGGTCCGTTTGAGATCAAAGTGTACCAAAAAAAAGAAACCCCCTATGCCAAAATAAAATCTGAAAATAAAAATAGATCTGATGCAGCCAAACCTACATCTCTAAATCTTTTAAAAAACTGAACAAGCTACAGTAGATCTGGCTTTGATACCATGTAGGATTTGAGAAATACAAATCCATAGAACCCAATCAACACCTAGATGCAAAAGACCTGTCAAAGAGAAAAAGAGAGATCAAGACAAGGGTTTGGTTCTCACAATGTGCAAGATGTATTCCAAAAAAATGAAATAGAGCATAAAAGAAATACAAGAGATTGATCCTTATAAAAGGAGATCAAAACCTAAAAGGAAAACCTAACCCTAAAGGTGAGTATATTTAATAATTAATATTAATTATTAAATGACTAATATGTGTGCAATGCGAAATCTTAAGAGGAGAGTAAAGTTAATTAATTACTTTACTCTAACAATTATAACTATTTGATAGGCCATTTATACAAATGTTAACCAACATGTTTATCCACGATCTAGACATAAGACTTTTACACTTTACAGTTTATGCTTTACTATTTTTTATACTTGTTTCCATTTGTGTTGTCAAAGGTTGACGATGACGGACAATTTATTAGGGATGGAAGTTTATTGCAAATGAAAGAAAAATGGGATGGATGATTTTTTTTTCAAAATATTTCACTATTTTTGACATTTGGAAATTTTTTGAGCCTACTTTTGAAATGTTGAGATTATGTGAATGATTAGGTTTTCTAGTTATTTGAGGTTGTTTTGGTATTTATAAAAGATATTTGATGTTGTTTTGATTTTCATATTTTCCATTTTTTTTAATGTTTTCCAAGGTTAGACTGAGAACACGACCTACGGAGGAATAACCTTATGCCTATGGGGCTCATCGATGATGGCCTTTCCTATGTAAGTGTAGAGACAATGTAGTTCAACTAACCCTTAACAATTTATTGGTGAAATATGGACATTGACAGATTGCCTGTTTACTATGACGATCCATTAAGGGACTTAGCTAAGCCTCAAGGGATCATTGAAAGATGGCCTTGACTATGTAAGTGTAGAGAAAACATAGTTCGACAAGTGTTTTTGATCTTTTTGATGTTTTAGACTTGTTTAGAATTTTTGAGAATATATGGTTATTTTTTAGATTTTGAAGATGATTTGGATGTTTTTCGATTTTAAACTTTATAATTTTTTTGATGTTTTTAGATTCTGAACTCTATAAATGTTTTGATGTTTTTGGATTTTTAACTTTAAAAATGTTTGGATATTTTGGATTTTGAACTTTACAAATGTTTGTATGCTTTTGGGATTTTGAACTTTACAAATGTTTGGATGTTATTGGGATTTTGAAAATGTTTTGAATGTATTTGAGATTTTGAACTTTACAAATGTTTGGATTTTTTTGGGATTTTGAACTTTACAAATGCTTGGATATTTTTGGGATTTTTGAGAATAACCTTAAGGGAATATACAAGAAACTGATCTAATGTAAGTATAGGAACCTGTCTCGAGTGTGATCTGATAGACTATGTCAATATAGGTAGGAAAAACTAACCTTAGGAGTATGCCAAGTAGTACTAAAGGGGAATAAATACTTGCTCAATACCAAGCTATGGTGTGGATGTGAATGAATGAAATAAAAAATTAGGAGAAATAGGATAGAAGATAAATGCGATAGATGGAGGATGTAGGGTAAGTGAAAGAGTTTATCGTAGATGGGAGATGCTGCTAATTTATGCAAGGCACCTATTTTCAAAGTTTTCACCAAGGTACTTTCCCAAAGCACCACCCAAGTGGCTTTCGCTAGAGGAAATTTTTTACCTTTATTATTTTGATTCTTTTTCTATTTTTTAATTAATTTTCTATCTTTTTTGTATTTTTTTATCTTATACCCCTCATTGGCTAGGCATAATTTATTTTGAGAGGCATGCTATTGATGAGTTCCTACAAGGGTTCTCCTTTAGGAGTAGCTAGTTGATAATTTTCCAAGCCATAGCTTGTTGTGACAATGAAAGTCCCTAAACAATTTGGATCAAATTTACCCTTGTCTTGATCCATCATGTTATTTTGATTCTCTTTCAAGAAAAGGTATCCCACCTCGAAGGATCGACCTTTCATATTTTTGTTATAGCTCCTTTTAAGTCTATTTTGATAGACCTGTAGGTGATTCAATGCCTCAAGGTGCAATTCATCCAAAAAATATAGCTCATTTAGCCTAGATACTTTGTATTCTTCATTAGTGATGAGATGATGTAGTGACACTATCAGGGATGAGAGCTCAACGTTAATAGGAAAGATAGCTTCAGTACCATAGGCCAAGGAATAGGGTATTGGACCTTTGGCTGTGTGGATGTTGATTTAGTAAGCCCACAAGGTGAGGTTCAGTTGTAGGTTCCAATCACGACCAACTCCATTGATTGTCTTCAAGATTTTGATGATATTTTTGATAGAAGCCTTGGCTTGGTTGTTTCCTTGGGAGTAGTAAAGGGTGGAGAAGCGATGTTATATATTAAACTTGTTACATAACTCTCAAACATCTTTATTCTTAAAAGGTGTTTTGTTGAATGTTATAAGAGCTTGAGGAACAACATAATGGAAAATGAGGTAGTTTAGGATAATCTTGGATATCTTCTTCCCTATGATGTAGGTCACTGGTATTGCTTCAATCCACTTCATAAAGTACTTAGTGGTTGTGATGATAATCTTCTGACCATTAGAAGAGGTAGGGGTGATTTTTCCTATGAGGTTTAGTCCTCATTGTGAAAAAAGCCAAGCTGTAGTGATAGGCCTAAGTTCCTAAGTAGGTGCATGGATGAGGTCCCCATACTACTAGCACTACAAACATTTCATAACAAACCGATTTGCTTCTTGTTCTATAGTGAGCCAATAATATCCTATCCTCAAAATTTTCTTTTCCAAGGTTGCACCACTCGAATGTGACCCAAAAATGCCTTTGTACACTTATTTTAAAGTATTCAATGCTTCCTCTTAGTTAAGACATCATAATAAAGTTACTTTGATACTTCATTGGTAAAGGGTATCACCTAAAAGGTCAAATCGGGATGCTCTTCTAATAAAATTCTTTCTAAGGTTAGAAGTAAGGTCGAATGCGATGATACCTCTATGTAGGTAAGTGGATATGTCATGATACCATAAGGAATCGAGACCGATAATTTCAAACACAAATTTAGATTCAGGTACCTCAAAAGTTGATACAAGGAGTTACTGAAAGATAAACTCGCATTTCAAACTATTATGAAGCATGTCTAACAAGGATCCAATGGTAGCCATGGCATCTGATACTCAGTTTTTTATTCTAGGCATCTACTCAAATTTTTTGTCAATGAAATATTCCTTGATAATGTCAACCATATTCTTATAGGGAATTAGATTTTCATCCTAGTCTGATGGTCATCGTTGACTTGGTTCATGATTAGCTAAGAATTTCCATAAAATTTTAGCTCTTGGATCTACCATTGTACTACAATTCTTAACCCTCTGATGAAGGCTTCGTACTCAACTATATTATTGGTGCATGGAAAATATAACTTGTATGATTTGGGGTTGCAATCGCCTTGTGGAGTGATGAAAATAACTTCGGTTCTAGACCCATGTTGCATGTATGAACCATCAAAATACAACTTCCATTGCTCTATTGTGCTAAGGGTGAACACTGACTCATTAGGAAACTTTTACACTAAAGGATTATTTTCATAGATGGGTGATTTTTCTATTTGATCTATGATGAATTTTACCTTGATGGATTTTTTATCAACATATTCTATGTCAAAATCTTTAGGGATCATTACCCATTTTAATTTATGACTTGTGAGAGTAGATTTGGATAATAAGTACTTGAGTGGATCTACCTTGGAAATGAGTTTATCTTGATGGGAAAGCATGTAGTGCCTAATATTTTGGGAAGAAATCACCACTACCAAACAACTTTTTTTTAGTGGGCATATAGATTAATTTGTATCCTAGCAAGGTTCTACTTATGTAGTATATAGATTTATTTTCCTGTTTCATCATGCTAAGCTAAGAGAGCCCGTAAGGATGCTAAGGTCATTAAAATGTAAAGTATCAAAGGCTTTCCCGCTATTCGTGGTATCAAAATAGGTGGTGTTGATAGATATTCCTTCATTTTTTGAAATGCTTGCTCATAATTTTGATCCCATTTATAGGCCACACCCTTGTGAAGGAGATGGGTAAATGGGTGACATTTATTTTCTAGCCATGCGATGAATCTTTTAATGGATTGGAGTTTCCCTTGGAGTCTTCAGAGTTGTTTGAGGGTCTATGGTAGTTTCTTGTCCATAATTACCTTGATTTTAGCTGGCTACTTCAATTCCCCTTTGTGACACAATATATCCTAGGATTTTTCCTGTAGTGACACCAAAGACACACTTCTTAGGGTATAAGAATACCTTATACTATTCAAGTCTATCAAAAATTTGTGCTAACACATATAGGTGATCCTTCCTTGTTTTTTATTTAGCCAAGATATCACTAACATAGTCCTCTAGAGTCTCATGGATCATTTCATGAAATATGAGGGTTATCGCTCTTTTGTATGTTGCTCCAACATTCTTTATACCAAATGACATTACATTCCAACAACAAGTTCCACACACGAATGCAAATGTTGTCTTATTCTAATCATCTTTACCTATCATTATCTTATTATATCTTGAGAATTCATTCATGAGTGAAAGAATTTTGTGTCGAATTGTCAAGTCTGCAATGATATCTATGTTTGGTAGGGGAAGTCATATTTAGGACATGCCTTATCCAAGTATTTTAATTTTTTACATATCATAATTCCCCCAATGGGTTTGGAAATTGGAATTAGGTTGGAAACCAACTTAGGATAGTCAATTGGTCTAATGAACCTTATGTCCAGAAGTTGTAACTCAGCTTTGACCAACAATGCAATTTGTGGATGCATTTTTCTCAACTTCTACTTCACTATCTTTGCATGATTATGAAATACTAATGATGTGTCAAGCCTTGGCATGTTTGCACCAAGCAAAGTTGATCTTGCGATCTCTCAAGAATTTTTCCAAATTTTCGCTCTTCATCATCTAAAGAAGAAGCATAGAATGTGACTTGTGACACTTCATCTATTATCACATTGACTAGATTAGATGCCTCTACTAGTATTTGCAAATTTTATTTCTCTATTATGATACTAGGTAGATTGAATCCGTAATCCTTAGGCACCTCAAAAAGGTTTTCAACCTTAGATATGCTCTTTATTTTGACTATATTTTGAGACCAAAATGTTCCACAGTGTGGTTTTCACATGGG
The DNA here is from genome assembly GCA_007115665.2 of Sequoiadendron giganteum. Lineage (NCBI taxonomy): Eukaryota > Viridiplantae > Streptophyta > Pinopsida > Cupressales > Cupressaceae > Sequoiadendron > Sequoiadendron giganteum. Next base: position 129,866,539 of record CM021103.1, on the reverse strand, counting down.
GATTTTGATATTATTTTCATATTTTCAATTTTACAAATAATGGATTCAATTGTTTCACAATAGTATGCTTGGGTGTCTAGCTCAATGTAAAATATTTCATTGTGATCTCCAAATTGTATGTGGTCTTAAAGCCCCATAAATCATAGATAGATTCATAATTTTTGAGAGAATAAAGAATTGGTGGTCCTCATTGGTCCTAGTTAATGAGTTGGGGATAAAAAAGTCTCATTTTAGTAATTTGGATAGAGGACTCAAAGGATGTGGTGGTAATCATGAAAATGTAGGTATCTTCAAAAATGTCTACAATGTTAAAGAGGAAGTCATTGATGATGGTGTTATGCAATGTGTTTAACTAAGAGGAAGAGTTAACTTCCTTAATAGAAGAGCCCTTGCCAAGAAGGGTCACATTTCTCATGGTAAATAGAAGACCAAGATTTTTTAGGAAATTTCTTAGGAGCAAGAGGTTCTTGCAAGCCATGATTTTTTAGATCATTTTTTTCATTTTTGTTATATCCCAAACCTTTCATCAACTAAAGCCCTTTGATTTTGTCATCCATGGGAAGGGGAGGTAATTCTTTCTCATCTTAATATAACCACTTTGATGTATTATCCTTGCAAATTACTTCCTTATTTAGATCTCCCCACTTCATGAAAATGGTAGGTGTTATCTTGATTATCTTTGTCACTTTGTCAATATATTGAGGTTCTCCATAAGATCTAGGATAAAGCATAATTTCTCCCACAATAAAAGATTCCCTGAGATTCTAATCTCCACAACCATTGTCTTTGATAACTACCTTGATCTCTGGGATTTTTTTTAATGTTAACATCTTGGATTCAAATATGGATGGTAAGGTAGATGGATCAACATAGGAGGCTAGTATGGGAATTGCATCATTCTTAGGGACTTGTCACACTTTTCAATACTTCTCCTTTATATTTTTCAAATAGAAGAAAGGATCTGGATCACCATGGATTTTTATTTCTTTATTCTCATACAAAAATTTGATGTACTAGTGGTACATTGAAGCTATGATTTGCATGGAATGAATCCATGGTTGGATAAGAAGGATATTGTAGGGTAGATCAAGATCAAGGACTTGACAAATTGTCTCTACAATAGCTGGCCCTACTTGGATAGACATCTTGATAGTTCCTTTTGAACTTCACTCAATATCATCATAAGCTCTGAGAGGAACTCCTTTTACTTTCCCAATTACATCTTTAGAATAGCCTAGATTCATGATCAGTTGAAGGGTAAAAATGTTTAGGCTAGAACCTCCATCTACCAAGAATCTTTTCACTTTGTTCTTATGGATGTAGACATAAGGGTATAAAGTGTGGTTATAATATGGTTGTGGTGGGAGGCCATTCTTAGGTAATGTAAGTAAATGGGAGGATGCAATATGCTCTACCATAGCTTGGAATTGTTCAATATCAAGATCATTGGGTACCAATGATGAGGAGAGAGAGTTCTCTAGAATACCCCTATGTGTGGGGGAAATTTTTAAGAGTTCCAAGATGGAAATCTATGTAGGAGTTTTATTCAATTAATCCATGAGACTATAATTGGTAGGGTTTGACTTTGATGCGGTCTTAGGTTATGAAAAGGCTCCTTGGATAGTTACCTTCCCTCGTCGTGTGGTGAATCCACACTCAATAATAGGTCCTTTTATTGTGATGATATATATGTGATGAACACATGCTCCTACAACATTGCTTTACACATGTCTAACTTGATGATAGCCTTTTCCTTTTCCATTGTCATTCCCTTGTTATTGGAAGTTTGTGTTGTCATTTATGTCAACAAATATTTGTTGTTGCATTGATGTCAATAGGTCTATGGGGATATTGTTGAAATTATGTGAAGATGCTTTGATTGGTTGCAGTATGTTGTCATTAGTAGTATCACTGATGTTAGCCTCCAGTGTTTCTTTGATGGGAATGATTTGATGATGTTCAACCTCTTATATGGTTGAGATGCTATAGAAGTTTTCTAGATATTGAGTTTGTGATTTTGGTGCTTGGTTTCCAAGTGATTTTGAGAGAATTTGAATAAAAAAGGAAACAATGTGGTGAAGAGTGTTCAATGTAGCAAAGTGGTGTTCAATTTTTTGCTTTGCATTTCTTCATGGTCGAAGATCTATCTGTGAGGTTTTTATATGTTGATCAGATGTGTTTAGAAATGTTATCTCTATATTTTTCAATTATGTATCATTGTGTAGAGAAAGTTGTGCTCACTAGTGTGTGAACTATGTAAGTAGTGTTGTCTAGTAGAAATGGTTTTGCTCCGCATTTCTTCGCAGTTTGGTTTTTGGTCTTCTAGATTTGGTAGTGTTCTTACATTGCTAGTAGCTATATTGATTCTAAGTTGTTTTTTTTTCAATGCTCTGGAAGGTTGGATTCAAGTGTTGTAGTGTGTGAAAGGTCAGTTGGTTGTGCAAAATGAATATGTTCTTCTGGCGAAAGTTGTTGTAAAGGATTTTTTGTATTTCAGAGTGTTGATGGAATATTCCTAATTGTGTTAAAGTGTTGGGTGTGGTCTGTGATTCATATTTGGATAAAAGTAAGCATGTACTTAAGTGTTTAATGGTGCTAACACAAGTTCGACTGACCTTGGGTGTTTACACTATTCACGAATATGATTTTGTGTTTGTGGAAGTGTGGTGTGGTGTGTATGTGTGGATTTAGGTCCGAGTTAAGGTGTGATATGGTCTACCTTAATTCCTCTCCACCACATTAATATTTTGGTGCCAACCTAATTTGAATTTGCATGTTTGAGGTTCATAACTGACCTTGTGAATTTTTTTCAAGGTTGAAGATGGTATATATAAGTGTTGAGTTGATGGAGGATGTATGAGTGATGTGCGTAATGCAAAGTGTTAAGATGTGAAGTGAAAAAATACAAAATTGAGTGGGAGCCTTAACACCTAAAACTATTGGAAGCAGTGAGTAGAAGGTGTCTATACATTATATAGAGGGAGTGTGAATGTTCTAGTGAAGCAGTGGTGGAATTTTTTTTGTTGCTCCGAGATGGATTTATCATTGTAACAATATTCTCTCTTCTTCTTTCTAATCTAGTAGTGAGCCATTGGAAGTGATCCTATTGTAATTGGTATTGTAATTACTTTATATTGTGAGCTAATCCTCACTGTGGTTTTTCCCTTCTTAGGTTATCGATGTAAATCTGGTGTTCTCATATGTTTGGATGTGTTTGCATTGATTTTTCTAATGTTTACATGTTGTTAATGCATGATAAGGGTTTAATGGTTGTTAAAGGTTTAAGGATTAATGTAGATCTGAAGGATAATGAGGGTTTTGATGTTTTAATGTACAACTGATTCACCCCCTTGTCAATTGTATTTTGCATTCAACAATTGGTATCACATCAAGCTTCCTTGGAAGAAATCTTAACAAATTAAGGTAGATTTTGGATTCCACACAAGAGGGAGGCTCATTTGTTTGATGGATTAGATTATGCCTTCTAGAAGACCAGGATGGAAGGTTTTCTTATTTCTTTGGTATTTGGATTTTGGAATTCTTTTGAAATTGGATATACAATGCTTGTAAATGGCCTATGTACTGATGATGAAATCAAAGAATATGAGAACAATGGAAAACCAAGGTATACTATTTTGAGTGGTCTTTCTAATTTAGAACTTGTGCAAGTTATGATTTTTAAAATTTCTAGTGAAATCTATAAAAGTATGAAAATTATCTATGAAGGTGATGATAAGGTCAAGCAAGCAAAAATGCAAAATATGAAGATCAAGTTTTAAAACCTAAGGATGATAGAAGATGAAGATATCACACGCTACATTCATAGAGGGGAAAATTTTTTCAATTCCATCAGAGGTCTTGGAAGAACTCTAAAATAAGATGAGGTGGTAAAGAAGGTACTAATAACTCTTACTAAATCCTATAGTCATAAGGTTTCTACTATTGAGGAAATTCAAAATTTGAATAATTATTCTAGAAATCAGTTGTTTGGTGCATTAACTACTTTTTAATTGAGAGAGTTTGGTCCAAGTGATGTAAACAGGGATACTTCCTCTAAATTTGGAAAATAAGAGAAGAATGAGGAATCTGACTCAGATGAATTTGATAAGTTAGAAGCAAAATTTGTGAGGAAATTGAAAAAGGGCACTAGAAAATATAGAGGTAAGTTACCTTTCAAATTCTTTAACTATGGAAAGATTGGTCATTATGGTTTAAGATGTCCTCTCAAAGCTTTAAGAGATATACCTAAGGAGAATAAAGGTAAATCAATTAGGAGAATTTATTATGCTAATGAAGATTCCATTATACCTAATGATGAATCTGATTACCTTGATGATGAAGATGATGAATCCTTGTTCATGGTTCTAAATGTCGAAACTAATTCTACTAACTCTGAGAGATGTATGAAGGAAAGTGCTCCAAAAGTAGGTCATAACATTGGAGGAGCAATGGTGACTTCTTTTCATGCTAGAGAGGAGAAGGAAAATTAGATCATTGACAGTGGATGATCAAATAACATGACAAGTGATAAGAGTAAGTTTGTTAAGCTTGAGAAGTTTGAAGGTGTTTTAGATAACTTTGGTGATGATACATCTGCTAAGATATGTGGAAAAGGTTCAATCAGTTTTTGTGGAAAGAATAATATAGATGATGTTCTCTATAGAGCATGCAACATAACCTTTTGAGTGTAGGAAAAATATGTAGCAAATGATATAATCTTGTATTTCAGGACAATGATTGTGAGATAAGAAAAGGCTGCAAAACTATGGTTGCAATAGGAAAAAGGAAAGATGGAAATGCTTATCAACTTAAGGGTAGAAATGGTGAATTCTTTATGACTCTAATTAATGAAATTTCGATATGGCATAGGAGAATGTGTCACATCAATTTTGATAGCCTAGTAAGAATCAGTTCAAATAAAGCTATGAGATATCTTCCGAAGTTTATAAATCCTATCAATGTTGTATGTAAGGAATGTCAAATTGGTAAGGAAGCTAGAAAGAGTTTCAAAGTAAAAGAAAAATCTACTACCAGTCCTTTGGATTTGGTGCATATAGACCTTTGTGGACCTACCAGAATCAATTTTGTTCAAGGTGACATGTATTTCATGTTATTAATTGATGATTACTCTAGAATGAATTGGGTTACTTTTCTCAAAGAAAAATGAAAAGCTTTAGATAAGTAAATAAGGAATTCAAAGCTATGGTAGAGAATTAAATGGATATGACGATCAAATGTTTGAGATCTATGAGAGGTGAAGAGTCCAACTCTAATGAGATCAACACTTTCTATGAATATCATAGAATAAAGAGGCATTTGTCATCCCCTAGGACTCCTCAATAGAATAGAGTTGGGGAAAGGAAGAATAGGACTGTTCAAGAAGCAAAAATAACAATGATGAAGGAATACAATCTACTGGATGTCTATTGGAGAGAAGCAATTCATACTAAAGTCTACATACTTAATAGAGCACAAGAAAGGACAAATAGTTCAAAGACTCCCTACGATTTGTGGTTTGGAAGAACCCCTACTATGCAAGATCTAATGAAGGAATATTCCTTGGATATTATACAAGAATCAAGACTTATCAGAGCTACAATAAAAGAGTGAAAAATATTTTTGAAAGTGAAAGTGTGAAAGTGGATGAAGACTTACACAAAACTTCAGTGACGATATATGGATATGAATTAGATGATTCCTCTTATAGAAAATAAGAGAACAATGAAGGTAAGGAAAAACAAGTCTAGGTTGGAGAGGAAGAAGCTCTAGAAAGGATCCCTAAAACCCCTAAGTATTTGTAAAAGAATTATTTAGAAGATCAGATCATTGGTGAAAAAAGAAAAGTTGTGTTGACAAGAAGAAATGTTGCTATGATAAAAGAAAAAGTAAACTTATGTTTAATTTCCAAAGTTGAACGTAAAATAGTTATTGAGGCATACAAATATGAATATTGGATCAAGGATATGGAAGAAGAATTGATGCAAATTGAGAAGAATCAAACTTGGGAACTTGTGCCAAGACCAAGAAACAAGAATGTGATTGGAACTAAGTGGGTATTCTAGAACAAGGTGAATGAGAGTGGAGAATTGGTAAGAAACAAGGCAATACTTGTGTGTAAAGTTTACTCACAAGTAGAAATAATAGATTTTGAGGAGACATTTTCTTCGGTGGAAAGAATGGAAGCTATTAGGGTGTTTTTGGATTTTCCAACACATAAGGATTTCAAAGTTTATCAAATGGATGTAAAGTCTATATTATTGAATGGAAAGTCAGAAGAAGAGGTTTATATTGAACAACTAGAAGGATTTAAGTTATCAAATAGCCCTGATGTGGTCTGCAGTTTGAAGAAGGCATTATATAGACTCAAGCAAGCTCCTAGAGCTTGGTATGCAAGATTGGAAAAATATTTATTGTAGTAAGGATTCAATTAAGGTATTGCAGTTAGCAATATTTATTTAAAAGTTGAAAAATATCAAATCTTGATTGTGGTTGTGTATGTTGATGATATAATATTTAGAGGTAATGAAAGAATGTGCAAGAGATTTGTAGAAAAGATGCAAAAAGAGTTTGAAATGTCTATGTTTGGGGAGATGAATTTATTCCTTGAACTTCAACTAAATTAGAAAAAGAAAGGGATATTTATTTCACAATAAAAATATGTTAAGGAAATTATGTTGAAGAAGTTTGGGTTGGAAGACTCTAAACCAGTATGTACTCCCATGTTTACTAGTTCTAAATTGAATAAGAATGAAGAATATCCCAAGGCTAATCAAAGCAAGTACAAATCAATGATTGGATGATTGCTATATCTAACTGCTACTAGATTGGATATCATGCATGCAGTTTTTCTTATGGATAGATTTCAAGAAGATCCCAAAGAATCACATGTGGCATAAACTAAGAGGATATTTATATATTTGAAAGGAATTCTAGAATATGGCTTATGGTATCCAAGGGATACTATTTTCTGTATGAATGCTTATAGAGATGTGGATTGGGCAAGTTGTGTGGATGACATAAAGAGTACAAGTGGTGGTGCTTTTTTTTTCTTGGAAGTAGTTTGGTGTCTTGGCTTAGAAAAAGGAAGGATATAGTGATATTATCTACTGTAAAGGTAGAATATGTAGCATCATGATGCACACAGGTGTTATGGATGAAGAAAAAATTGAAGGATATCAGAGTGGTATATAATGAACCCATTTCTATCTTTTGTGATAATACACGTGTTATTACCATTTCAAAGAATTTGGTAATGCATTCAAGGAAAAAACATATTTTAATATGGTATCACTTTTTGAGAGAGAAGGTTGTAGAGAATGAGGTGAAGTTGGAGTATGTTCCTCCTACTAAGGATCAAGTTACAAATATCTTCATGAAGGTTCTTCCTAAGGACACTTTTGAGTATCTTCGAGAGAATTTGTGGGTTGTTGTCCCTCCTTCTTTTAAATAAATATAGAAGGATATGCATCGATCCATTGGATCTCAAGATTCATTCCTTGTTATGGATTGATGTTGGTGGCTACCTCTCAGGGGGATTAGGTAGTGGTATTGTTGGTTTTTTTATTCAGGGGAATAAATATTGCCATTGTGTGGTATACAAGTGTTTTCATTTGTTATCTATGTCAAATGATATGTGTAGTTGTTTCTAGTTAGTGAAGTATATTGTGTAGTGTACATAGAAGGTGTGAAGAAAATAGAGTGTAGTAAAATAAAAGGTTGTTGCAGATAAGTTGTTATCCCTTATAGGTGTTGCCTTTGGTGAAGAAAAAGTATGTATGTTTAACATCAAAGGGGAGAGATACAAGTGTTCCACCCTTTGCCATTGATGTCAAAGGGGGAGAGAGATTTAACTGATAAACCATATGAAGTAAGGGGGAGAGTGGTTTTGAGAAGGATAAAATGATGAAAAATATAGATGCTTGTGTAAGAGGGAGTAGTGTGCACTGTGGTGCAGTATATGTGTTGGTGATTGAAGTTGATGTTTTTGTTGTTGATGGTTTTTCCATGTGTTTCCATGAATGAAAAGCAGGATATTGTTGGAATTTTGTGTTTTCATTGATGTCAAAGCATCTTTATTGTTGGATTGATGTCAAAAATTCTATGGGGAGATTGTTGGAATTCTATGAAATTTCTTTGGTTGGTTGCATTGTGCTGTCATTACTAGTATCACTAATGTCAACCTCTAGTGTTGCTTTTATAAGAATGAGTTGGTGATGTTCAACTTATTGTGTGGTTGAGATGTTGTAGAAGTGTTTCAAATATTAAGTTTTTTATTTTGGTGCTTGGTTTCCAAGTGCTTTTGAAAAAAATTGAATAAAAGAGGAAACAATGTGGTGAAGAATGTTTATTGTAGCAAAGTGGTGTTCAGTGTTTTGCTTCACATTTATTAATGTATGAAGATCTATCTATGAAATTTGAATATGTTGATAAGAGGTGTTCAAAGGTGTTATATCTATAGTTTCTAGTTCTAGATCATTGTGCAGAGAAAGTTGTGCTCACTAGTGTGTCAACTATGTAAGTAGTGTTGTCTGGGAGAAATAGTTTTGCTCCACATTTCTTTGAAGTTTGGTTTCTAGTCTTAAAAATTTGGTGGTGTGATTATATTGCTAGCATCTATTTTCAATTTGATTTTTTTGTGTTTTGGTGCTCCACAAGGTTGGATATAGGTGTTGTAGTGTGTGGAAGGTTAGCTAGATGTGTAGAATGAATATGTTCTTCTGGTGAAAGTTGCTACAAAGGATTTTTTGAATTTTAGATTTTTAATGAAATATTATAGATTATGTTAAAGTGGTGTGTGTGGTCTGCAAATCATCTTCATATCAAAGGAAGTGTGTACTTAAGTGTTTAATTGTGTTAAGAAAATTTTGATTAACCTTGGGTGTTTACACTAATTACGGATATGCTTATGTGTTTGTGGAAGCATTACATGGTGTGTATGTGTGGATTTAGGTCTGATTTAAGGTGTGATGTGGTCTTCCTTCATTCATCTCAATTGCAAGAATATTTTGGTGTCGACCTAATTTTAATTTTTATGTTTGAGGTGCATATTCGACCTTGTGAATTTATTTAAAGGTTGAAGATGGTCTATATACGTGTTGAGCTAATTGAGGATGCATGAGTGATGTGTGTAATGAAAAATTTTGATATGTGAAGTGCGAAAGTGTGAGCCTTAATGCCTAAGACTACTGGAAGTAGTGAGTAGAAGGTGTCTACATTCTACAAAGAGAGTGCGAATGTTTTGGTGAAGTAGTGGTGGAAATTACTTGTTGCTCTGAGATGGATTTATTATTGTAAAAATATTCTTTCTTCTTCTTTCTAATCTAGTAATGAGCCATGGGTAGTGATCCCTTCTTTTATTTTTAGAAGTGAGCCCTCTAGTAGTGGGCCTATTGTATGCAGTGTTATAATTACTTTATATTGTGAGCTAAACCTCATCGTGGTTTTTCCCTTCTTGGGGTTTCCATGTAAATATACTATTTTCATGTATTTGGATGTGTTTACATGATTGTTTGTCATGTTTACATTATGTTAATACATGATAAGGGTTTAATTATTGTTAAGGGTTTAAGGATTAATGTAGATGTGAATATTAATTAGGGTTTTGATGTTTGATGTTTCACTGTACAACTAATTCACCCCCCTCTCAATTTTCTTGTGCATTCAACAATTATTATGATCAAGCGTCAAGGTCTTGATTCCTAGGTTATTGGTCAATACTTACCTTGAGCTATTATCAATAAGGTCTTGGATAATTTTCTTTATCTTTATGCAATTTGATGTCTTATGTCCCTTGGTTTTGTGAAACTCATAATGAACCTCATCTTTATACCAAGGAGGTTTGGCTTGATGTTCTTGATATTTCTTGTAATTTGGAAGTGTGATGAGATTCAATTGAATCAAATTTTGTAACACTATTAAATAATAGGCTCCCCCAAGGGTCTATATTTATGTTGTGGGTAACTGTTTTGTCTAGATGGTGGTCTTCTTGGGGGGTTTGCATTGTTGATAGTATGTTGAGTTTTTTCTTGTGGTGGAGCACTTATTACAAATTTCTCATCAACAATGCAATCATTAAAAATGTTCTTATTTTTGGCCCATAGATGGGGTTTTTCAGTGGAACTAGATGATGGATGATGGTCTTTCTTTTGTGTTGCTCCTTTTGCAATGAGGGCCCTTTCAATGTTAAGGCATTTAGGTATGATTTCCTCATATGTTGGAACACATTGCATTCCTAATTAGAAGGCTAGGGTTATTTGTTAGAGTTATCATACATTAGCCAATTTAATTAATTAATCTTTAATTGATTATTAGTCTAATTTATTCTTTGCACTTAAGCTAAACTTAGGATTTATTTATTAATTGAGTTAATACTAGATCATTATGTATCATCTCATATGATGTTGACACTTGTGATGATTTGATCCCTTTATCATTTAGGGCTTTGCTCTTATAATCATTCAACCCTCATTGTAAATATCTCTCGAATATTATTTGGATCTTTCATATCTCTTGAAAGTCTCTTGGTGTAGGTTTTCCTTGTTGATGAATATTGCACATATTATTTTGTAGATCTCTTGTGTGGAAGGTGTACTTGTTTTTTGTTTGATCGTGCGGCTAATGGTTTTGTGCTTGTTTCACAATTCTAACATGGTATCAAAGCATGGATTTAGTGAACCCCTTCTTGATTTATGAGTTTTTTTTCTTCAACAAGGGTTGTAGGCTTTAAATTTGAATCCCCTTTGCCTTCTTTGCAAATTTTAGAGGTGGGAATTTTTTGAGTCATTTTTGCTTGAAAAGAACCTCACCGTTGGATCTAGAGCTGCTGGAAAATTCAAGTTTGACCTTTGTTTTGTCAAAATTGGCTTCCATTTGTTAGATCTATGAGGGTTTGAAGATTTGGTGTTTTTTCCAGATCAAGATGGTACCTGATTTTTCAGAGTGTTTTGAGCCCAAACGGACCTCACCATTGCGTATGCAGTGGTCAAAAACCCTAAGATTGATTGTGAAATTTTCAAAATTCAAGTAGTTGAAATTTGAGGAAAAAAAAAATTGCCAGAAAGGTCGTACGACCTTCCCAACACGTAGGTCAAGGTGATTTTAAAAAAAAAAAAAAAAAATTCTCACACAATTTCTTTTTCAAAAAAAAATCAAATTGCAAAATAAAATATATATATATATATATATATATTAAAAATCCCTTTTGAGTATGCAATTGTAGGTTTTAATTATTAAATTTTTTGTATCTTTGAGTTCCAGGTGTTTTCCTTTGTTTTCCTTCATACCTTTCTCATGCGTGTGTGACTTTTGTTTTCACACCCTTTATATCTACTTGTACCTTCATGTTTGCACATTCAAATGTTCTTGGTTCTTTCTCATGCACTACATTTTGGCATTCATTTCAGTGTACCTGTCATACCTCTCCCTTGCCAGCACTATGGGGGGGTTTCTACTATTGGTGCTAATGCTTCCTTGGTTTCGTGTTGGAGTGAGCTATGTTAACAATATTTGTTCCTATGTACTAGGTGGATGCAGTGGCTAGTTACCCATGCATTTTGGTGAGATAGTGCACTTTCCATATGGACACTCTTGCATTCCTATTTCTGGAGGCGACCTTCCATTTTTACTTGATTAGTTCTTTAGACCATCTGTATCTTCGAGTTCTAGGTGTTTGCCTTTGTTTGCCATCTAATTCAAGTAGAGTCATTGAGGGAACTCATGCAGATTCTTGTCTTGTTGATATTGATCATCATATGTTTATGAAGAGGTTCTTCTTTCAACATTTCAGTAGTCATTCTTCGACAGGGTTTGCAGCTTCTTCATGCTTCAATGTTGTTCTCTTTGTTCATCCTTTGTTCCTATATTTTGGGATAACATTGTCTTGTTTGGAGGTTCTTCATTCCTTCACTTGGCTTTCATCTCTTTTTGGAGTAGAATTTTTCCTAGGAGGTTTTTCCTATTTCTTCGCATTACAAAGATATTTTTTTTGTACATGGGTACCTTTTTGGCCTTGTTTGTCGGGACCCATCATGCATTTTTTTTAGGGTTTTTAGCGACTCCCTAAGTTAATATTAGATCATTATTTCTCATCTCATCTCATCAAAAAAAAATCCCTTAATATTAACTTAAGGGTATAGAGTTCCTCCAAGCTTATGTTCATATCAAGATTGTAGGATAAATGTGCTACAAATTGATCTATCATCTCTTGGAATGTCTTGATTCTTGGAGGTAGGTGTGAGAACCATCTTATAGCTTGGCCTCCCAAACTTATTGGGAAGAGACACATTAAGTATGAATCATTATATGCTACTTACATGCATGCTACATAGAATTATCTAATGTGCTCCTCTAGGTTACCAAGCCCCATGTACTTGCTAAACTTGGGGATCTCAAAACCTGTAGAGGGAATGGTATCATTACGATATTGTGATCAAATGGGAAGGGACATAAATATTGCATTGCATATGAATTCTTAGTTTTACTCATTTGAATATCTTGATTTTTCTATGCGAGTGTCTTGATTTGTGAAGATATTTCATTTGTAGGATTATGCAATGGTGGAACATATGTTGTGTATTGTGGAATGGTGGATGAGGTATGAGCTAGATTTTGATATGATGGTGTATTGTTATTATATGTGTTATATGGTGTATATTGTGGATCGGTGTGATATTATGGAATTAGAGGTGATGAAGGTGGTGGGGGTGTTATATTCTCCATATGAATGCCGATTTGTGACATTTTTTGGAAACTAGAATATTTCTATTTTTGTGTATTGTATTGCAAGCCTTGTTGTCATTATTTTTGAGCAAGAATTTTTTTTTGTTGAGCGTATTGTTGTTAAGATTATAAAGCTTGTTGAGCTTGTAAATCTTTTTGTTCTTGTTGTTGATATTGTAAAGCTTGTTGGGATTTTAAATCTTGTTGATCTTTTTTTTTGAGCTTGCAAGGCTTGTTGTTGATATTGCAAGGCTTGTTGAGCTGCAATAGATTTTTATTGTATCATAGCTTGTCTTTGAGGAGATGGGATGATTTATTGTGTAGGTGGCATGATGTTTTGATTTGATAGCATGTATTGTTTTGATGTGATATATTGATTTTTCAGAATGTGTTGATGAGTCTGTTTTGGTGGAATTAAGTTTTGATTTTGTGACACATGATGCTGCAGATTTTGATTTGAGATATTATAATTTTGATGAGGGGAAACTTGAATTTGATGTTGGGATGTTTGATGTTTTTGTGACATGGGACCTTGCAATATTTGATGTTGTTGATGAACAACATGATGTTTTGAACCCATTTTATTTTGAGACCCATGATGTTGAGATAGTTGTTGTGAACCTTGATTTGGTACAAATTGATGTTGGGATGTTGGTTGAAGATTTCCTTGATTTTGTGAAAATTGATGTTGGGACATGGGTTGATATTGTGATGTGTATTGAATACCTCAGTTTTGAGACCCTAGATTTTGTGATACTTTATTCTCTTATGGTTATTATTTTGAGAACCTTGAGGTTTTTGGATTTGAATTTGAGGCCCTTGTGATGTTTGATAACCTTGAGGCTGTTGTGATATAATTTTTGAACCTTGTGGTTGTTGTGATATGAGTTGTGAACCTTGTTTACTAGGAGTGGTATAAAATGTGGGTGAAATATTGGTGTTTGTGTTTTGAATGTGCACATATAGAATTTGGGGATTTCCATGCTAACTAGTAAGACTAGTTGAATCCACCCTAGTGATTAGAGGTTGACTTGGTACATGTGATGAAGATTTTTTTGGCATAGGTTGAATGATGTTGTGTACCAAAGGTTCATTTTGACTCATGGATGCAAAATTTGACAAGGGTTGTTCCCTAAGTGTATTCAAATCAAAAGTAGAGGGAAGTTTTGTTCCTTGTGAAATTGTTAGCATGTATTGAGTAGGGTTTAAACTCAAAATTGTCTTTATGATTTGATGTACCCTTGGTTCTTGTTGCATTTCAAGTAAATGTTTGGTGGTAAACTCATGAGATTTTTCCATAGTGCCATTTATTTTAACCCTTGTTTCTTGTGATGGTTGAGATAGTGATGGATTGTTTGGTGGAATGGAAGAAACTCTAGGATTGAAATTGGGCATCCTAAAGATAGGTTCACTAGCACTACTTGCGATGTGTATGTTTGAACCACTAGGGCTTGCTTTCATTTTTTTCTTCTATTGTGATCTTGTTGTAACCATAAAATGTGTATCAACCTTGAGAGTTGTATGTTGTGAATGATATTTTTAGAATTATTTGGTTGATTCAAAATATTATAAAAAATACCCTCTAATAGGTTTTGGAATAATGATGTTGATAATGTGATGAAGGTGTGAAACTTTCAATTTTGGTAATAATCTAGACTAAATGTTTGATGTGTTTTTGATGATGATGTTTATGAGATTGTAAACCTTGAGAGTAGACTTATGAATTCAAGATAAACTTGTCCAAAAGATGGGTACCAATACAAATACATGTCTAGAAATATATTATTTATAAACATAGAGCTAAACTAGTTGATGTGATGAAAACTTAGTCTAAGGGATCTGTTGCCAAAAATTTCAAGTTATTTGTGAAGTGGAATGTTTCGATGGTTGAAATTTTATCAATTTGATGTTGATATTTGACTATGTTGATTGATCCTAATTGAAACCTAAGAGATACTTTTGAAAATATCAAGTTATTTTGATAAATAACTTTTGTATGGTGCGTTAATGTTTGATAACCCATAAATTATTTTGATAAAAATAATATTGGGAAAGAATTTCCTTTTTGTTTGTTTGAATCAAGAAACACAAGTGGTTTTTTTGACAAGACCAAGATATTTGAAAAATATGACCTTTGTGTGTTGTTTGATGAGTTCTATAAGTGATCCATAGTTGGTTTTATTTCAGTTTGAACCACAGTTAGATCAATGTAATTTTTTGAAACCAAAATACAATCAATTTTATTTTAAAGTTGTTTTTCTTTGTTCAAATTAAGAAAAAGTGTTGGACTATCAGGAAAAAGAAGTGCTCTATTGATCTACAAAGGTGTTGGTATTTGGAAAAAGTTTTGATGTTTGGTAGAAGTGCCAGACTATCCAAACAAATGCATCACTTTTCAAATGTCTATTTTTCCTAGAAAATATGTCAATATTTGAAAAAGAACTGATGTACAAACATAAGAATTGTTTTGAAAAAAGTGGAAGCACCAGTTTGTGTAAAAGTACCAAACTATCAAGAAAATGAATTGGTTTGCTCAATGGATATTTAAAATGTCTAATTTACCTAATTTGTTTGATTTTTGATTTTGAAAACACAAGAAACATGTAAACTGACTCAATAGGGTAATCAAGTGATTGTGTGTGTTCTTCTTCCATAAGAACTCACTAAATGGTGTCACTTAGTCTCAACATGAAAACACATCAAATTGCACAACCTGTTTAGTGGGAATATCTCATTTATTTTCTCAAAGTAGGCCCACATTATAGAATACTACCGATAGATTGAGTAACTAGAGTATGGATGAATACACAATACACCTCTTACCTTGAAAGGAAAATTTCCTTACAAGGTGTTTTTCACCTAAACTATGTTTAGTACATGACAAATATCTTCATGGAAGAATGATATTCTATTGCACCACTTTGAGAAAATGTTTGAAAATCTTAGGCCTCTACAACATAGGTTTTTAGTGGGTATTAGGTTAAAATCATTGAAAAATCAATATATCCACTAGAAAATCCATGGATAACTGAAGCTCTACATGCACAGTTTGACCTACAACTTTTTCTCTCAAGAAATTTATATAGCGCACCCCTAAATACCACTTGAGGTCAGCTTGATTTCTCCATTGTTGGATGTATCTCAAGGAAGGCCTCCTAGGGTCATCCCACAATAATGGGTTACACTTTCTGGCCAAAATTGACTTTGAAATCAACATTTTTAGAAAAAAACTTCACTTTCTGACACCTATAGTAGGTAAACTGATAGGAATTTGAAAATTATGTAAACTAGTGATTTGTGAGATTTTTTCATAGATGGTCAGCACTCCCCTTTGGATTCACAACATGGAATAACCACCTCTCATGGATCTGTTAACTATGGTAGTTGTATCGTGCATAAACAAGTCGATCTTTTGGTGCAATGACAGCTATGGGGCCAAAAATTGGTATAAGAACCAAAGGTGTTGGGTTTGAATCCCATCGAGTAATGATGAGGGGGAGTTTTTTGGTAGATGCTCAGTGCTCCCCTCAGGATTCATGACATGGAATAACCGCCTCCCATGGATCTGTTAACTTTGGCAGTTGTATTAGGCATTAACAGGTCAATCTTTTGGTGCAATGGTAGATGTGGGTACAACAAGATTTTGTTTATAGATTTTAAATATATATATTTTTCAAATTGAAATTAATTTTTTTTTTTGTATCTCCTTTGATAACTAGTTTTTAACAGTAAACAACATTTAAAAAAAAAGGTGTGTACTTCAACTAGCATAAATTTTTTTCTAGAAAGGATACAATTCTGATTCTTTTGAATTTAGGTTGGTAAAACTAGTATCTAGTGCTTTCATTTTGTTTCATAACATTTTGTTGAATATTTTTCTTTTATTTAAGTTATGAAGTCAAACCAATTACAATTTAGACATAGGTGCACTTCGGCTCACATAACATTTTTGGAATGTATTGAAATTCATTTTTTCTTTTTCTTTTGGAATGAGGACATCAATACTTAGTGTGTATATATTTTTTAAATTTTTTTTCTCAAATTTACTATTTTTCCACAATGATTTTTCACTGAACTTGATGTTTGATGAAAAACCTATGTTTAGTAAAACTAAAAACTAAAATATAAAATAAAAACAAAATATATTAAATTTATAGTTGTTGGAAAGAACATTTCAATCATTATAGTCCTCCACCTTGGTTTATCAAGTCGGATCCATTTGCACCTCCTTCTCGGGCTTTGATAGTAAAAAAATGCATAAATTTTGAAATGGTGGAGGGGGAGGTGAAAAAAGGGGGGTTTGAGTGAATTCCCCTATATGGTGAAAGTGGGGGTTCATTAGAAGGGGGGGTTCATTTGAACCCCGTTCATTAGAAGGGGTAAGCCATTTTTAATTTTTTGATGGGAATTTCTATTTTTTCTTCATGAAAAAAATTGTAACCCACTATTGTGGGTTTACCCCCTACTCAAAAGAAAAAAAGGAGATGCTATTTCTCTTAACCCAAGATTGATCAAGGTGTGAGGGGAGAGGATATACATATAAAAACCTTGGGTAACAAATTAACGTATACACAAATCCAAGATGTTTCTCTTCAACCAAGATCACACTAGGCACGAGGGGAGAGGATATGCATTTGACTTGCCAAACACGATGAACAAAGAAAATAATTATTTTTAACTTGTACCAAAACAAATGTGATTAATTTTAAGCCTGAATGTTCATTATTCAAGTTATGTGTTCATTTTATAACCCAAATGAGATGTGTTAATTTTAGCCAAAAGACAAGGTGTGTTCATTAATTATCCAAATTGAAATATGAGATAGTTTTGGTTCATTAATCAAAGCACCAAAATAAGTGTTATTCTTGTGTCTCTAAAAAGTGTAGTCTTTGGCACTTTTTAACCCATTTTGGCCTTTTCCCTTGGATTTTGGCCTTGTTTTTCCTTGATTCAGTCTTGAATGCTTGCAAATCAACAAAATTTTAAGGATGTTTTACTAAGGTGTTGTGAAGTGTTGCAATACATCTTCCCACTTTTCTAAGACCCTTTCAACACAGTTCACCTAAATAACCCCCTTTTAGCCCTTTCCAAGTCTTGTGTTAAGGTGTTGTAAAGTGTTGTAAGGATTTTTCACACTTTCCTAGGCTTAGCATCAACTAATTAACCCTTTTCTTATGATAATCAATCCCCTTAATGTAATTTTTGGCCTGACTTAAGTGTGTTTCAAGAGGCAAGTCTAATACACACCATTAATCACCATTTTATTCCTGACCACCACTTGAAATTGTCCAAGTGGAATAAGTCGCCACCTTGGGTGACTTAGTCCCTTTTGGCATGAATTTCAAATTTGAAACAAAAACCTAATAGGAATTCTCCTCCAAAACCCTAACGTTGGCCTATAATGTTGCATTTTCAGGAAAATTAGGGCATATGTTGTATAAATAAGGGTTTTCACCTTCATTTTCCTCTCTCCCAAGCTCATTTTTGCATCTCGTCACAAGAACTCTTGCACTCAAGCTTCCAAAGCATGCAAATCAAGCACAAGGGCATCACAAGCAACCTCCATTGGACTTGATTATTTTATGTTGTAGACCTCAACAACAAAGGATTTTGTGAGAATTTACATTGTCTATCATTCAAGCATCTTTCCTTTGATTTCTATTTCATTTGGGTTTAGCTACCATCAAAGGGGTTTGACTTAGGCAAACCCATAATCTCTAACCCTAAAATTTTCCTTGTCTTTGCATGTGTACTTGTAGGTGTGTATGCAGATTTAGCAAGGTTCAAAGTGTTGGAAAAAGTACAATCATTCTATTCAATTCACGTCAAGACATCAAACCCTAGGAGGAGCAAAAAGACAAGTTACTGGTCATTTTCAGGAGATTCAAACATGGACTACTGTAGAGAAGGAAAGTACTAGCTGGGACCCACATAATTAGACCTTCAAGCTTCATAAAGTATTGAGAGGAATAGGTCGCCACTATTGGTGACCTTGTCCTTGTACCGGGCTTGAAACAAGGTTTTAATATTTTTGGGTACCCTTTTCCCCGAAACCCAATCTGATAAAGTTTCTGGACAAAAGGACTAGGTTGCCCAACTTGGCGTAAGTGTGCCTCTACTAATTTTAGGATAATTCCAAATCATTCCAGGGCTTCTCATCTGCAACTCCCCATTTCTAGGTGCACCATCTTTGTGTTTCCCAATTTACTTTCAGAATTGCATACATTTAGGGCATATAGTTCTGGTGCATTTAGTATATATTTTATTTCATTTACATTTCATAGATAGAATTAGTTTCATTCAGCCACACTAATCACACACAACACAAACCTAATCAATCCATCTTCCCTTTGAATGAAACTGCCAAAGGTGCCATATCAACAAAGCAGAAAGAGAGCCATTCTTAAACCCAGTGCTCCTAGGTGAAAAATCTTAGGGGCCTAGTAAAGGAAATCCTCTTTCCCTTGTTAGAATATAATTTTTGGTGGTTCATTTTGGTGAACCCGACTATAGACCACTTGTTAATTTTTGATTTTTCGTTTCATCTTAGGAAGGAGGTTACATTGCATTGAAAATTTTGTATTGTTTGCATCCTAGGTTTTGTAGAAAAGTGCATTAGTGAAAATTCATGATAGAGTGCACTTTGCATTACATTTTCATTAAGAAAATACAAAAAAAATTGTATTTCCATTCTCTGTTTGCATTAGAAAATCATAAAAAGCATAAAAAATAGATAAAATCTCTGAAATTTGTCAAAAACAACACTACTGGGACTATGTTTCCACACTAGGTGACCTATTCCTTTTTCACCATTCACTCTATAATTTCTAGAAATTTTTAGGCATTTTCTACATTTCAGTTCTCTGGTTTTGCATTTCTATTTTCTGTTACAAAATCTTAGTTACAAGAAATTTAGTCTCTTTTGTTTACATTGCCCTTGTATCCACCCCACCCTTAGGGAACCATGCATGAGCATTTGGTGTTCTCTTGCTGATACTATTGTGAGACAAAGCTCTAGATTCATGGCATCTAACAACAACACCATTTTTGTAGATCTTGGGATCTCTTAGGCTTCTACTGCTAGTATAAAAAATAGTACACTCGGCTTAGAGACCATCCTTAGCAACTCTGTGCACCTCGAAGAAACACCTGGTTATAACAAACCTGATGACCTCCCAAATGATAAGGTATTTCACATCCATGCTAATTTAGCTGACCTTCAACATGAGGTAAGCCTGGAGAACATATCTAGCACCACCATCCCCGCCATAAAGAACCTTCACAGATTGCTTGACCGTGATGATGGCCTCAGTGTTCTGAAGAGGATAGAGGGAATACACCACAAACATACCTCTTCCAAACCTATGGTATCTAATTCACACACCCCTATGGTTGGCCAAGGAGGACCTTCCACTCCTGCCCCCTTAACCATAGCTTGCATCCCCATTTATACATCTCCTAGTGTGATAACAACCATGCAACCAATTAGTAATGTGGTACCTTCCCTCGACATTCCTACTAGTGTTCCTAATTGCCTTGTGGCATCACATCCCTTATCCTCTTCTATCATCCCTACTATTACCATGACTTCCACTTCCCCTTCCACCTCATACCACTTACACTGATCCCCTTATCACACAAATTTTTCATATTGTCACCTCCATACAACAACAAATATCCACTATCAACCAAAGCCAACATGGTTCATCAACCCAATATGTTCACAACAATCCATTATCACTCGATATCATATGCACCCTCTTTCCATAGGGAGTAGAAATTCCTAGATTCAAGAAGTATGGAGGGAAGGGTGACCCTTCTAATCACGTTAATGCTATACTGCCTCATGTAGTTACTTTTTTATTGATGAAAAGTTGCTAGCTAAACTATTTTCTAGGACCCTCAAAGATGTTGCTTTACACTATTTTTCATCCTCACCCAACAATTCCATTAGTTCCTTCAATGAATTGGTGGATGCCTTCATCAACCACTCCCAAGTCCACATGACCCCCAAGAAAACATTGGTCTATCTCATGAGATGCAAGCAAGAAACTAATGAGAAGATAGTAAACTTTATCTCTCATTATCAGACACTTTATTCCTTAATCGATGTCAAGATACCAGGCACACATCTACAAAAGATGTTCACTGGAAACCTCTTAACACCTCTCCAAGACAAACTCACCCTCATGAAGTTCCCTTCCTTCATGCACTTGTGTCAAGCGCTCTGCGATTATCACAATTCCACTAGTAGTTGTGATACAAGATCCACTTCTAGGAGAGTAGAGAATTCTGACGCTTCCACCCAACCTACTGAACCATTCCAAAAACCAACCAAAGGGTTTTTACAATTTAACCCTCCATCCCAAACCCCTCCACCTGCCAATAACCAAGTGGCCATTGTTCGATCCATCATGCCCTTCATTTATGGAGATCCTAAATGCACCTTCATGTCGTTACCAGAAACCCTTCATAACACCATGACTCAATTAATCCAACAAAAAATGATATCCTTACCTCCTATCCATGTATCTAATCCCAATAAACCATTACCTCCATCTTACAAATCCACTGCTTATTGCTATTTTCATTGAAAAAACAAACATGATGCCGAACAATGTAAGCATCTCAAGCACCTTGTGCAAGACCTAATTGACTTGGGTTGTCTACCCATTGCTGGTCCTGATGATAAAAATAATAAGTCCATGTAACCCCCTAACCAAAACTTATAGATTTTTACCAACCCTATGCCTAAATACAATGTTTCCTTTGTCAAAGCTAGTGAAACTTCACAAAATGATGTTATGAACGTTGATACACACCATGCACACTCAAATCCTATTTTGATTGACACCCATGTCAATCCTATGGATGAGATGGTGGGTGCGATAGATGTCATGCATCTTAAGGTCGATACCAAGACATCTTCTGATATTACTTTTATACCTCACGATTTTCTCAAAAAACTTCTCGATGATCCTCTCTATATAGCTAGTAGAATCTATGATAGACCCACTAATGGGATACTCATAGATCCCACTTGTGGTGAGAGTGTGATCACCGAAGAGTTTTTAGTATTACATGAAATTTCTTAAGATGTTTATAATAGACTAAATGCATGGATTAAAACATATAATGCTTTCACATGCCCTACAATTGGATCGATCACACTCCCATTACAGATAGGTCCTAAGACGTTGGATGTGAAATTTTCTATCATCCCACAATCAGATCAATTTCGTTTGCGACTAGGCTACTTGTGGCTTCGATCAATGAAAGTGGTCTCATCTGCTATTCACAAATGTGTGAAGTTCCATGTTGACAATGAAATATTCATTGTTCACTATAGTGGTTTCACTCCTCTATCTTCTAAAGGCAATTTTTATTTGGAAACCTTTTGGTCTAAGACCATGGAACCTATCACCCCTAGACTGGATTTATTTTTCATTTCCTATTAGAAGTTTAAAGCAAAGAAAATCTTTGAATTCTCTCTCTGCAACATACCCCTTTCTACTTCAGAATCACCTATCGGGCAGGTGCATGGAAATGGGTAGCAATTTCATGGACACCCTAAAAAAAAAATAGTTGAAAACCATAATGCGAGCACACTATAACGCGCTAGCGTTATGTCTTCTGTTAAACCTAGGAAAGTTCTTGGCAGCTACAACTACAAACAAATAATGTGAGCGCATTATAATGCACTTGCATTATCAACTGTTAGAAGAAAAAAATAAATGCAAATCTCTCATTTGCATTTCGACTAGTTTTTTGTTGCACCTGTGGCCAAAAACCCAAGAATATTGCGCTCACATTCTAGGAGGAGAATTTCTTCACCAAGAATTCCTATTTCTTCACAACGATGGCGTGACGATGAGGAGGAGCTGTAAGAGGTAAGGATTCTATGGTTTTTGTTTTGAATTTGTTAGTTTTAGGTTGAATTTGATATCTATTTGTTTGAATTTTTAGGAGATGCAAATCAACCTGCAAACCCTCAAAATCCTCAACAGGAAGACCAACCAAATCCTCAAGATCAAAATCAACCACAACATCAACCTCCTCCACCAATCACTCAACCCCCTCCTGGCACTCAACAAAATTTAATGAGTGAAATTGAGAACAACAAAAAAAAAATTGAGGATTTGATCAATAGGTTGAGAGATCCAAATGGTTCAACCACAGAAAGAATGACCCTAGCAAATTAATTGAGAGATATGTTAACAAACGTAGATTCAATTAGCAAAAAACTAACTGGATGGGAAGATAGGAGGTAGGTGGCTAGGGACTAGTATGCAAATAAACTATCATACAGGGATGTGAAAGATTTAAAAATCACAAAAGGTGATTTGTGCTCATTATTCACCGACCCATGCACAAATCAAAATATTACCCTCAATGCGAAGAGGTTTCCTATCCATTGGTGCCGCCACCAACAGATGAAGGACTGATTTTATGATAGGTGGTACATGGTCTTCAATTACCCACCGTGCAACAATTATGAGGTCCTGTAATATTTCCTTAGGAAACTATACAGTGAGTTCATATTGAACAAAATCCCAAATTATTTTGATATGAGGGATTTCCAGGGGAAAGGTGGGGGGTTAGCTTAGGATAGACCTAGTGCACAACTGAATCCTACATGGCAAGGTAGACGAGCTCTCGCTAGGCCACCTCATGAGCACGTTGTTATGCCTTTTGTCATGATGGAAAGTACTGACGTAGAGACATTGCACAGAATCAACACTTTGAACCAGAGTGTCATCCATCATACTAGCCCTATTCTACAACACCATCCAGGGGAGTCTTCTAGTGGTGGCCTTCGAACACATGTGTGTCAATCTTGTGAGGCTTGTTGTTCACATGACCCCACCGACCCTCAGGAGACTGGTACACAGGATCCATTTGCAGCTATGGAGATGGAGAGGCAAGCTGAAATTTTGTATGAGGCATATGGCATTGATAGTAAGGTAAAAGTTAGTGCATGTGTTCATTGAATTTAATTTATTAAATTTTGATTTTGAAATGCAAGATTCATTAAAAATGTTTTATGATTTTAATAAAATTTTAGGGTCATAGTGTTGAGACTGGATACACCGGCCCCCCACCAACCTGTTTTTGCAGTACACCTATTGCTAGGGTATGTAACTAGTAAACAATTATAAGTTTATTGCATATTAATGACATTGTTTTATGAATGGTAATTTAATATGCAATTTTTGATGTTGAATAGACTAATATTGGAGGTTTTGATGGAACACTTCCCAGTGGTGGTGGATTTATTCAAACCTTCACGCAGGTAATAGAATAAAGGTTTTAACTAATGAATCAAGTAGTTAATAGATATTTGTAGTTTATACATGCACATCGTTGATTATGTTGAATAATTTATTGTTTTATTTTTAGTTGTTGCGAGACGATACACCTTCAAATGTGGTGAGGGCAATCTATATTGGTGTGACATCTGTTATACAATCCTTGATGGCTTTGATAGAAGAGGTATGAGGCAAATTAGTAAATTTTAATTTACATTTGTTGTTATAGATGTTAGTTAGTGAAAAATCAAACCATTATTGATTAACATAGTTTTAGTCTATTTGTATGGTTTATATAGGGCTTGAGCATGCCTAAGCATGGGCGTGAGGATATTTCCCTCATGGAGAGAGATTGTGAGATGTCTGTAAGTGATTATTTTGTCAAATATATCATTTTTTATAATGTAATTTCTATATATTCATGTCTTTACTTCTTATTGTAACAGTTAAAACTTCACCATGAACTAAACCCTAGGAGGAGTAGCAGGACCACTCCACGAGCACAACAAAAATGAGTGACAGACCTATCGCCATCCGAGTGAAAAGGAAAGGGAAATATTTTATTTCTTGTGCATGTAGAGCAATGAATTTTGATTCCAGAGTCCTTTGTTGTATGCCTGCATGGCAGTTTTGTACATATTTTTTATTGGACATATTTGACATTGTATGCCTAGATGGCATTCTCATAAGCCTATATGGCTATTTTGTACATATATTTCATACTTATATTGACATATATTGATGTATGCCTACATGGCTATTTGGTTAATACAAATATTTTTTATTGATGCCTATCCATATTTGCATTGTAAATTGACGGTTGAATAGATATGAGTTACGTGTATTCAAGTGTATAATTTACTACTTACGTGTATACTTTGTGACTTATGTGCATTCGAGTGTATAATTTGTGGCCTACATGTTTTCATGCATATACCTTGTATTCGTGCATATAGTTTGTTTTAATTTGTGTATACTAAGTATTCGTGTGTATACTTTTTGAGGGTTACGTGTTTTTTAGTACTTGTACTTCCCTTATTGGCATGTACATGTTTGACTTATTCACGTGTATTATTATTAATTGGTTAGTCCTAGCACTAATCTATGCCATCCTCAATGCATGATCCTTGAAATGGAGTAAGTACACCCTCAAGGTCAAAAGGAGTTTCACATGCATTCTTCGTAGGCTCATTTTGGTAGTGAAACCAAAAACCTCTTACATCATTGAAATGATTTTTTTTTTCCTTTATAGCAAGTCTGAAGCCATTATCATTCTCCATCAGTTCTTCATGTATCCATTCCCCATTAATGGTTGTCTCATGACCTTCATGAAACCAGGCATTTATCTCATTTGTGATAGAAGAAATGTATGAATATTTATCTTCCTCCTTATGAACCATTAATTATAATGAGAGATGGGTTCTTGTGAACCATTACTGATGAATCATGGGTCAATGAGTTTGACTTGTAAAACTACATGATTGAATCTTGATAGCAATATCACAATATTTATATATCTAAATGTGTTATTTCCTTCAGCTAAAATTTGTGCTTATACTTATGTGATTAATGTATGTTTGTGTATGGGATCATAGTAATTTCCATTTGATGATGCTATTGTGTGTTTAAGGTTTATTTATTAAAGGGTGCATGAAACAATTTTTAAATCCTTACAAATCTTTGAATTTCTTAGGTTTTTCTATTTGTTGAGTTTGGGCTCCGAGCCCAAGTCCAAGTCAAAAAATGGATACTCAAGTTCGAGGCAAGTCCTAGTCTTGTAACACTGGTGTGAACACGTCAAGGAATAATGTATATGCCAATGAAGAGAGAACCCATCCTTGTTTCCAAAAAAACCATGGTATAGATATGGTTGGTCGAGATAAAACATCACTCTCTTGGATAGTTCGAACCATAATCTTTCATGGCTACAAACACACCTTCATTATGTGTGTTCTTGATCCTACTGAAGAAATGGTGGAACATGTTGTAGATCAAATATTGCAACCCTAAGTCCACAGGAAGGTTACTTGTCTTGATTTCCACAAATGTCTTTAAGATGTTCATCCTTCTTGAGTAATGTGAACTATTGATGTTATCTAGATCTTTGAAACTATTGCAATCATGTGCAATACTGTAGAAGCTAGAGCTATATCTAATACTACAAATGACTGCTCAATGGAATCCTGATAGCAATATCACAATTTGACACATTGTAGAAAATACCTCCTACTTATCAATTGATGAGCTAAAGGGGCTCTATAATGAATGTTTCATAAGGCACAACACTTTTTGAAGGTTTTGCAAATGGGATTGCAAGATAAGTGGGCTTAACCTTGGGGAAAAAACTTCGTGGTTAAGTGCTTGAGCTGGAGTATACTGGAATGGGTGACCTCCTAGGAAGGCCTAGTGCCTCACCTCTGTGAACATCACTTAGATGCAATGAGTGCTAAGTGGGCCATTCAATAAAATTTCAAATTTGTTGCTTTAAGCAACTTACAAATTTGCAACTTAAGACTCCTCCAACCTAAGGGATCGATCCGGTGGAACATAGCTCGGAGTGATTCCACATGTTTTGGTGCAAAAGAGGACCATGCCTAGCGTAAACATACCTATTTGGATGTGTTGGAACATTCCACTTGGTCACACAAGTTATAGAACGAAAGTTGCACCACTTTGCAACTTTGCACTGCTTGAATTTGATGCTTTTTCCATCAAGTGAAAATCTGCCACCACTGGAAAACAACTTTGAGTAATAGACAAGAAGTTTATAAGCATAGACGACATCTAAGTAATAGCATGCTGAAGTTGCAACTATTTTGCACTTTGGACCCTTAAGGGATCGATCCGGTTGAACGTAGCTCAGAGCGATTCCACGGGTTTTAGTGCAAAAAAAGACCATCCCTAGCGTAAAAATACCTATTCGGACACATTGGAGCAGTTAGTTTGGTCACACGAGTTGCAAAGCAAAAGTTGCACCACTTTGCAACTTTGCACTACTTGAATTTGACACTTTTTCCATCAAGTGAAAATTTGCCATCACGAGAAAAAAACTCCAAGATAGCCAAAACTGAGAGAGGTTTTTCTAGAGGGGCCCAACTTATTTTTTTAGGATCAGATGAGAAGTTTCTAAGTGTCATGGTATCTGAGTAATAGCATGTTGAAGTTTTCAGCCATTTTGCACTTTGGACCATTAAAGGATCGTTCTGATTAAACATAGCTTGGAGTGATTCCACGTGTTTCAGTGCGAAAAAATACCATTCTTAGCATAAACATACCTATTCGGATGCGTTGGAGTAGTTAGTTTGGTCACACGAGTTGTAGAGCGAAAGTTGCACCACTTTGCAACTTTGCATTGCTTGAATTTGACACTTTTTCCATCAAGTGAAAATCTGCCGTCATGAGAAAACCACTCCAAGATAGCCAAAACCGAGAGAGGTTTTTCTAGAGGGGCCCAACACCTTTTTGTAGGATTAGACAAAAAGTTTCTAAGTGTCATGGTATTCGAGTAATAGCATCCTGAAGTTTCCAGCCATTTTGCACTTTGGACCCTTAATGGATCGTTCTGGTTGAACGTAGCTTGGAACAATTCCACGTGTTTCAGTGCAAAAAAATACCATGCCTAGCATAAAAATATCTATTAGGATGCATTGGAGCAGTTAGTTTGGTCACACGAGTTGCAGAGCGAAAGTTGTACCACTTTGCAACTTTGCACTGCTTGAATTTGACACTTTTTCCATTAAGTGAAAATCTGCTGCCACAAGAAAACCAATCCATGATAGCCAAAACTAAGAGATTTTTTTCTAGAGGGGCCTAACACCTTTCTATAGGATCAGATGAGAAGTTTCTGAGTGTCACAATATCTGAGTAATAGCATGCTGACAGCCATTTTGCACTTTGGACCCTTAAGGGATCGATCCGGTTGAACACAGCTCAGAGCGATTCTACATGTTTCGGTGCAAAAAAATACCATGCCTAGTGTAAAAATACCTATTCAGATGTGTTGGAGCAATTAGTTTGGTCACACGAGTTGCAAAATGAAAGTTGCACCACTTTGCAACTTTGCACTGCTTGAATTTGACACTTTTTCCATCAAGTGAAAATCTGCTGCCAAAAGAAAACCACTCCAAGATAGCCAAAATAGAGAGAGGTTTTTGTAGAGGGGCCCAATTCCTTTCTATAGGATTAGATGAGAAGTTTATAAGTGTCATGTTATCTGAGTACTAGCATGTTGAATTTTACAACCATTTTACACTTTGGACCCTTAAGGGATCAATCAAATGGAACAGAGCTCAGAGCAATTCCTCATGTTTCGGTGTGAAAGAGGACCATGCCTAGCATAAACATACATATTCAGACATGTTTGAATAGTCTGCTTGGTCACACAAATTGCAGAACGGAAGTTGCACCACTTTGCAACTTTGCACTGCTTGCATTTGATGCTTTTTCCATCAAGTGAAAATCCACCGCCACGAGAAAACCACTCCAAGATAGCCAAAACCGAGAGTGGTTTTTCTAGAGGGGCCCAACTCTTTTCTTTAGGATCAGACGAGAAGTTTTTGAGTGTCACGGTATCCGAGTAATAACATGCTGAAGTTTGCATCCATTTTGCACTTTGGACCCTCAAGGGATCAATCCGGTGGAACGTAGCTCAGAGCGATTCCATGTGTTTCAGTGCAAAAAAAGACCATGCCTAGCATAAAAATACCTATTTGGATGCGTTGGAGTAGTTAGTTTGGTCACACGAGTTGCAGAGCAAAAGTTGCACCACTTTGCAACTTTGCACTACTTGAATTTGACACTTTTTCCATCAAGTGAAAATCCGCCGCCACAAGAAAACCACTCCAAGATAGCCGAAACCGAGAGAGGTTTTTCTAGAGGGGCCCAATAGATTTCTATAGGAGCAGATGGGAAGTTTCTAAGTGTCACAATATTCGATTAATAGCATGCTAAAGTTTGCAGCCATTTTGCACTTTGGACCCTTAAGGGATCGATCTGGTGGAACATAGCTCAGAGCGATTCTATGTGTTTTGGTGCGAAAGAGGACCATTCCTAGCATAAAAATATCTATTCCAACGTGTTGGAACAGTCTGCTTGGTCACACGAGTTGCAGAAAAATGTGTACAAATTGTTTACATGACCTTTATATGACCTTTTTCACATTGTTTACATTTCAAAATTGAAAGTTTGCGAATTTTCCTACTCAAGGCATTTACAGAACAAGGTGCTACTACACAAAACATGAACTCCAACCTTACAATATTTGAGTATATCTCATTATGTAATTAAATCTTATTACAGTGCCTCTGGCACTTCATTCTCTCAGGTCTTTTACAATTTCACTCATACATTCAAGATTCTCTTTAAATGTCTACATCATAGGTGCTCATTATGAGGTTAATTTCAAATGAGTAACTTGAGATTCCCTCACTAAGCTTCACATGCTCTCTTATAATGGCTTGAAATCAAAATTGAGATTTGTCAAAATCATCAAATTAAGTATGTTGCATTGCTTTTTTGGCTAAGATTCTCTTTGATGGCTCTTAAATCAACATTTTCTGCAACGGAAGATCAATCAACCCTTAGTAGTTTACTTACAAATACGCAAATTAAAAGAGAAAAAGAAAGAGCATCCAAAATGGGAATGAAATAAAAATAGATGGAAGGCATTTACAGATGTTGCATGCTGGCATCAAAATAAGGATGTTGCATTGCTTTTTTGGTTGACATTCTCTTGGATGGCTCATATATCTGCATTTTTTGCAAGGGGACACCAATCACTATAAAAGAAGATGATAACATTGGCATCAAACAAATTAATGTGCATACAAGTATAAATTAATAAGAACCAATGTGCATATACTTACAAATTAATCCAACAAACCATCCGGGTCTGCTCTACTCTTTATTGTGTCAAGTATTGCCTCATGTTCAGACTCACGGACCTTCCATAATGTCTTGTTCAAAGGTCTACCCCTATATTTGGTCAAATGAACATTGGATTCCATGACAAGGTTCAAGTAATGAAGAATCTTACGATGCATGTCAAAGTCCTAAAATAGCCAATGTTTAACACTTGAATGTGGGTAACTTCTAAGCCATGTTCCAGTAACCACAACTGAGCCTGTAGGGTATTCAATGTTTTCTCCATCTATAACTAGGGCCTCCAATTTATTTTTGGTCTCAACACAACAACACAAGTAATAGTCTGTTCCCTCTTCATTGTCTTCATCTGCATAAACATGCCCTACATTGATATGTGCAAAAACTATCTTGAAATTTGTCAACATTATGAATACAGTACAAAGTAAGATCTAACGATATGGAATTTTAACAACTAAGAAAGTAGATATATCACCTCGTTGAACTAGATCTGATATGTGGTCAAAGTCAACCGATGATTCTATCTGTTTCAGTTCCAATGCCATCAGAGGGCGATACATGTGAAGTGGGCTAAGATAACTTGTGAACCATTTGTCAATCCACTCCCCTGACTCACAATCATTCCAGTCTTGCATTGTACATGAAGAAAAAAAGCATGCCATCTTTCGTGTATCGATACTCCATGAACCTGTATTTGAGCTAAGGAAAGAGTGTACCTCACTCAATCCTATTAGTGTACAAAATTTTTCATATGGTGCAATGTTAGTATCATCCATCAACCAAAAAAATCTATGAACTAAAGACGTACCTTCATTACCTAGAACCATCAAAGCATTACACCACTCGACGATTGATTTTGCATCTGTCAACTTTGCACTGTCTTTATACTTTAACTCTTCTTGTGCTAATGCTCTTTTCATGCATTCTCTTGCACCATCATGCTCCCCCTTTCCATGTCCAGCCTCACAAAAGTTTGACATATGTTGAACACTTGTAATGACATGCATCCTTCACAACCAATAGAACATGCGTGAGTTCTTAAACTGTGGTGCACAGTTATTAGACCATATTATATGTTGATCATATTCTATGCCCCTCTTAGCCAAACCATTGTAGAACATTTGGAAGCAACCTTGCACAAATTCTGGAGAATGTGTGCGATCATCACTAATGTAAAAGTGGTACTTCCTCAATACCTTCCTTTGCTCATCTGTACTATCAGATGCATGAATGAATGCTATGTGCATAAATATCAAAACTTGTGTGGAGTTGTAATACTATGACTGCACCTCATTTTGTGGCTATAGATTTTAGTTCTCTGCAAAGTCAACCATAGATACTATGCTTCCAGCTCGAAAGGTGTCTTTGCATAGCTTGAACTGCGTGTCCAACCATCGAGCTCTATGGGTATGCATTACATACTCAGATAGTATACTGTCACGAAATGTGGTTATAAATTTGTATACTAGAATCTTCTCAATAACCAAATCACACATTTTTTCTTGAGACCCATCTTTTGTAGCATATGCCACTATTTTATACTTCCTGAACTCTACTAGTTTTTGTCCCACCTCATCTGTGCTTTCCATATGTTGACATACTGGCATACACTGGAAGCCACTGCAACGCTCGCATGAACCATCCAAGCATGTTGTCCTATAGAATATCTGGCCATCCTCTATTTCACATAATTTTTTTGATAAGAACTCTCTTAAATATTTTGGTTGGGCTTCTATGCCACAATCCTGCAAAAAATCGTTAGTATGCAAATCTAAACATATAGAACGATAAACATCATAATGGTTAGAAAATTCAATATGTAGTCTACAACAACAAGTAGTGCGTGTATGATTTATCTTGACATAAAAAGGTTTAAGAAGTTCAAAAAATCTTTGAGAAATACTAATTTGAGGATAATCATTTTCAAATTTCCGAAAAAAATTGGTTTGAGTCATATCCTAAAAATGCTTTGGATGTGGCTCACGATTCCGACTATCGATTCTCCTTCTTACCACATCCCTTTGATTCGGAGATGGCCTTGTGTTATTCTTCCAATACTCTTCAATTAGTGTTCTCAAGGCTTTGATAACTTCTTTATCTTTTTGTGACAGTCTCCCTGAGAATGCCCATAATTCATTTGTATCATTGCCCTCAATTCTTTGCCGCCTTTGAATGGCTCTTGATAAGGTTTTTCTACTAATTCCGATTTTTTCACTATTCTTTTTAATTAGGCGAGCTCTCTTTGTTTGACAACCTACCAAAGTTGATGTAATGAAACATCGGGTGACATTACTATCCTTTGAGCATGAGGTCTTACCCACACTCTCATAAGCATCCATTAGATTCTTCACAATAGTGTCTTCAATCGATGCATTCGATGTTCTCAACCCAAGAGTCTTAATGATGTTCCTATACTTTACACCCCACATCATTTCAAAAAATAGTTGACATCTTGCAGTCTCATTTAGCCTTTCAAAGAATCGTTCCCAAATATTATCAGCATATCTTCTACAAGTGTGTGTTGAAATCTTACCTTCCATGTGCTGAAAAATCTCATCATCAATATTAATCAAATACTTTGGCTTTCTACAAAAAATTCTTGGTGGTGTTCTCCTAGGTACATACATCTCAACATTAGGAATTTCATCAATATTTAATTGAGGTGGGCTAGATTGCATACCTTAGATCGAGGGTGGAGAAGAAGACATACCTTGAGGTTCACATGGGAATGATGGCATACCTTCTTCGTCAATTTTGAGTGATGATGTACTCTCAACTTGAGATGTGTTGGATGGTGTCCAACAATATACACTTGCGGTAAATGGTATC
The DNA here is from genome assembly GCA_007115665.2 of Sequoiadendron giganteum. Taxonomy (NCBI): domain Eukaryota; kingdom Viridiplantae; phylum Streptophyta; class Pinopsida; order Cupressales; family Cupressaceae; genus Sequoiadendron; species Sequoiadendron giganteum. Next base: position 129,833,804 of record CM021103.1, on the reverse strand, counting down.
CCTCCATATTCACTTGTAGTAGATGGTGTCCATCCATATTCACTTGTGCTAGATGGTGTCCCTCCATAATCGCTTGTGCTTAATGGTGTCCCTTCGTATTCACTTTTCGTAGAGGGTGTGTCTCCAACTATGGTATCTGAATCTATCTTACGATGATGCTTTCACATTCGTGCTTATTGTGCTGCCAATTCCCATTCTCTTTTTGATGGTTGAGGTTCCTCTACAATCGGGTTGTTTTCATCATTCATTTCCAATTTCTTCTTTCCACGATATGCCACCACTCAAAATCTCTCCTTTTCTTTCAAGGTTTCGTTCTCTTCATCTGCTAGTTTCCTCTTTGTCTTTTTCTTCGACATGGCGGATAATTCTATCTGTACCATGGTAATGAGACGAATATTAGTTCCTAAAAAAGTGTTGAAGGAGTGGTCTATGTAATGAAATTTTGACCTTGTGTAGGGTATTTTGAAGATGTTTGATGCTTTGGAATGGTCTAGGAAGGGCTGGGTATAGGAGTTTCTATAAACCCTCCCTCTTTGCATTGAAAAACGGGGGTTTTTGTATTGGAAGCCTAATTGAGCGGGAAAGGTCCTAAGACCTAGAAATTATCTTGTTTTGAGACCTAATTAAAGACCTTTTTTTGGTTTGGAAGTCTGGTGTGAAGATCTAAGGGTAGTTCCTTTGTAAAATTGGCCTACTTGGAGGCCTAAAATAGTGAAAAAGGTCACTTTTCTTAATGTTGTCCTAAAGGAGTCATGTGATGGGTTAAGGTATGTCTTGCAACTCTGAAATTGGTGCTACAATCATTCTTTTATTTTCCTGATGTTTTTGAAAGTTTTGGAGTTAAGGGCCCAAAACTGGTTTTGCACAGTAACTAAATTCCAAGGGTGAAATTTGGGAAATAATGTTTTTGTTTGTTGTCCAACTTGGAGGATTTCTAGGATTGGTCCATTACACCTTTTTAATCTTCTTAGATGGCTCTTGAAGGAAAGTTGACATCTTCAATGGTTTTGGGTCCTCTAACTCTGCATCAAAAATGAGTATCACAATTTGAAGTGTGTGCGTGGTTTGGGAGATACATGTGACAGTTTGTAGATGCTTGGCTACTAGTAATGTGGATAGTGAATGAAGGAACTAAGTTTTTGTGTAAGGTCAGACTTCTGAAAGGTTTCATTTTTGTTGTACTAACTCAAACAAAGATTTATTAAGCAAATAATGGTTTGGTTGTGCCTTAAGAATTATAGTTTTTGTTTGTAAACAATGTTGCCATTATGGAAGATTTAAGACAACTTGTGAATGACATAATCATTGGTTGATGTTTTGAGGAACCTAGTTGATTTTAATCAGTTATTTTCAAGGTTTTTTGAAGGTCCTTAAGGAATTGGGAACTCTTAATGCTAATTTGAGTACACGAATTAAATGTTTTGTGAAAGGGAAATATAGTTGAATAAGTGTGTCAAGAAAGGTGTTGATTTCTTCCTTTGTACTGCATCAGTTTGTGCAGAGGTATTGGAAGGTGTTTGGACCCTTCAAAGGAATGGGAGATGCTTGGAGTTGTCTTAAAGGATTAATTTTGGTAAATGGTTCTGAATTTCTATAATTGGAAAGTGTAAAATGGTAATTGGCAAGTGTATATAATTGTGTACATAATTTAGTAATTTAAAATGTGCATTGACAACCTAAGGTTATAATGAAAAACAAAAATGAAAGAAAGCCATAATAGAATGAAAGAAAATGTGTAAATACTTCACATACCTTAAAAACCAGACTTTCAAATGGAGGAGTTCAACCCAATTATGTAGCCTTAGCTTCTTCTTTCTTCAAACTCCACAACAATTTGACTTGTTGAAAAGATTTTTCCCTTCCACACTTCAATTGTATATCAGTTTTCAATGGAATTCAAACTTCAATTGATATTATATGTCTTTCAACATGGAAACTCTTCTATTTCATGCAAAGGTGGTAAAAAGATCATGGAAAAGGTGATGGAATGTTAAAAAGATGCTTGCACACTTCACAACATTATCAAAAAGCAATTTTTTGTCGGAGCACATGCAAAACCAAGGGAATATGCAGACTTTGGGCCTTCAAATCACGGGTATATAGAGTTTTTTACCATTTTAGTGGAGTAAGAAACAACACGAGCGCGTTATGTGAAATTTTCTTTTCTTAGTATATAGAGAGGGAGAGAGGGGGAGAGTGGGAGAGAGGGAGATAGAGAGGGAGATAGAGAGGGAGGGAGAGAGAGGGAGAGTGGGAGAGAGTGGGAGAAGGGGAGAAGTAGAGAGTGGGAGATGGAGAGGGATGGAGAGATGGTGAGAGTGGGAGAAAGATAGAGTGGGAGAGAGTGGGGAGAGTGGGAGAAAGAGAGAGTGGGAGGGAGAGAGGGGGAGTGGGAGATAGAGAGGGAGGGAGAGGGGAGAGGAGAAAGATAGAGGGAGAAGCAGAGAGTGGAGACCAAGAGTGGGAGAGAGGGAGATAGAGAGGAGGAGAGAGGGTGAGAGGAGGAGAGAGGGGAGAGTGGGAGATAGAGAGGAGGAGAGAGGGGAGATTGGGAGATAGGTAAGAGTGGGAGAAAGATAGAGTGGGAGAGTGGGGGGAGAGTGGGAGAAGGGGAGATGGGGGGAGTGGAGAAAGAGATAGGGAGGGAGAGAGGGGGGAGTGGAGAGATAGAGAGGGAGGGAGAGAGGTGAGAGGGAGAAAGATAGAGATAGAGTGGGGGAGAGTGGGAGAGAGTGGGGGAGAGTGGGAGAAAGAGAGAGTGGGAGGGAGAGAGAGGGAGAGTGGGAGATAGAGAGGGAGGGACAAAGGGTGAGAGTGGGAGAAAGATAGAGTGGGAGAGAGTGGGGGAGAGTGGGAGAAAGAGAGAGTGGGATAGAGTGGGGGAGAGTCGGAGAAAGAGAGAGTGGGAGGGAGAGAGGGGGAGAGTGGGACATAGAGAGGGAGGGAGAGAGGGTGAGAGTGGGATAAAGATAGAGGGCCAACCCCTATACCCTCTTAATCCCTCAACCCTCAACCCTTAAACCCTAATCCCTCAACCCTTATAGCCTTTTAATCCGTTAACCCTCAACCCTCTTAATCCCTCAACCCTTAAACCCTAATCCCTCAACCCCTATACCCTCTTAATCCCTCAACCCTAAAACCCTAATCCCTCAACCCTCAACCCTTAGGGTATATGTTTAAGGGTATATGGTTGAAGGATTAGTGTTGAGGGTCTAATGTATAAGGTAGAGGGTATAAAGGTTCAAGATTTAGGGTTTAAGGGTTGAGGATTAAGGGATTAAGGGTTGAGGGTTGAGGATTGAGGGTTAAGGGTTTAGGGGTTGAGGGTCAGGAGTTTAAGGATGAGGGTAGATGGTTGACAGTATAGGGTTGATGGATTAGGGTTCAAGGTCCAACATATAGGGTACAAGGTATAGGGGTTGAGGTATTATGGTTAAGGGTTTAGGATTGAAGGTAGAGGGTTGAGGGATGAGGGTTTAAGGGTTAAGGGTCGAGGGATTAGGGTAGAGAGTTTAATTGGGTTTTAAGGGTTTAAGGGTTGAGGGATTAGGGTTGAGGGTATTGGGTTGAGGGTAGAGGGTAGAGGGTTTAGAGGTTTAGGATTTAAGGGTTGAGGGTTGAGGGTTGAGGGTCAAGGGTTGAGTGTTCAAGGTTTAAAGGGTTGAGGGTATAGGGTTGACGGATTAGGGAAGAGAAGGTGGGATGGAGGGAGGGAGAGATGGAGGGAGATTCTTGAGAGAGAGAGGGGTGAGGTAGGAGAGAGATAGAGGTTAGACGGTTAAGCGTAGAGGGTAGAGGGTTTAAGGGTTAAGGGTTTAGGGGAGAGGGGAGAGGGGAGAGAGATAGAGGGAGTGAGTTAGTGAATGAGAGAGAGAGACCTAAGAGAGGGAGAGGGGGTAGCAGGGATAGTCTTGAGAGAGAGAGAGGGAGGGAGTGGCAGAGAGATAGAGGGTAGAGGGTTAAGGGTAGATGGTTAAGGGTTCAGGGTAGAGGTTTTAAGGGTTTAAGGTTTAAGGGTAGAGGGATAAGGGTCGAGGGGAGAGACATAGAAGGAGTGAGTTAGAGAGAGAGACTTGAGATAGGGAGAGGGGGTAGGAGGGAAAGACTTGAGAGATAGAGAGGGGAAGGGAGTTGGAGAGAGATAGAGGGTAGAGGGTAGAGGGTAGAGTTTTTAAGGGTTTAGGGTTTAAGGGTTAAGGATTAAGGGTTTAGGTTAAGGGTATAGTGGAGAGAGATAGAGGGAGAGAGAAAGAGGGAGTGAGTGAGTGAGTGAGTGAGTGAGAGACCTAAGATTCCCTCTCTAGTTCTCTCTATCTCACTTCTCTCTCCTTCTCTCCCTCCCTCTCTAATTTTCTCTATATCCCCCTCTCTCTCCTTCCCTTTATACTTATCTCTATCCCACCTCTCTTTCTCCCCCCCTCTCTCTCTTCCTCTCTCTTCCTTTCACCTACCTTTTCTCTCTACTTCTCGCTATCTAACCTATCTCTCTATACATCTTTCTCTCTCCCCCCTCTTTCCCTCTCAATCTCTCCATGTTCCTCCTTATCTCTCTACTTTCTCCATCCCTACCTCTCCCTATATCTCTCCTTTCATATCTACTTCTCTCTACCTAGTTTTCCCTCTATACCTATTTCTCTCTCCCTCCTTGCCTCCTCTCTCTCAATATCTCCACCTTCTTTCCCTCTCTAATTCTCTCTCTATCTCTCTCATCCCTCTCTACTCTCTCTATCTCTCCCTCCCTCCCCCTCTTTCTCTCTCCTCTCCCTCCCCCTCTTCTCTCTCTTTACCTTCTCTCTACCTATATCTCTCTCCTTCTATCTATCTCAACTATCCATCTTTACCTATCCCTCCCTCCTCTCTCTCTTCCACCAAAATTTACTCTACATCTCTTTGTCTAGCCTACCCCTATATACCTCTTTTTCTCTCCCACTCTCTTTCCCTCTCTCAATCTATCTACCTTCCTCATTACGCCTCTACTTATCTCTATCACCTCTCTCTCTCCCCATCCCCTCTTTACTTTCTTTCTCTCTATCTCACCTCTCTCTCCTTAAATATCCCTCCCTCCCTCATCTCTCTTTTTCTCTCTCCTACCCTCTCTCCCTCTCTCAAGTCTCTCTAGCTCTCTCCCCTCTACCCTTAACCCTTAAAACCCTCTACCCTCTACCATAAAACCTCTACCCTCTATCTCTCTCCCACTCCCTCTCTCTCTTTCTCTCTCTCTATCTCATGTTTCTCCCTCCTACTTGCTCTCCCTATCTCAAGTCTCTCTCTCTCTCTCACTCACTCACTCACTCACTCACTCCTATATATCTCTGCTCTACCCTTAGCCCTCTACCCTTAACCCTTAAACACTTAAACCCTCTACCCTATATCTCTCTCCTGCTCACTCCCTCTCTCTCTAGTTCAAAAAATTCATTAAAAAACCCTAAGGTTTTTCCCATTTAAATTTAATATTTTCCATCAAAATATTAAATTTTTATTCATTTATACCCTATACTTTCCTTTACTCTCATTCAAAAAGGCTAAAAAATGACTTATATCCTATACCGCTGCCCTAAACCCTTTAATTTTTTCTCCCTACCGCTTTACCGCGGATAGCCTTCAAACAGTTCACGGTTGTACGGTAGAGGGTCAACCTGGCGGTCATCAAAAAACCACCGCTATACCGCACGCAATAAAATCTATACCCGCGGTAATGCGGTAAACTTTGTATGCGGCCTTTATTATGTTTACCGCTATACCGCGGTTGTTATCTTTCTACCTAACGGTATGGCGATCTTAACCGTCAAGGTCTTCTCCCGACTGTTACCGCGCTACCATGGTCTCCCTATAGACTATTCACAGTACCGCGGTAGCCGTCTTGCTACCTACCTTGACCTTCCATTGACAGTTTACCACTGTCACCGTGGTGACTGCCTACACTGCTGCCGCGCCGGTGACTTACCGACCACCGTGGTCTATGTTTAGACCGCACGCGGTGGCGCAGTAAACATTTTGTGCCTAATCATTTAGCCTTTAATTGTTTTTGTTGATCATTACCGCCGCCTTCTAACTACTACCGCTCTACCACGACCCTCAAGATTACCCTCTGCGGTGCAGCGGTAAGGGTTTCCTTGACTGCTCTTTACCGCTATACCGTGGGCTAGTTTGTGGGAAGCCGCGGTTGGGCGGTGAATAAGATATGAAGTGATCACTAAGGGAGAAGTAGAGGTATAAAATGTATGAGAATTTTTGGAAAGGGGAGAAATGAATTTTAAAGGAAAAGATAGGAAAATAAAGGAAAATAATGAGAAATTAAATGGGGTTAAGGCGGTAAATGAAATATTATGAAAAGATAGGAAAGTAATGGATATAAATGAATAAACTCCTTTAGGGTATTGATGGAAAATTTAGGTTCAAAAGGGAAAATCATTCAGGTTTCTTTAATGATTTTTTTTTTGGGTTCTAACAAGGTAGAGGGTTTAAGGGTTTAGGGTTAAGGGTAGAGATGAGAGAGAGAGAGAGAGAGAGAGAGAGAGAGAGAGAGAGAGAGAGAGAGAGAGAGAGAGAGAGAGAGAGAGAGAGAGAGAGAGAGAGAAGTAGAGAGGGAAGGAAGGTAGAGATATTGAGAGAGAGGAGGCAAGGAGGGAGAGAGAAATAGGTATAGAGGGACAAATAGGTAGAGAGAAGTAGATATGAAAGAAGAGATAGAGGGAGAGGTAGGGATGGAGAGAGAGGTGAGGAAAAAACAAAGAGAGGTCTAGGTAGATAGAGGTGGGAGGAGATAAAGAGAATTAGATGGTAGAGTTAAGGGTAAAGGAGAGAGAGATATAGGGAGTTAGTGAGAGAGAGAGAGAGGGAGGGAGTGGAAAAGTGATAGAGGGTAGAGGGTAGAGGGTAGAGGGTATAGGGATAGGAGTGAATGAGTGAGAGAGACCTAAAATAGGGAGAGGAAGTAGGAGGGAGAGACTTGAGAGAGAGAGGGAGGGAGGGAGGAAATTGGAGATAAATAGAGGGTAAAGGGTTAAGGGTATAGTGGAGAGAGAGAGAGAGAGAGAGGGAG
>CM021103.1:129525948-129826662 GCA_007115665.2 Sequoiadendron giganteum | reverse complement strand
CCCTCAACCCTCAAACATCAATCCTCAGCCCTCAACCCTTAAGCCTAATCCTCAATCCCTATGCCCCTCTTAATCCTTGAACCCTCAGCCCTCAGCCCTTAAGCCCTAATCCCTCAGCCACTATGCCTCTTAATCCCTCAACCCTCAACCCTTAAACCCTAATCCCTCAGCCCCTATGCCCTCTTAATCCCTCAACCCTCAACCCTTAAACCCTAATCCCTCAACCCCTATACCCTCTTAATCCCTCAACCCTCAACCCTCATACCCTCTTAATCCCTCAACCCTCAACCCTCAACCCTTAAACCCTAATCCCTCAACCTCTATACCTTCTTAATCCCTCAACCATCAACCCTTAAACCCTAATCCCTCAACCCCTATACCCTCTTAATCCTTGAACCCTTAATCCTTGAACCCTCAATCCTCAACCATTAAAGCCTAATCCCTCAACCCTCAACTGTCAACCCTTAAACTTTAATCCCTCAACCCCTATACCCTCTTAATCCCTCAACCCTCAACCCTTAAATCCTAATCCCTCAACTCCTATAACCTCTACCATATAACCTATTAATCCCTCATCCCTAAACTCTAAACCCTTAAACCCTAACCCATAAACCCTCTACCCTCTACCCTTAACCCTAATCCCCCAACCCTTAAACCCACTTAGTAAACTCTCTACCCTAATCCCTCAACCCTCATGACCCTTAAACCCTCAACCCTTAAACCCTTAAAGACTCAACCCTAAACCCTGGACCGTCAACTGTAACCCCTTAAACCCTAAACTATTAAACCCTTTACCCTCTACCCTCTAACCTATACCCTCAACCCAATACTCTCTACCCTAAACCCTAATCCCTCAACCCTTAATCTCTCAACCCCTATAACCTCTACCCTATATATTGGACTCTCAACCCTAATCCCTTGACCCTATACCTTAAACCCTCAATCTTCAACCCTCAACCCTTAAACCCTCTACCCTTTACCCTATACATTAAAACCTCAACCCTCAATTCTCAACCCTCAACCCTTAATCCCTCAACCCTCAATCCTTAAACCCTAAACCCTCTACCCCTTACATTGGACCCTGAACCTAATCCTTCAACCATATACCCTCAACCAAGTAAACCCATAACCTTAAACCCTTAACCCCAAACCATTCACCCCTAAATGCTTAAACCTTAAACCTTCTACCCTATACCCTCAACCAAATACCCTCTACCATCAAACCTATTCCCTCAACCCTTAAACCTTAAACCCTAATACCCTAGAAACCATCAACCCTATAGGTCCTCCACCCTAATCCCTCAACCCTATACCCTCAACCCCTATCACTTTCTCTCTATCTATACATCTCAAATCTCCCTCTTTCCCTCCCTCCAACCCTCTCTAATTGTCTCTATCTATCGTCTCCCTCTTTCTATGTACCTCTCGTTCAATCAATCCCTACTACCCTCTCTCACCCCCTCTATCCATCTCTCTTTATGTCCCTCCCACTCCATCCCACTCTCTCCCACTACCTCTCTCTCCTTCTCTCTCATGTCTCTTCCTCCACCCCCTCTCTCTCTAAGGTCTCTCCCTCTAGCAACCTACCTAGGTAACTCTCTCTTTGTCTCTCTCCCCTCTCTCTATCTATCACTCCAACCCTACCTAGATAAGTCCCTCTCACTCCACCCCCTCTTTCTCTACCTCTATCAAGTCACTCCCTCTCACACCCTCTCCCTCTCTCAAGTCTCTCACTCACACTCCCTCTCTCTCCCACTCCCTCTATGTCACACTCCATCTCTCTCACACTCCCTCTCTCTCACACTCCCTCTCACTACCTATCTCTCAAGTATCTCCCTATCACCCCCCTCACACTCTCAAGTCTCTCCCTCTCACACTCTCAAGTCTCTCCCTTTCTCACCCTACCTACATAACTCTCTCTTTCTCTTTGTCTCTCTCTCTCCCTCTCCCTCAATTCTCTCTCTCCCACCCCACCTCTTTCTCTCCCTTCCTCTATCCCTCCCACCCTACCTAGCTAAGTCCCCCTCAATCCAATCCCTTCTCCACCACTCCCTCTCTCTTAAACTCTCACTTCGACCCCCTCTCCATCTCTCTAGACTCTCTCTAAATTCTCCCTTCCTCTAAATACATACATAAATGCATACATACAAGCATAATACATATGCACATATAATCTTACATCCATACAAGCATACATACATACATGTACATAAAAATATATCAACATACATTAATATATGTCAAAAGTGAGATATAACGTGAGCGCGTTATAACGCTCTTGCATTATAACATGCTCACGTTATATCTTGCTTTGGGAATTATAAAACTTTAAGCTTGGTATTTTCCTTGGAATACCAACCCAAAGGCTTGAAAGGCATTCCCAATGACTAGAGACATGTTTTTAAAAAATCCACCATATTTCTCATAATCGAGTTCATGCTCATCGTCAGGATTGCACGTGGTTCAATATCAAAAAAATCAAGCACATGGGTAATGTTGGGTTATCTCTTAGCTATCCAACAATGTAATTTTTTTCACTTTCTGAAAATGTTAAGTCTTTCATCCATAATTTATTTTATATGTATGTCTTTATTTTTGCCAAAAAGTAGTGTTTGGTATTTTTTTCATTATAAATTAACCATTCATCAACTTTTCAAATAAATTACATTTTTAGAAACTAGATTCCATTCTACAAAAAAAAATAAAAAATCAATTAGTTTCCAAAATTTGTAGGGATAGCACAACCAAAATTCTATTTTTAGGATATGTCCACTTCGCAAATTAGTAAAAAATCAAATATTCATTAAAAAATTATCAGAAAAATCTTGCATCAACTACATACTGTTAGCTAACTTTTGACCGTTGCGATTTTAAAAATACTAAAAAAATTTTCACCGTAGAGGGTCGTACAAGAGTTGCTATGTTATGTTTTTCCTACCAAAACAACACCAATTTGTGTATGTCCCTCATTTGAACCCCTTAATCTCAATCATTTTCAAAATAAATTAGTAGTTTAGAAAGTAGACTCAGAGCACTTGAATCCTTCTTTTTGTTCCATCTCAAAATTTTGAGTCTAAGTATCTTCAATTTCACATCCAAGGTCAGTATTTCCTGATTTCAAAAAAAAGCTATCCACTTAAGTCCCATTTTTGGGAACCATCTTGGTGCACTTACCCTATCCTTGATGAAGCTATGTTGCAACCCGAATCTAACATGCGTAATCAAACCACATCCAAAAGGCCTAGGGATCATTACAACAGTTCCATTCTGCCTCTCCATACCAAAAAAGCATATAAAGCTAAGGAGAAAGTGGATGAGCCACCTCTAGTTCCTCCCGTCCCTCCTCCTAGAGATGATAATCAACCTATGGTGGACCAGCCCACTCCTTCCCCCATACACCTTGATAGAGAATACAAAATGAATAAAGAAGCTAGGGAGTGTAGACGTTGCCGTCGAGCTCTTGCTCACCAATCTCGTGATGAAGAAAACATTGAAAACCCTGATCCGGCTTTACCTGAAATAATGCCTCATGACCCTCCTCCTCCACCCCCACAACCTAATCCTACACCTCCTTCATCACCCCTCTTGCATTCTACTACTGATATTTTCATTCTCCCACCCATTATCATTAATCTAGATGATGATGATGAGGAGAATGCTAGAATAGATGAAGAGGTACACCAAACTTTGAATTCACTATTCTCCTCTTCCACGAGCTTTCATGAAAATTCTCCTAGGAAAAGCATTGACGTTGATGCTAGTTCGAAAGTTATTGTTATCCCACTCGCTAGTCACCCACCCGAGTTTTATATTGAGAAATATTGGGAGGCGAGTGACTTGTTTGCTGAGTGACACGCATGTGTCTTACTAGTTTTTAATTTTATTTTCACGTTTATGTGACATGTGCTCCCCATATTGTCATGTTTGATGTTCCTCCTCTTTGTGACATTCTTCTATATGTCCCTCCATTATTCTATATGTCGTGAATTCCTTTTTTCCTTCTATTTGGGGATGATGCAAGGCATTGAGAATGCAATGTATCCTTCATGTTGACCCAAATGGACTCTTTTCCTTTTTTTCTTTCCTTTTTGCCTTCCATTTGGGGATGATGCAAGGCAATGAGACCACAATGTATCCTTCATGTTGACCCAAATGAACTCTTTTCATTTTTGTTTTCCTTTTTTCCTTTCATTTGAGGATGATGCAAGGCATTGAGACCACAATGTCTCCTTCATGGCAACTAAAAAATGAGGCTCTTTTTCTTTGTCTTTTCCTTTATTGCTTTTGTTGTCCTTTTGGGGATGATGCAAAGCGTCGATACATCCTATGTATCTTCCATGTTGACCCAAAATTGACTCTTTCTTTTTATTTTCTTTTGCTCTCTTGTGTCTTCTTCCAATTCTATGCTGTCGGGGGAATGATGATAATTTTTTTCTCTCTACATAAACATTGCAACAACGAACATACTGATCCCAAATCCATAGATCCCTTATGTGTTTGGTGTTTCTTATTTTGGGGGCAACCCCCTTTTCCTTTTTTTTATTTTATCTTTTCCTTTTCATAATGTAGCCTTTCTTGGAAAAATATCACTTGACATAGGGCTTTCGAAGTAGGCTCTCATGTCCTTTCATTTCGTTTTTGCACTTTTCCTTTCTCTAATTTAAAGCAATTTCTCACAAAATTGTGTGTAGCAATCCCTTTAAAGCGGGGCCATACATTGGCATTATTTATTTTCCATTTGCATTTGTTTATCTTTTTTCTTGGTCCCTAGTGCAGCCTTATCACTTCACATGATGTGTTTTATCACTTTGTGGATGACATTTGGTGTAATATCCTTCATAAGTGTGACTTATCTTAGCATATTACATTCCTCTTAGTGGCCTGATGCAACACACTGCATCCCCTAAGTTTTGAATCTTCTATCCTTTGATTGGTCCTCTTTTGGAGACATTAGATGCAATGTTCCCCAATTCAAAGACCTCATATGAACCAAACAAGACTCCTTGGAACACTCTTTTTGCATTTTACATTTTTGCATTTATTTCATTTTTCATTTTACATGTTGCACTTTTACATTCGTGCTTACATGACCACCTTGCATAAAACAAATTGCATGCCTATGGTGCCATCTTGCACTTGTTCATGAGTTCTCAGGATCCAAGGCTTTGCTTGTCTCATGAACCGCACCCTTGTATTTTATGGTGCCTTATCAAAGTTATTAGGAGGTATAAATTTGGTATAGTTGAGTGGGAAGCCCAACTAGCAGAATGAATTTCCCCATAGCCACCTTTGTGCATGTGTGAGTACATACCAACTGAGCATATGTTTCTCACCCTTTTTTAAATTCTCACCCGATGGACAACCGAAAGTCTCGTCGGCCCAAAGTGAGTACATCCTTTCTTTTTGGACAAACAACCTAGATCTGATCCATAACTAGCTGAAAAAATGGTCAAAGCTTGATCCGACATTTTTCTCTCTCTCCACTCTTTCACATCACTCCTTGTGTGATATTTTGTGCTTATGTTTGGTTTTCCATGGGATCTTGATCTTGGGGGCTTGATCATCCCTCTTGAGCATAGTCATCTCACCTTACTAGCATGATTACATTATATCCTGCTGGACACACATGATTTGGATACTTTATTGTGAGTTTGAAGAAAGTTCATCCTCTCACTAAAGTGGGGGTTGAATGTGTCACCAAAAAGTGTAGTCTTTGGCACTTTTTCACCCATTTTGGCCTTGTTTTGCCTTGATTCAGTCTTGAATGCTTGCAAATCAATAACAATTTAATGATGTTTTACTAAGGCATTCTAAAGTGTTGCAATACATCCTCCCACTTTTCTAAGACCCTTTCAACATATTTCACCTAAATAACCCCCCTTTACCCTCTCCAATTCTTGTGTTAAGGTGTTGTAAAGTGTTGTAAGGAATTTTTACACTTTCCTAGACTTATCATCAACTAATTAACCCTTTTCTTATGTTAATTTGTCACCTTAATGTACTTTTAGACCTGACTTAAGTGTGTTTTGGGAGGCAAGTCTAATACACATCATTAATCACCATTTTATTCTCGACCACCACTTGAAATTGTCCATGTGGACTAGGTCACCACTTTGGGTGACCTAGTCCCTTTTGGCATGAATTTCAAATTTAAGACAAAAACCTAATGGGAATTTGCCTCTAAAACCCTAGTGTCGGCCTATCATGTTGCATTTTTGGGAAAATTAGGGCATATGTTGTATAAATAAGGGTTTTCACCTTCATTTTCCTCTCTCCCAAGCTCATTTTTACATCTATTCACAAGCACTCTTGCACTTAGGCTTCCAAAGCAAGAAAATCAAGCACAAGGGCATCACAAGAAACCTCCATTGGAGCTGATTATTGCATGTTGAAGACCTCAAAAACAAAGGATTTCGTGAGAATTTACATTGTCTATCTTTCAAGCATTTGTCCTTTGATTTCTATTTCATTTGGGTTTAGCTACCATCAAAGGGTTTTGACTTAGGCAAACCCCTAATCTCTAACCCTAACATTTTCCTTGTATTTGCATGTGTATGCAGATTTAACAAGGTTCAAAGTGTTGGAGAAAGTACAATCATTCCATTCATCTAACATCAAGACATCAAACCCTAGGAGGAGCAAAAATATAAGTTATAGGCCATTTTTCGGGAGATTTAGACACAGACTGTTGCAGAGAAGGAAAGTACCAGTTGGGACCCACAAAATCATACCTTCAGGCTTCCAAAAGTACCAAGAGGACTAGGTTGCCACTATTGGCGACCTTGTCCTTGTACTGGGCCTGAAATAGGGTTTTTGTATTTTGCATACCCTTTTCCCCGAAACCCTATCCGACAAAGTTTCCCAACAGAAGGACTAGGTCGTCCAACTTGGCATAAGTGTTCCTCTACTAATTTTAGGCTAATTCTAGATCATTCCAAGGATTCTCATTTGAAACTCCCCATTTCTAGATGCACCATCTCTGTGTTTTTCATCTTACTTTCAGAATTGCATACATTTAGGGTATATAGTTTAGGTGCATTTAGTCTATATTTTCTTTCATTTACATTTCATAGATATCATTAGTTTCATTCAATCACACTCATCACACACAACACAACCCTAATCAATCCATTCTCCCTTTGATTGCAACCGCCAAAGGTGCCATATCAATAAAGCAGAAAGAGAGTCATTCCTACACCTGGTGCTCCTAGGTGAACAACCCTAGGGGCCTAGTAAAGGGAATCCTCTTTCCCTTGTTAGAATATCCATTTTGGTGGTTCAATTCTAAGCTAAAATAGTAAATGAAAATACTCAAAATATTTTAAATTATTCACACAAGTATTTTAAAATTCTTTGGACTTCAATTGATTAACCATAGCTTAGTATTAAGAAACAATCTCAAGGTTAGATTCATGCTCCAAACTTCATGCTTCCTTGCAAATTAGTTATCCTCATAAAACAACAAGTAAAAAGAGAAACAAGCTAAATTTAATAAAAAAAATGATTCAAATTTTAAATTAAAACCCTAAGATTAAGCATTTGGTTTTACTAAAAAAGTGTCAGACTATTCTATGCAGAAGTGCTTCTCTATAATGCAAAAGTACTAGTGAAATATAGAAGCACAAATCTATTGATTTGTAGAAGCATTGGTTAAATGTAGAAGCATAACTTATTTTTGAAGTGTTAACCTATAAAACCTTCACAAAAATAAAGGGGAGTTAAACAAAAGAATTTCTATTTATAGAGGCATCTGCCTTTACATGCAAAGGTGCCACCATTTGAAACTATTTCATACTCATTGATTGCAAAATTGTCACTTTGCCTTTACTCCTGTAAAGTCCGAAAAACTTAAAAAAATAAAAATTAGGGACAAGGGTAGCATCGAGTGTGCCAAAAATGTGAACATGAATTTACATCAGATAAATTATGTTAATAATCAACTAAGAAACTAAGCAATTAACCTAATTAGATCTTATTCCCAATGAAATTCTTGCAAATTCTAACTAGGAAACCATTAAACATGAAATAACATTCAATTGATATAGAAAATCTAATTTAACACAAGCCAACCTCATCCCATTGGGGATTAGTGTCAAATTGAAGTGGAATAATCAACCCTTTCTTAATCACATTGTTGAAGCAAAGCTTGGATTTCCTTCAATGGTGAAATTGATGGAAATGGACAAATTCTCTCAAAAGTGAATATGAATTTGGCTATAGTCTGATTACTGAAATTCTTTTCTGGATGATTTACTCATAGAAATGGGGACTATTTATAGGATTTTTTGATAAGTCCATGGCTAAGATTGATTTAGCTAATCAATGGATAGGAATGAATGTGATAGAATGGCATGGATCAATAATAAAATTCATTGATGAAATTGAATATTGGCATGGATCATTGAATTTAGTCAAGGGCTCTAAATGAATTAGAATGTGCAAGTCCCTTAATTTCAGGAACAATGTTGGAAGATATTCCCATTTGATGGGAAATATTTGAATTTGAATTAGAGGAATATTCCCTAAGAATGTTCTATTGCAAGTGGGAGAAGTTTGAGGAATCAGTTAATTAAATAATTAGATCATATAATTAAAAAGTGAGATTTATGACATTCAATTGAATAATTAGGATTATTTAATGAAATAAGAGGAATTAAGGGATTTAATTAAACAATTTGCACTATTTTTCATCAAATAGGATGAAAATTAGTGTGAAAGGCGTGAATTAATCCAATAATATTGATTGTTTGTTTAATAAAAGAAAATGGTGAATTTAACTAAAAAATTAGCATTATTCAATTAAATAGACAAG
This sequence comes from Sequoiadendron giganteum, assembly GCA_007115665.2. NCBI lineage: Eukaryota > Viridiplantae > Streptophyta > Pinopsida > Cupressales > Cupressaceae > Sequoiadendron > Sequoiadendron giganteum. Next base: position 129,817,850 of record CM021103.1, on the reverse strand, counting down.
CATGATCGAATCGGGATGAAAATAGTGTTAGTAAATTGAATTAGGTATGTGATATCAGTCAAGACAATTTTAAGTGTCTATAAATAGATTTTCACTAGTTTGATTATAACTTTTAAACTATAACTTATAATCACTTATTATTATAGTTTGGCTAGGTTTAATTTATGAGTGTAGAAATGAACTAAGATCAGATCCAAAATTTATGGATTTTGATACAATAGCATCCAGACTCATAGGAAAGCTTGGATAAAAAAGAAAAAATATTTTCATGTTTTTTTGTACTTATGGTGTAGGTTTGAGCTTCAAGATCATATTGTGAAGATTTTTAAGGATGTATATATTTATTTGTGATTAATTTATTTCCATTTCATACATTAAGGGAAAGTAGGGTTTTTAATGTGATTTGCAAAATTATTATATTGCATAATTTCAAGTTTATAAGGGTTGAAACGGTCCATTTACCATGGTGGAATGGGATCTTCAAGGAAAATTAATTAATTTTCTCAATTTAGATGCCTAGGTAAGTGTGCATAAGACAAGTGACTCTTGGCATTCCATTCTTGTGTTTTTCTTTCAATTTTGGTTCCTAAAATGGAGGAAAAAACTAGTTTTTTTGGAAAACAAACTAATCTCTTCAATTTCCAATTTTGGGTCAATGAGAATGACTTGATTATTTATTTTATTCATTTTTCAAAGGAATATATAGCTGAAAGAAATTGGATATGGTACAAATTTTAATGGCACTTAAATTGGAAGCAACAAACTATATTTCATTTCATTTTTATGTAGGAATTTAAAGGGTCAATGAAATAGCAGATTTGGAAACAAATTTTTGGTGTTTCACATAGTTGAAACTCTATATAAATATATAATTTAATGGTTTCAAGAGGTATAAATCAAAAAAATAAAGGTTGGAGAAAGAACTTACAGGTAGTTGTAGAGGATTACCTAAGAAAAATATAAGAAATCAAGTTGCTAAGAGGAGAGGAATATAAGAAGAGGAAAATGAATTTTCAAGTTTGTTGTAGATGTTCAAGGTAGCCATGGGAGTTGTATAATTATGGAAATAATCATATTTCAAAATAATGGTGAAGCCAAGAGGGTGTGAAGGCATGAGGATTTTAAGACTTGTAGGCAAGAGGTGTCTAAAAGACTTTGTAAATTTTTTTAATTTTTTTTCTTATTGGATTTTTCACTATATGTAATTGTTCTTGAATAGTTTTGTTGTATGCATATGAATATTATTTTTTTATATGTACAACTATGTTTCCGAATTTGTTGCAATTTTTGTGTTGATGTGGGTTGGATGTTATGTAAGGGCTGCAAGATTGGGTATTTTGATAAGACCCCCCAATCTTTTCTACATCAAATGGTATTAGAGAAAGTATGATTCTAGAATGTGTGTGAGGTAAGGGATTTCATATTTTAGGTGTTTTTCTATGTTGTGTAATAGAAGAGTTCAAAAAATATTTTTGTTAAAAGTTTTAAATACAAAGAGCTAGGGTTTGATGAGTTATGGGGATTTGTTTTGTGTATTTATTTTGGTTTGTCCTTCAATAGAGATAAGGTTGAATAGAAGGTGTAAAAATGACCTCCACTATGTGAAAGTGGGTGGAGGAGGTTTTGAGAGGTACATATTCTAGAATATTTGTTGGGAAGAGGATAGTTTTGGTTTTGTGTGAGTTTTTTTGCAAATTGTGAGTGGGTTGAAAGTGTTCGTAGAAATGTTAAAGAAAAAGAGTATGAGGTTGGACTTGGGTAGGGTTGTAAAAATTTCTTTTATTGAGAGAAGAGAAAGAATTTTAGAGCAAGTGAGTTGGGATATTTGGAATAAGTGTGTAAAAATATCTAGGAGGTTAGATGTTTTGGAGGAAAGTAAATTATGAAAGGAAAGAGGAAAGATAAACAAAAGAAGATTGGAGAATTTGAATCCTATATTTTTTACAATGCTATTTCATTTGTAGGTAGAAGAGAGGATGAAGCAAAGAGTCTAATAGATAGTATTGAAGAAGAAAAAATCCTAAAAGAGGATGAAAAAGGAAAGAATAATCTTGTAGTTGAAGCATGTATTTTCGAAGGTATGGAAGTGGATGATATTGTAGGAGTGGACCATGTCTTAGAAAAGGTATGGAGGCTTTGATGAATGAGGAAGTGAATGAAGAAAATATTGCAACAGTAATTTAAGAAAATGTGAAAACAAAGGTAATGGTTAATATTTTATTTTTTATGATGTTGAGTTGTATGCAGATGAGATGATAAAAGTGGAAGAAAATATTGATGAAAGGGTATTGATAAATTTAAAGGAGGATGAAGAGGAAGTGTAAATGGAACTCTTTAATTTCTATGATATTGCTAATTTGTATGTAGGTTTTGCAGGGGATGGTGTAGATAAACATTGGTGGAAGATGGATTGTGGTGGGTTGAATCCCACAAGAGAAGAGAAGATAGGAAAGTGTATTTGGTGGAGGATTTTTATATATGGTGGAGAAAATTTCATGAGTGAAAGAGAGATAGGTAAACACATTTTACAAAGGAAGAATAGAAGAGTTCTAGGTATATGTTGGAAAGGAGAATAAATAAAATTTTCATGGTACCAGTGAAAGCATTGGAATATGTTGAAAATAGTTTACTATTTGAAAGGGTGGTTCAACCACTTAAATAAATTTTATGATCCATTCTCATAACTTCTAACTCGATGTGTTTAATGTAGGAGCATCTGGGCTCATAGGCAATCCTACATTAAAAATATATATTAAATTATTTTTCATGTTTAGCTTTTTTACATTTTTGGTGTAGGTTTGAGATGCAAGAGCATATTGTGAGTGTTGTAAGGATATACATATTTATTTATGAGGACATTATTTCCATTTCATACATCAAGGGCAACGAGGGTATTTAATGTTATTTATAAAATTATTATATTACACAATTTCAAGGTACTAGGGGTTGAAATCATCCATTTACAATGGTAGAAGGGAATTTTGAAGTATGCCAATTTGGATACCTAAGGAAGTGTGCATAAGTCAAGTGACTCTTGGAATAACATTCATGTCTTATTATTTCAATTTTGGTTCCTAGAATGGAGAAAAAAGCTAGTGATTTTTAGAAAACAAACTAAGCTCTTCAATTTTCAATTTGGGATGACTCATCATGACTTGATTATTCATTTTTTTAAATTTTCAAAGGAATATATCTAGCAGAAACACCTTTGAGGAGTGTGCGAGGTGAATATCTTCACCTTGTCACTAGCCTCTAGGATTCTAAATCAACATCTTGATAGAAATAATGGTCTACAATTTATGATAAATGTAAGGAATACCCTAAATTTGAGGGAATTTTGAATCCAAAATGCTAGAATATGACACCTGGATTTTGAAATATAATGCAAAATTCCTAGCATGCCACTAGGGTTTCAAATTACACAAAGATGATGAGAGTAGTAATTATTTTAAATTTTTCTAAGTCTAGATATGGATCTCTATATAAGATTATAAAGATACTTGAGTGGAATATTACTAAATTTGGAAAGTTGATTATTATAGATTACTTGATGATCTCTAGATGCAAATGAGGTAAAATACGATGTCTTTTGATAATTTTCCTAGACACACAATTTGAAATTCTTGGTGTGGGACTGAACACATAACAATTAGTTCAAAATGAGTTAGCTTGAGACTATAATTAAATTTGAATTTTAAAATATTTACATCAAATGCACAATAATGAAAGTATCGAGTTGAATTTGTGGGCATATAAACGAACTAGGGAGAGGAGTAAGTAATCTTAGAGCTAAAAGATATCTAGAAAAATAACTTTGGTTCAGATTCTAATGATTATCTGCGAATTCAGACAAATAGGGGCATCAAATTAGTCAAAATCATACCCTAAATCAAATATTCGAAACAAAAATTGAATGCAACATAAAAATGAAAGTACAAAGTGTAGGGTATGCATCTTTATCCATTAAAATTATTAAATATTTGTAAATGGTTGTCTATTCAATAGACCCCCGTACTTTATAATTTTGATTTTATACTAGACAAAATATAATTATTTATAACTGTAAATTAATAATGGCTCGAATATAAATCAATTAAATTATTAAAAAAATATATAATGTATTACCTTATCTATGTCCATTTTAATTGCTTTTTTAATTTTACAGCGATCAAATAACTAAATTGTCAATAAAAACCATCTGATAAATAGACATCAAGTAATTTTATATTCCAACAACAAACCCACTATACCTCTTAACAGTGCTGATGCTACTAATATCAAAATCAGATTTGTTTGTAACACTGTTTCTAAACTTGACTCGCAGTTCTATTTTAATGAATACTTATGTGCATGCACTTAGAATGGATGGATGCAAATTCTCTGGTAAGACAAAACGTCTTTCATTGAACTGAACTGAAGTACTCAAATATATAAATGAAAGCTTAACACGTGGATAAAGACAGGCAGAAGTCCCGGGTCCCCTGAATATAACAAAGAATATAATGTAAAAGCTTGAGTATGAACGACTCCATTCTTCCAGAAAATTTCATCAATTGCACCAATAATCCATTGTTATGCACTTAATTTCCTCCTTTTAGTATTTAATCGGTTGTTTTGCTTTTCCTGAAAGCCACGTCCAGGAAAATTTAGCCATGATGATATGTATAAAGAGACTGAAATTCGATGCACTGAATAATCTCTCCTTTCTCTCCGAGCTTTGGCGTTTTTTCTGTGATTCTTTTGTGGAATAAACAGTTTTTCCAGTCCCTGTTTGATAAGACCCAATACTTCAATTTACACGTAGTTTCTAATTAGGTTATTCTGAGACGTCTCCTTTAGCCGCCATTGACCGTTTACGCAAGCTTATGCTTATACGAGGAAGACCTCCATTGCCCAATGATTTTTTTTTATATAACTCCTGTACACAGAAAAAAGTATTTGAAGTCGGTTGGTATAATGTGTTCAGAAATAATTAAATTTTTTAACTTCTTTTATATATAAAATTTGAGTGTGAGAGTTTTAGTTCTTTTATTAGATAAAATAGTTGTCATTTTTTGAATAGGTGATGAAATCTTATTATTAATATATTGAATATAAGGTTTTGAAATGAATGTATCTTGAATATTCTTGTTAAATGATTTCGAATGATCATGAAAATGAAACAGTGTTTTTAAATATAATTTTAAAGAAATCAAGTGAAACAAGGTAATTCAAGAGTTAGGTTAGGCTTGAGTTTGAACTTGAAAAATAAAAGATCTTGGATCATTTTCAGGAGTGAATGCAAATGGGGTCATGTAATGTTCAAGTTATGTGCAAATGTTCAACAAAAGCTGTTCTTTGTGCTTTTTTCCTTGTATAAAGGATAGCTAGGTCAAATTGAGCTTGAAATGAATACGAAAAGTATAAGGTATGAAATTTTCATACTTAAATTTTGCCTCCACTTTGACTTACATGTAAACTATCATGAAGATGCATGCCGAAGCAAAATCAAGTAGCAAACATGAAAGTACATGTGTTCAAAGACTTATAAAAATGTCACACATATGAATATAGATGTTGCTTCTCTATATGTTCTTTCTTGAAAACGAGTTCTCTATCTTGAAAACTTGTAAAACTTAAAATGGTTTAATAAATGGCATAAAATAAGCATCTAAAATAATAATGTTGTATATACAATCAAAAGAAAGGAAAGGGAGAAATAAGAAGTTTAGATATATATCACTTATGGTGGAACAATGATACCACCTAGGAGTAGAAAACCAATAGATATTAAATTGTGGAAATAATGCAACATCCACCACCATCTAATATCACATTTTGATCATGAAATGGTCACTTCAACAACAATTAAGAAGAAATGTTAGTGACCTTGTATGCCCCCATCCAATTCGTTATGTAGAAATAATGCAATTAATTTATAAGAGATTAGAAAATATATATAACCTTCAAAAGATCAATAAGCATATTGAAATATAAATATAGTATCATTTCACACCATAACAATATAGAAAGATTTATTCATGAAAACACATTTAATGATAGGTGGCAAGATGCCTCTAGTGTTGTCCCTATATAGGGCTATAAATGAAAGTATTTGTTAGAGCTAAATAAAAGACCTTGTACGAAAATGGAAGTTTGAGATATCATTATGATAATTGTTACTTAAAATTATATTCTCCATAAACATGTTATCATGATATATGATTATGGAACTAGTATAAACATGAGAAAATATAGATTCATAAATGTGATCATGATAATCATGGAAGATCCTACATGCATCATAAGAAATCATCATCTTAATAAAATATATAATAAAAATGATCATGTTAGAGAAATTATTAATTTAGAATGGTAAGTGTAATTAAAATTATTGAATTTATATGTAAACTTATACCATCAATATAGTATAATAGTTACCAATGACATGAGATATATGCCCTTTTTAGTGGGAGATGCCATATTTAAATAATTTAAGATATGTGCAAATATGTAAATATGAAGTCCATATAAGCTTCAAACCCCCACCAATGATAGGTTCTTTATATACTATAGAATCTTACTAAGAAATTGTGTGCTTTATAACCACCTTTAATCCAATGAATTTTGATGGGATTAGCTATGATATTATCTTGGTGATCCTATATTTGTGTCTCCAAATTACTTCGAATGGGAACTTGGAAACACATGTGATATATATGTATAATTTTCTAATTGGAATACTAGTTTAATGACATTAATAAGAGAGGTTATAATTGGTATGAGTCATGTAGTCATCATGTCATAAATAAAATTTACCATCTCAATCATGTGTAGTGCTTGGAAGTTATGTTGGGAGGAGTGGAACATCTTAATCTGATGACCAGAGTTCACATTAATTAGTGGCTTTGTGGTAGAGTTCTAGACTTGGGGATGTGGACCTACCAAAGTAGTTAGGTCAAAGGTGGCTTTCCATGTGGATATCTATATTTAATTTTTCTCATAACTACACATGAGGCATGGGTTTCTTCTTGAAGGCCATGTTTTTAGTGCACTTATTTTTGTTAGGAATAAGGTGTCTCAACCTTGGATAATTCCTATTCTTATTATTTGTTTTGTAAAATGTATTTCTTGCAAATAATGTAATTAAGTGTGAGTGTACATGTCTAGTTGGCATGTTGATGTGTTACTCCACTTAATGTGTCGGCATCTTGAATTGTGTGTAAGGAGATCATGGCTGAAACGGTTATGACGGATTCCTATGACACGTAAGAGCTATGTCTGGAAGATTCAATGATAGGTGAAGACATGTGGCAACTGATAAAGTTGAGTACTGTACACTCTTCCACGATAGTTTTCGGGTTCCTATTTTCTCGGAGAATGGTAAAACCCTAATACAGTTATCTTCGGAAGTTGCCCTAAAAAGGGAAGTGCATGATATAAGCATTTTTTAGGGTTGCGAAGATGTGTGATGTGAGTGTATTGTTGGAACGTTTTGATGCTGCCGCATTTTGTCTTCAAGTGTTGGAAATATCCTGAAAGAACTTGCATTGCAAGTGTGTTGTAACCGTTGTGTTGAAAATAATACATTGTGCAGGTTTTGGAGTGCTGGGGTTTTTTACCGAAAGGTTTTCCCCAGGGTAAATCATTGTGTCATTCTTTATTTTCTGTATGTATGGTATATTGCTGCAATATCATTGTTAAGTAGATTAATGAATCTAAAATTGTAAGGGTTTAAAACGAATTTGCACCATACTTTCCTTAAGAGATTAGTGTAGGAAGCTGTTTCCGCACCTGAGTTTCCTTACAATTTTGAGAAACCATTTATGGTTTATTTTTTTCATATTTGTATATATTAGATACATGTTTCATAGTGTGTTGTAACTAAAGCAAGCATACTATACTATTGTTAACTCAAAGATTTTGAGTAGATTGCATGATATAATAATTTTTTTCTTAATTATTATATGCTTAGTGTCTCTTTAGTGGTGGATGTTTTTCAAAGGGTTTCTCCATGTACATCCAATGTTATTATATTTCTCTCATTTTATATTTTAGTAGATATTTATTCATATTAATTTGATGATTAATCACAGGTTACCTTAATTAGTCAATTATAATTATTTACTATTCACATATGATTTTATTGTATTTGTTTACCCTATTTCTCAATATTTTATATTAAAGCTACAAAATGATTAGAGAGATTTATTTTTGGAGTACTTTGGATTTTTAATAGTTTTATTGCAATATATTTGTTTAGTGTTTCTTATATCCATGAATTGTTGAAGTCATAACAAGCACATCATAAAACCTACTATTTCTATCATTTTTCTTTTTTGAATCACCTCCACCATAAAATTATGTTAAGCTTCTCGTTTTCTTCCTTATAGATTTGGAAAGCTTTGTTGAGAAGTGTATTGAATCTTCTACCCAAAACCCGAAGGATCCTCCTCCCCTACCTCTCCAACAAGGCCTCATTTTGAGGCTCTACCAATTTCATCTCGCACTCTACCCACCCAAACCCATCTCTACTGTCCCTATAGAGGAAATTGAACCCTTTGCTCAGACTAATATCTCTCTGGTTGAGTCTAAGGGTCCCAAAAGGAAAATCACCTAAGCCTAAACTAGCCTCCAAGAAGAATAAGGGGAATGTGGGGATTTCCAAGTCGAGTGTTGCAACTAGTCTCTATGAGCTAAAGTCTGCCCCTACTAGGATGGTCAATAAACCTACCACTAAGAAGAAAGAAAAGGATGATGGGAAGGGTTTGACAGAGCTGCCAACCACGAACAACAGAGGCAAGAATGTGGTGGGGAGGATTCCAAGGGAGATTCTATGGTTGATGCTATGATGGAGACTAGGGTTGAGATGACCAACATCAGGAGATCTGGAAAACTAGCAAAAGTAACAAGAAAATGTAAATTAATGAATTGGATTTTGATGAGGAGCAGTATGATAGTAAATGTATTAGAGATGTGGATGAGTCAAAGGATGTTGATGACAATTTTCTAGAAGGGGCTCACACCCTCCCAAAATTCAAAAAAGTGCATAATGAGAACTCAACTTCCTAGTCTTCTGACCCTCTAGATGTGGAGCGCGCTAATATTGGGAAGAATGTGGATAAAGGGGAGGATCTTCATGTGCTATAGGAGAGGATGGGGAAGATGGAGTCTAAGAAGTTTAGAGGCTTGACATGGATCACTACCAAGTTGGTCCACTATGTTACTAGAACCCTCTTTGTTGTGATGAAGGATGAGATAGCTAAGAAGACTGTTAAAGGAGGCCCTGAATGGGCTGAGGATGATGTTATCAATACCCTCTCTCAGAATTGGGAGAATGCTAGTTAGTCTATTGCTACTATGTGGTGTTTCTATCGGCTGTTGGTTTGCTACATGTCTTTTTTTTTTGCTATGTTATTTTAGTTTATTGGACATGATATTTTTTGGCCCTAGTGGCTTGTTGTGTAAAGGGTACATCACCATGTAAATGCTACTTATCACATTCAAAAATAATTCAGTGGATATGGGTATGAATTGTGGATACTCAAAATAGAAGATCCATTGGAGGATTGAACGATCAATAGGGAGTTGTTACAAAATAGAAAATCCTTTCTTTGTTGAAGATTAGGAAAATTTGGACAAGGAAGCATGGGGATCCATTAGCTATGTCTTGGAAATTTACTATTCTCTTTATTATCTCAAAGAAGGCTAGCACAATTAGTATGTTGAAGAGAATAGGTGATATTAACCAAAAAATATTTTTGATAAATAAATTATATCTTAAAAGGAGATTGTAGTGCTTGAAATGTGAGAATTAGAAAAATTTCTAAGCATATTAATATTTTAAATTTTATTTTAATTTATCTAGGAAGCATATATATTAAGATATATATATATTATGACTTTGTTCTTCATTTGAATCATGAGAGCAAATAGTTTTTTGTTAGTGGTGGTATTGTGGGCCAAAATATGGAAACCCTTGTTGGAAATTTTTTCATCCAAGAAATGTGGATAAAGTCCATGTATGAGGATTCAAAGGAAGAATTTCATGGTTAGGAAAGGTGTAAGAATAAAGGTGATTCAAGATAGGAATAAAAAAAATATAAAGGTAGTTATGAAACAAATGTTGTAAATTATCTAACTAGGATAAACTCTTTAACAAAGCCTATAAGAATAGATAATTTTAGATGGTGTTCCCTTATCTTACAAACACTTTTTGTTCCCAAGGTTATTTAAGTATTCTTCCGATTTGACAATATAGTCTCTTCCATATCCAATTTACCCTTGGAATGTCTTCAATTGATCTTTAAAGGGACTAACATAGATTTACTTTCATTTGTCAAAATTTGGAAGTTTAATCTAAACTTCAACCGAACACTGCTCTACTTGAGCTCTTGTCTGGTTGGCCTGCTTTAAGGTGTCCAAGTTTTTTCCTTGCAACCATCTTTTTAAAGAAATTTTCATCCAAACAACTCTTTGGTGATTTTCTTCTCTTCATAACCTTAGACACTTCCAGGGTTATGAGTTTATTTTGTCATTTGTAAGTCTTGAAACCAAATTTACCATGCCCATTTTGGTTGGTGGGATCATGTCAATTTTCATCTTTTCCTAAGCTATGAGTTGCTTCTTTTTCTAACCCGATCTAGTCTTTGACATTTACTCTAAGGTACCAACTGTCATTCTTGATTTCATTATAATTTCTAGATTTTATTCTAGTTCTAAATCATGATTGTCAAAGAGTTTTCACCCCTCTTGGATACCTCCCTAGTTGATCTTGATCTGTAATATGTTAAATTTTCCACTTCACCTGAAGTTTTTCAATTTTATGCTAATAATCAGTTTCTCCAATTCAACATTTATATCAATAGAGATAACCTTCTGACTTAGCCTAGGTGCATTCCTTCCACAATCCAAGGGCATTTCTCTATGATTTATTGGCTTAGGAGTTTTAACCTCCAGGGACAACTATCTCTTTGTCCCAAAGTTAGATAAATTTTAGGAAATTGATTTCCTTATTGTTTCCCTTGTTCTTCTTTTCCCCACCATCCTAGCATAAGAAATTTTCAAACATTTTCTATTGATAATGTTTAAGGAAAAACTTATGTAATGAGCTCATAGGTCCAAGTGGTCAACCTGGTAGCTCTAATACCATGTGTTACAACCATCTCCTTCTTATAAAATAATTACCATGATTTTTTCACCAAATGGTCAACAATTGTAATGCAAGGTAAAAGAGATATATTTCTTTAAAAAAAAAAAGGAACATGCTACTGCATACTTCCATTTAGATATATCAAACATCTATAAATAATTTTCCAACTAAATTTTTTATCATCATTAACTTTTGCATCACAAATCAATTATTTCAATTAAGTAAGATATAAAGAATAACTTATTAAAATAAGGATAGAGATCTCCATATCTAGTTCTTACTATCTTCCAAGACTCAGCATGCCATCTGCAAGAGGAAAATCATCACCCAGGTTCTTTACCTCTAATCGTGGACTTAAGCGGTTCCCCACAGACCTTCCTAACTAGAAGTGGCCTTTCCCTTCAATAAATGGATTAGTAAGGAACCCTCTTAGTTCTACCATCCGAGCTTTGTTGTTGTGACCTACTTAAATAATAAAACCACAAAATTATGGATACCTTCCAACTATGTATGGCATATATGAGTAGCTAAGTATCTAGGTCATAGTGAACTAACAAGTGGGTATGTGCAGGATCATCATGGAAAAAATAGGCCCTTAAGTGGCAAAAAATTCACAAAAATTAGAGGTAGGAAACTTGCCATAAAATATTGAATAAGTTATCTATATTATTTCAAAAATATGTAAGAATAGAATTTTAAGAAAATTGAATGTAGTTTCTAAATTACTAGGTTTCTTTACAAAAAAATAAAGTCTATTTGGTGAAAATTTGAAATTTCAATAGAGTAGTACTTAAATTTCAGGGAAAAAATAAGAAGTAGGTGTTTGTCTAACCACCCTAACCACATTAAAATGATAATATTTTTTTATAAGATTTTAGATATAACTAGAGGACTCACATCCCGGTGTGATGCATATTTTTTTGTAGTGTTTTTCTAATTAAATAATTAATTATAATTTTTTTATGACAACTTTTAAAAAATATAAAGACTCGTACGTCTGACCACCTTAACTTGGTCAAAACTTCATGAAATTCATTTTTTTCTTTTTTAATCTGATAGTATGTGAAGCATAGAATGTGACGCATATTTTGGATTCAAAAAATATGATACCATTTGAAAGCTATAGATATTTTTCAATCAGCCTAAAAATTAGGACTTTAGTCGTAATTCAATAGAAAATGAACAATAATAATTTATTAAATTCAAAGTAAAGCATAATTTATATTGGTGGAAAGATGAGAATATCTTTTAAAAACCCTTTTCATTTCATCAATTTTGAGTAAAAAAAATGTCATCAACCACATACCCAAGTGCATGTAGAGACAATTGCACTCTTTATGGACGTAGTATTTGTAACAGAGATACAATTTCTACTAAGAATGAATTTGATTGTACACCCAACCTACTCGACTTGGAAAACCTTTCTTGACCTAGGGTTTACTGATACTACTGTTCCAACCTATGAATAAATACAAATAACTTATAATATGAAAAAACTTGTCTTACTAAACATAACTCAACTGAGTTCACAAGGTTTCTAGTCATTCTCAAAACCCTATGCTACTTAGCATAATTAATGGGTCTTGGCAACTTCCACTAGTTCAAGTCCTTATTTACCAAGTTAGTAAACAATTTGACTAAATTAATTTTCTGACCTTGAATACCTACATTACATTCTCGTAACTTCTTGGAACTTGGCAATTGCCACTTATTCATGTCCTTAGTATTAACCATGAAAATGTTTGATCTCCTAATTTATGTAAAACAATTATTATGGATGACTTACTATCATCGACTAGTTTCACTTAGTCACAAACTAAAATATTTGACAAATGTTCAACATATATAATAATAAATAATAACCTTAAGCTAAAGATTCCTTTTTCTTCTTTATAGTCTCAGATGTTTGATGAATTAGCTTTATTATAGAGTCCTTCCTTAGAAAGTGAAGATTCAATAAGAAAATAACTCATTTCAGTTGTTAGTTATTTCTTAATCAAACACCCAAGTTAAAATTTCACGTAGCTACTTGGGTCTTAAAGCTATAGCCACTTGCTTGAGTCTTAACCCTAACCTTTAATGGCAATTGCTCTTGTGATATAATCTTTAAGAAAATTTTACCACAAAATGGTATCTTCTTGACCTTCCTAGTCATAATGTAGTATGAATATTATGTGGGAAATTCTTCACCATAAAGTTTAGATCTTTTTTAGGAATATAGCTTCCTTTAGGTTTTCTTCTTTCATGTATCTCATTGAAATATTGTTAACTAAAGATAAGACAATCATAGACCAATTGGTCCCATGTTTCAATAAATTCATAGAAATATGTGTTTAACTTTCCTTGAATCCCTGTGTTACTTGGCGTAACTCTCGAGTCTTGACACCTACCACTAGTTCATGATCATAAGATACAAGGGTTTCCCACATTGTGGTTTCTTGGCATTTCATTATCAAAACTACCTTCATGACCTAACTGGTCACAGATATAAGGAACTCTCTTTTCAACGACCCTCTATTAGTGCCATGGTACTTAATATGAAACCATACAAGGGTTTGGATACTAAACCATGTATCAATCACTTTCAAGAAATAAAATGAGTGACAACATATTTATCAAAAGATAACAAAGATTATGTCCTTTACCCCTTTAGACAATCTTGCAAGCTTGGCTCCTACATGAGCATAGGTGTTTATAATCTCATTCCTAGTTCTTAAATTATCAAGTTTGATTTACTATTCATTAAGAGTCAAAAGTAAATTATTGATTTACCATGGTTCCTTTTTAAGGTTCAAATGTAAAAAATTTGTACTCAAAGATCAGTTCAAATATTAAAAGAATAACAAGTTGTTTCTTTAGTGAGTGAAGAGAATCTTTGAATTAACAAAAAAAAGAGTATCTATCTCACACAATCTTAAGGAGTTTAAATTTCCAAATTAAACCAAGAAATAACCTTTTCTCATATGGAGATTTAGATAAAGGAAAAGATGCTTGCATGTATTTGAATAATGTTAAACTACCTTTAACATTGGATTCTAACAACCTGTTAATTTCCTTTTCACATAGATTTCCCACATTCATTACTTTCCCCTAATTTTGTAGTTCAAGAACAAGTCAGTTTTACTTGATTATTTACTACCTCTTCTACTAACGAATCAAGAATTGATTTACTCCTAATTGGTTAGAGATAATATGTAGGAGATTAAGGATCTAATGGATTTGGAAGAAATAGTTAACAATTAGTTTCCTCTTCCCAACAAATGCGTGATGAAACAATGGTTAAGCTAAGTAGATAAGGTTTGTGCAAGGTAAATAATATGATGATAAAAGAGATAACCTGATTTAAAGGAGTCTAAATAATGATTATATTTTTTACTCTAATACTATTATATCCACCACCAAATTACTTAAAGTTTCATTTTTTCCATAAGTGAGAAGATTTTAGATAGTTTCCAACTTTCAATAATAAACTGCCATTTTAAGATTATAGAAATCTTTGATAACATTTTAGCTTGTTCCACCAACACTATGATGAAACCCATGGATCCAAGTAATAGAATTTGGTAAAATTAATAAAATACAATCTACCACCTTTTATAAAAGATATAAGTTTCATTTAGATGTATTGAACCAACATAGAAAAGGGCTCTTCCTCTTTAGAAGGTATTGGGCCAAGTATTCCTTCCCATGAATTTTTAGGTCGACTTAAATATTAATAGAAGGATGGTAATAACCATTTAATAAGGAAACATTATAATAATAAATTAAAATGTTAATAATGACATTGAGACATGGCATTATTGCCAAAGTAGAATAATCACACCAATACGTTTATTATTAGCACAAATATATGTACAATTATATTCGCTAATATATTTATTTATATGTAAGGAAGCAAGAAGTTTTACATACCCTAAAACCACTTTCCAAAGAAAAACAAGTGACACAACAAGCTAACACAGGTTGGCTTACCTCAAGCATGCAAGAAACATCTCATAGACCAATTAGGTTTATCAACTCATACATGATGGTTACTAGCTCAGATGGCACAATCAGAGAATCCTGAATGTCAGCCTCCTCCCAAGTTATACTCTCCCTCATTTTTTGAGATGCTTAGATCACTCTTGCATTGACACTCAGGAAAATGATAGTAGTTAGCCTAGAAAATAATATAGCATGTCCTCATCATTGCATTTACATTTCCATTTTCTTATAAGAAAATAGATTCATTTCATAGAATCAAATAACTATCTTCATTACATAGAAGGTAGAATCATATCATTGCATTATTTCATCACATTTAAATAATTTTAAAGATCACAAGTGCCATATCATTAATTACTTAAAGTAAATATTAGTTTTTAAGTGAACTAGGGTATGATGTAACATGAGGTTAAACACTATGTTGTTGCATGGGAGAGATGTGAGAGTGGGAAGTTCAAACTCGGGTGAGGGTTCAAGCGGGGATACTGAATCTAATAATGCAGATGATGTAGATGGGTGTGGCCTTGGCTTGGACTATGATTATGGGGGACTACTTGGTCTTCTTGTTGTCTTCCTATAGCTTTGGAGGGGTCTCGTGGCTTACTGCCCCTCTAGTGGTGGGTTGTTTTCCATCTCTTGTTGTCTAGCTATTAGCATTGGATGTTCCCTGCAAGATGATGCTCCTTTTCTTGGCCAATTTTTTTGTTTTTTGTGGCCTTTGCACTTGTGATCAAGGGTTCCTCTTTGGTCCTGGGTTAGTTGCGGAGGTTCTAGTTTGGTTTGATTTTTTCTCTTGTGATCTCCTAGCTCTTTGAGGAAGATGGATTGGTGGGGATGTTTGATGTTGTGGCTATGATGGTTGTGGACACTATGCTCTTTCCTTGTGCAGATACTGGCTTTTCTTCCATGAGGTTTGTGTTGGGCTTGCCTTTGCTACCCCTTATTTGGGAGGTGATCCTTCTTGTTCGGTTTGTTGGCTGCTTGTGGAGCTCAGGGGTCTTTTGATCCTCTTTTGGTATTGACTAGTTTATGTTGGTAAGATTTTGTTTGTTTTTGGAGACTCTTAATTGGCGGTGTTGTGAATGTCTCTTTTCTTACTGGGAGTGTCTCTTTCATTTGGGTTTTGGGTGTTTTCTCTCTGGCATTCTATTTTCTCAGTTTCCCTGGCAACTCTTGGCTATCATGGGGTTGGTGGGCCTCAAGAGGATGGGCTTCAAATTTTTATCTATTATGGAGGCTATGGTGGAGTGGTTTTTTCTGCTCCATTTTGTTGTTGGAAATGTTTACTTAGAGGGAAAAAGTTCTCCTTTAAGAGAGTGGGAGGTTTGGTGCCCCTTTTGTTCCTTACTGTCTCATTTGTGGAAGGGGGCTATAGTTTTGTTGGAGAACTTTCTGCTGGTTTTTAAGGTGGAGTTCCTTCAGTTGGTGCAGTTTGGTTTGGTGGTGTTCCTGATACAAATTATTGTGATGCGGGCTAGGTGACTTCTTGTTCCATGTATATTGGCCCTGACTTCTGAGCTTCTTCAAATATTTATGGTCTTTGCTCAATTATTTCTCTTCATTTGGTCTATGGTTGAGATTCTCTCTCTTGCTTCTTCTCGGCTCCTGTTTTCTACTTTTCCAAAGGATGTAATGTCTTGCCTCTCTTCGAGGGTTGCTGCTTTCTTTTTAGTTCCATGATGGTTGTCTTCTTTTGAGGTGAAAACTACTCCTTCTGAGGTGGAGACCTCTCCTATTGAGGTGGAGTGGGGTGTTGTGGTCCTAGTTGGAAGTTATTTCTTCGGTGGAAAAGGTTTTCATTTCATCCTCTCCTATAGAGGGGAGCCTTTTCTTATTGAGGTAGAGGTTGGGTTGGAGGCTCGGGTAGACAAGTTCCAAGTGAAGAATGTTGTTTTTCAGTGCTCTATTCTGATTTCTAACCGCCCTATTGAGGTGAGGAGTTTGGATTTCATGGGTTTAAGGTCCCTAACAAAATTGGATGATGGGTCTCTTTTGGGTTCTAGGTCTCGTAAAAACCTGGTTGAGGGTTTAAGGTCCCTCAAAACCTTTGGATTTAAGGTCCCAGGTAAAACTTGTTTGTATTTGGTTAAGGGATTATGGCCCTTGCTTTTCCTTGTGCAACTTGTTTGTCCTATTGTATTCTGAATGCTTTTATTGATTGACTACTTATGGTATATTTTTTATCTCTTATACAACATGTTATCCTTTGACAAGGTTGCACTTCCCTTGAAAACTGTTATGTATTGGGTTTCGGGTCCCATCAAAACTTGTTTTTCCCCTAAACAAAAAACATGAGGTTGTTATTTATAGAAAGTTTACATTTGAGCATGGATTGACACAAAATTTTCATTGAACCTTAAGATTGGCTAAATAAGAATGCTTGGAAAGTTTCATTGCATGATCATGTTTGGATTTGAAGATATTAAAGTATTAGTTTTTTTAAAATTTAAAGTCTTTTTTGAAGGCTTTAGAGGCATTTTTTGGGCTTGAAAGTGATCATAAGTAGTTTAGTGGGTTATAGATTGATAAAGTGCTTCACAATATTTTTAATAGTTGAAATAATTCATCAATAGAACACTCAGATCAAAAGTTATGGCCTCTGAAAGTTGGGTCTCCTGAAATGACAAATGTAAAAATGTGTTGGACACATAATGAGTTGTAAAGGGGGATTTTTCAGAAGTTTGGTGCCTTTGTCCCCTTGGACAAGTTGGTGCCTATCAAGCTCACCATGGGTTTGTGACATGTCCTAACCACCTCCAATGGATCTTGTATACAATGAATGGTATCAAAGCGAGGTCACAGGTTTGAATCTCATGGTTGTGCTTGGGGGATTGTTGGAAGGTTGGTGCCTTCATACCCTTGGATAGTTTGGTGCTTGTATCATCCGTTGTGTATTCATGACATGGCTTAAGCATCTCCCATGGATCTTGTATATAATAGGAGTTACTTGTAGTAGTGTGTGTTTAGATAAATCATAGGCATCTTTTGTTCGAGATAAAGATGGATACCACTTTTTAAGGAGTTTTGGCTCATGGCTTTGTAATAATGTTTGATGGTTTCATATATTGTATCTCATATATATTAGGTTCATGAGATGGAGGTTGTGTATAAGAGTCTTATAGCTATACAGTTTCCTTTAGATCTATGGTTGGTCAATCTCATGTGAGAAATATTTCTCTACAAGTAACATTATAATATTATTTATTTTTGAATAATATATTGGACAACTTTTGGAGTGTGGGATTTTTCTCTCGAAATGGTTTTCCCTACATTAATAACTATGTTGTGGTATGAATATTATTTATGTATATTTATGCTTAAGTTTTTTTAATTGTAGATATTTGAATAATTTTTGCATAACTCTCCTCTCAATATTAGTGTAGGAATTTGTTTCACTACCTTAGCTTCCTTATAAGTGGTATCAAAGCTTGATTTTCTTTCGTTTCATTATAGGTTGTTTGATTTTTTGAACTAATCTATATTTGAGTGGGAGCTTGTATTGAAGATACTTTATGACATTGTTGTATAAATATTAGATGGAAAGAAAATTAGAGGAAAAAGAGGTAGAGAAGTTTTTTGGAAATAATTTTGAGATATGGAATCTAAAGATGGGAGATCTATGAATAGATCAAGATCTTTGGCTTGTTATTGATGATAATGTTATAAGGCTTGAAAATCCTAATTTGGCTACTCAATATGATCTTATGGAACATAAATCCAAGAGTATAATCAAATTGTTCATAGAATGCTCTATTCTAGTCAATATCCATGAAAAAACCTCTACATAGAAATTGTGAACCCCTAAACCTACAAATGCACAAGAACAACAAACAAGTCAATTTGCTAGATCAAATGCAAACAAGCATGAGAGATTCCCCATGAAATCCATCTATTAAAACTCAAACTAGGAAATGAAGAACACAATGTAACAAAAACATGTAAATCCTAATTAAGCCAATAAACTTGTGATCCCATGGGGGAATTGGTGCCAATTGAATGTCGAAATTGGCCCTTTCCCAACTCCTAAGTTGCAATATGAATATTGTAGATTGATCAAATCTCTCCAAAGAGATTTGAGCATAACCTAGCTATGAAATAGGAAAATGATAAATGGTTGAGTGGAGATGGGAAAAATTAGCTCTCAATGTGAAGAGAGTAACTTTGCATGAGATTGTGGATGATGAATGAGGAGAGAAGCCTCCAATTTATAGATTTGAATTTGGAAGAATGAGCAAGCTTTGAGAAATGTGGGACTAAATTTCAATCCAATGGTTGAATGGTTGATGGTTGTGCAAGTTTTGGCCAAAGTGCCAATAAATGCAATTAGTTTGAATTTGAATTTGTGAAATGACTTGTTGAAGAGGGAAGGGAAATGAAGTTAATGTCACTTGGCTCAAGGCAAAGGACATGTAAGAGGCCTTAAATGCCTTGTTGGAAGGACCAAGTCCACTTGGACTTTTTGAATTCAAACTGAGGGAATATTCCCTTTTGATGCCATGTGAGGGAAAATAGAGAATTAAATAAATCAAAGTAATTGATTTACTATGCAAGTTGCATTCTCTAGAGGATTTTAGTGAGAGGGATTAACTTAATCAAGGTTTTGATTAATTTAATAGGAGATTATCTATGATTTGACAATTTTGACTTGAATTTATGAGTTAATTTAAATCAAGAATTGAGAAGAAAGAGTTTAATTAAATAAATATTTTTGATTTATTTAACTAAGGGGATAATGTTAGATTAAATCAAATAAGGTTTAATTTATTCAATTCAATAAAAGGACTTTAGAGATTTTAATCAAATAAAATGATTTATTTAATTAAACAAAAATGTGAGGTTAATTAAATTAAATTGATTAGTTTAATCACTGGAGGAGGAAGACTTAATTAAATGAATAATGATTCATTAAATTAAGAGACAAATATGATGAAATGTTGAGACTATGATTCCAAAGGAAATGATGTTAGTAATCAGAATCAAGTGTGCCAAACCGAAAATGTACATTTTCCATGTTTACATTTTGCCCCTCTTTGAGGCAATGTACTTGTTGCATTGATTCAAAGAATAAACTGCTATGATCAAAAGTTCAAAATTTTCTCAATTTTTCAGATGCCCCACTGCTGCCCTAGTGGAAGGATATTGCTGGATATTTCCCCCTCGAGAGATCAAACAAAAGTTTTAAATTTTTGGATGATCTCACGAAAAAAGGTGGATAAGGTGTTGAACAGTTTTAGAATGCCCGAGATCATCCAAAATGCATTTAAAATGCTAAAAATGATGCAAAATGGCTCTCAGTTGGATGAAAATAGGATCGGGGGACCAAAACCCTAGTTGGAAGGTCAAATTAGGTCAAAAAACCCTAATTTTCAGGCTTAAATAGACCTTGAGGGGTCACTTTCAATGCATTTGCAATCTTCAAGATGGCACAATGATAGCTTCCCAGGAACATGTCAGAGCGGGTACGAGTGCATCAATGACCAGTCGTCATAGGACCCGTGGTATGTACCCCTATCCAATTTTCAATTTTCTCGCTATTTGTGCATTAAATAGGGTTTGGGTTTAGTTTGAGCAGTGTGGTGCTATATAGTGCTGCAAAAATGCTAAGTCGGGGCCGCGTGCTCCTATATAGAAACACATATGCACAGAGTGCCACACGGTGCTATTTAGGAAATTAGGGTTTTAACTTTGAACCCAGTCGTACACACAAGTAGCACTGCATGGCACAGTTTGTCAAAAGGGGTACGCCAAAGTCTATCGAATGACATAGTTTGGAAATTTGCAAACTGTGCTAATTTTGTTGTTCCAAATATGAAATATGACATGGGTAGCATATTTTCTTTAGGGAAACTGACGCAATACCTTCCCTTTTGCATGAGCACCTTGAGGCACTTCATTCGAGGGAGCATCAGTGGTCGGTACTCAGGAGACTATAGGGTATGCACATATATCTCTAGGAGCAACTTGGGATTCTTGGGCAATGGTACATTGCATATGTCCCTCCTGTTCGGGCATATTTGGGTATGATGACTGCTCTAGCCTAGTGGTGGCACAGTGAGACGTCATCCTTCCATCTTCCTACTGGCGAGGCCACCATTATCCTCGAGGATGTCTGGCCTATCCTTCGATTACCCATCCATGGAGCCTGAGTGATCTATGATCTGGAGGAGGGTAGGGATGCCTACTTTGATGTTATGGGCATTGATGAGATTATCCTTTGCGATGGTCAGATAGACTTGGAGAGATACCGGGGAAGGGCTCCTAATTATAGATTGATTATGGCTGCCATTATTTCTGGTCTTGTAGCTCCTGATCAGGATGGCAATGGATGTGCGTTCGTCAAGAGTGCTTTGCTTGGGGACCAGTATTGCTGGCCTCTTTGTACAAAGATTTGCACGAGTTTGCTTACCTGGACAGCTAGGCTCTCGGGACCAGAGTTACCCTTCTACACATTTGGGCATGGGAGCGGATCCCAATGCTTCACCAGATGTGACACCTGTTATAACAGATATTGATGATCCCGCTATGTGGCAATATGGCGGGGCAAAGATTCATTTTACCCATATGGGCACGGTTGGTGTGGCTTACTGGTGGTAGGTTTTGGATGAGATGATAGAATTCATCTCGAGGCTGTGGATGGGCATAGCCCCATGGTATGATGATGCACAACAACTTTTCTTTGCTCGTCAGGAAAGGTTTATGCAGGGCCGAGAGAACACTATGGTAGAGAGGTATCTTCTTGACAGGGTAGCCAGATAGTTTGGTGAGATGAAGGATAGGTCCGACGATCAGTTTACGGCCATCTTTGCCCATACCCTGAAGGAGACACATTGGGGCAGCCCATTCTAGTAGCCGAGGCAATGTTCTCATCCAAGAAATTAGTGGCCCAACCACAACCATATGATCAGGGGCCAACAAATGCAGGGGTCACTCCAACATACAAGGCATGGTTCTGACCTCCATTGAGATTGATCGTTCCCGGGGCAGCGATTCCTCATCGGAGGGCCAGGGGCAAGGCAACAGGAAGAGGTCGGGGAGGAGGAGGTGTACCACCTCCTCAATAGACACCTCTAAGGGACTAGGCACAATAGGCACTAGGACAGGATGGAAAGCCCTAGGTGGTCCCACAGCACCAGCTAGCAGCACAGCCAGCAGGACAGCCAGATCCTTGGGATGCATTGATTCAACAGCTGCTGGGCCAGGTACAGGTCCTAACCACAGAGAGAGATCAGGCATGTTAGCAGGTTATTGCAATTACTGCTAAGAGAGACAAGGAATGATCCGAGAGGGATCAAGAGATTGGTCAGTGGAGACAGCTAGAGAACAGAACCTCCACATCCCCGGGGTTGATCATTTGATCTTTAGGCATAGAGAGAGGCTATCAGGGAGGCCGAGTACTATTGGCAACATTACCTACAGGTAGTGCCAACAACAGGCTAAGTGCCAGCCTTCTCCTAGTAGACAAGGATGCGACCGCTAGAGGATCACGGTGACAGGAAGGTGGGGGAGGGCAGCAGCCATCAGGGCTAGCCCTTTTGATTACAGACAATTTTTCATTTTTTATTTATGGGGTATATTGCTACCCCTATTGTACCATGTGTTCCGATGTACACTTGATCCAATTTGTATCATAATAGTGCATTTTTTGATGATATATATGGGATGTTTTGCAAATGTATGATATGCAGTCTAATTTTTATTGTGATGCTATGAGATGTTTCTATTTCTTATGGTGTATGCTTCTAATGAATGTTAATCATTATGTATGATGTAATGCTTTCTTAAGATGCTTAGAATAAAAAAATTATATTATTCTTCATAACTTAAGATAATGATATGATGCAATATTCTTTTTATGCTAACGATCATGTGGATGCAGAGTGTATTTATTGGTGATGTTTTGATTACTGTCATGATACCATGTTAGTGTGGAAGGAAGATAGAATAATTTTTACAATTAATGAGTTAGTTAGGATGATGATGATTTTGCTTTTTAGGAGTTCAGATTTTCAAAGGGTCAATTACATTATGTTTGATAATACACATATGTACGATGCATCAAGGTATAAAAGACTAGGATGGCATTGTACTTAGTGTGATGGACTTTAACTTGAAAATTAGATAGGAGTATTCTTGTTCATACTTAACATACATACTTCATTCAGGATGTAGGTTAGACATTCTAAATATCTTGAGCCAAAACATAGAAAAGCAATGCTTCCTATGTGGTCAACAAGATACCTAAAACATCCTCCCTACAAACCAACAAAGTACATATGGCCAAGTTATTTTACAAGGGTATCCCACAAGTACAACAAATAAAAAATATAATGATCATTTCCCCATTCCTTTCTCTCTAAACCTATTTTGTTTAGGCATCATCGAGAGGTCCTTGGAATGAGCACAAAATAAGATAAGTCAATAAAAGACCAAATAAAGCAAACCAAAAAAGCTAATGTTCTTCATACCGCTAGCCAAGACTAACTACTGTGGGGTACCTGATGCTTATGTCCATCATAGGAAAGCTTCATCCTAGGACATGTTGTGATCAGGGTTTTGGTGGGACTAATTGGATGATAGGCTATTGATACTCCAAGTTGACCAACTTGCATGCTTACTGACTTATACTTTCGAGACTCTGACGGTTAGTGTGTTCACTTTTGAACTTGCTAAACTTGCTTCTGACTGACTCACCAAAGGGTGAGAGCGACGATTGACTTTATTATGAGTGATGAAAAATCATGAGTGAAAGAGAGATGAAATGGGTGCACCATTTTGGATTTTTTAGATATTTAGAGGTTGTTTTTGGCATTTTGAGATGTTTTGCAAATGTTTTGGTATTTTCAAGATTTAAGCTAGAGAGACTAACTAAAAGACCTATCCTAGGGGTCTCGGTATCTGATCCATAGATTAGCCTTGCCTACATTATATACCTAGAGACCAAGGAGTTTGATCGAGACATTCGTGACTCAATGATGAGATAGATGGGAAAAAAAATTGCCATTGCGACAGACGCCTAAAGGACTGACCTATAATGTAAACTAGATGGGAAAACAGATTGCCAATGCTATGGACGCCTAAAAGACTGACCTAAATGTCTTGGGGATGATCAAAGATCAACCTTGCCTACATTCAAGCTCAAAGATGACATAGTTCGAACTTGGTGAAAGACTGACAAGACTCAATGATGAATTTTTTTTGAAGATTTTTTGATATTTTGACATGTTTTTGATTTTTTTGAATGATTTGGATGTTTTTGATTTTCAAATTGATTTTTGAATGTTTTTTGATTTTTGGAATTATTTAGGAAGATCTCGAGAATATACACAAATTTGATCCGATATAGGTATATGAACATCCCCCCAATGTGGTGTGATAGACTACTTCGATGAAGGCAGGACAAATTGACCTTAGGAATATGCCAAGTAGTATATGGTGGAATGTGATATGGGCATCAACTCAGGCTATGGTATGGATGCAAGTGGATGGGTGGATGGATGATTAATGAAATTTGATGGAATGAGTGAATGAGTTGTGCAGATCTTGGTGGATAGAGAGTGCTTTATTTATGGTTAGTGCCTGTTTGCTAGGTTTTTACCAAGGTACTTGTTCAAAGCACCATTGAAGTGGTTTTCACTAGAGGATGATTTTTTTCTTTATTGTTTTCAATCCTTTTTTTGATTTTTGTATTTTGATTTATTTATTTCTTTGTCACCAAGACGCCTGTTTTCCAGGTTTTCGTCAAGGTAACCATTTTTTCAAGACATTTTTTTTATTTTTTTTGTATTTTTTGGTTTTATACCTTGCAAGTTCTTAGGCATAAAACTTTTTGAGGTGAGAGTTGTTCAGAGGCTCCTATAGAGGCTCGCCTTCTGGTGTTGCTAATTGATATGCTCCTGATTTATAGCTAGCTATGATGATGAAAGGTCCTAGGCAGTTGGGCTCAAATTTTCCTTTTCTCTCTAGATTTGGCACATTATTTTGGTTCTCTTTCATCACAATTTCACTGACTTGGAAGGTGCGTTGCCTGATCTTCTTGTTGTAGCTTTGTTTCAGGCAATTTTGGAAGACCTGTAGATGATTTAGGGTGTCCAAGCGCCATTCATCTAGCAATTCTAGCTCATTCAGTCTTGTGACCCTATATTCCTCATCTGTGATGAGGTTCTGCAATGATATCCTTAGTGACGGGAGCTTGATCTCAATTGGGAGTATGGCCTCTAATCTGTAGACCAGTGAAAATGGGGTGGCACTTGTTGGTGTACCGATGCTAGTGTGGTAGGCCCATAAGGCAGGATTTAGCTACAGATGCCAGGTAGAACCAGAGTCATTGAATGTCTTCTTAAGGATTTTCAGAATGGTTTTGTTGGTAGCTTCTGCTTGGCTATTGCCTTGTGGGTAATATGGTGTGGAAAAGCAGTGTTGGATTTTTAATTTTTCACACAAGTCACGGACATCCTGATTCTTGAAAGGTGTCTCATTATCAAAGATAATGGATTGAGGGACACCATATTGACAAATGAGGTAATTTAGGATGAACTTGGCTATCTTCTTTCCAATGGTGTAGGTCATGGGAATTGCTTCAACCCACTTTGTGAAATATTTGGTGGCGGTGATGATGAACTTATGGCCATTGGATGAGGTGGGTGAGATTTTACCTATGAGATTGAGCCCCCATTGGAAAAAGGGCCAAGGTGTAACAATAGGATGTAATTCTTGAGCTAGTGCATGAATGAGGTCTCCATGCTGCTGGCACTATAAACACTTTTTGACAAAATCATGTGCCTCTCTTTCCATTGTTGGCCAGTAGTACCCAGTTCTTAGCAACTTCTTAGCCAAGGTCATACCACTCGAGTGTGAACTACAAGTGCCATTGTGTACCTTAATCAAAGCAGTCAGGTCTTCCTCAGGTTTTAAACAACGTAATAGGGTTCAATCGATGCTTCTATGGAAGAGGGTTTCTCCTAGGATGAAAAATTGTAAGGACTTTTTGACAAAGGTTCGCTTGAGGTTCGGGGTTATGTTGGCTGGGAGGACTCCTAATATCATATAGGTGTAGATTTCATGGTACTAAAGGTCACTGGGACCAATGATTTTGCATGCATATTCTAACTCTGGTACTTCGAATGTGGGTACAAGAAGCTGCTCTACCAGAAATTCATGTTTTGAGATGTTGCAAGGGATATCTAGCAATAATCCAATCATTGCCATTGCATCAGCTACTCTGTTGTTTTCCCTCTATATCTGCTCAAAGGTGATATCAATAAATGATTCCTTGAGGCTCTCTACCAACTTCTTGTATGGTGTGATCTTGTCATCTTTAGTTTGGTATTCATCGTTGACTTGGTTAATGGTAAGGTGTGAATCTCCATAGACCTTTAATGCCATGATTCGCCATTGTGTTGATATTTTAAGACCTATGGTTAAAGCCTCGTACTCTGCAATGTTATTTGTACAGGGGAATGCTAACTTGTATGATCTTGGTATACAGTCCCCTTGGGGGGTGATGAAGAATACACCGGCTCCCGATCCATGTTGTGTGTCAGAACCTTGAAAGTATAGTTTCCAATGATCGACTACATCGAGATTGAAAAGGGACTCATCTGGAAACTCTGATATGAGTGGGTTGTCTGTAAAGAGGGGAGCTTCTACCAATTGATCTATAATTACATGTCCTTTTATTTCCTTTCACTACACATATATGATGTCATACTCTAACAATATCATTACCCATTTAGCCATCCTTCCTATGAGCATAGCTTTTGATAGCAGATATTTTAAGGGATCTATGTTGGCAATGAGCTTTATTTTATGTGCCAGCATGTAGTGTCAGAATTTCTATAAAGTGAACACTATTGCTAGACAAGCTTTCTCAATGAATGTGTAATTCAACTCATGGCCAACCTTTGTTCTGCTAATGTAATAGATAGCCCTTTTTGTTCCATTTTCATCATGCTAAGCCAAAAGAGCACTCAAGGCTACTGTTGTTGCTGAAATGTATAAGACTAATGGTCTTCCTGTAATGGGTGGCATTAACAAAGGTGGAGTAAGTAGATATTATTTGATTTTTTTGAATTCTTGTTCGCACTTGTCATCCCACTTGAATGCTACCCCCTTGTGGAGTAGATGTGAATACACAATCTATTTGTCTGCTAGTTGCGCTATGAATCTTCGGATGGATTGGAGTCTACCTTGTAAGCCTCTAAGTTTTTTTAGTGTTCTTGGCACTCCCATATCAAGGATTGCTTTTACCTTTGTAGGATCCACTTCTATCCCTCTCATTGATACTATGTAGCCCAAATTTTTTCCAGATTGTACCCCAAAGACACATTTCTTTGGATTGAGCCTAACCTTGAATTTTTCTAGTCTGTCAAAAATTGCACTTAAGGTCACTATGTGGTCCTGCCTCTTCTTTGATTTAGCCAATATGTCATCCACATAATCTTTGACTGTTTTATGGATCATGTCATGGCTCTCTGATATGTAGCCCCTGCATTCTATATCCCGAATGCCATCACGTTCTAGTAGTAGGTAGCCCGAGGACATGTAAAGGTCATCTTATGCTGGTCTTCTTTAGCGATCATTATCTAATTGTACCCCAAGAAGCCATCCATCAGGGATAGCATCTCATGTCTGACTGTCATGTCCACTATCATATCAATGTTGGGTAGTGGAAAATCATCCTTAGGACATGCTTTGTTTAGGTCTCTAAAATCTGTGCAGATGTGGATGCCCGCATTTGGTTTTGAGACTGGTACAAGGTTGGATACCTATTTTGGATAGTCAATTGGGCATATGAAGCCAACGTCTAAGAGTTTCTACAATTCTAACTTCACTAGCAAAACTATCTGTGGGTGCATCTTTCTTAACTTCTATCTAACTGGCTTCACTCCAGGGTAAAAATCCAAATGATGAACCAATACTTCAGGATCTAGACTTGGCATGTCAACGTAGGTCCATGCAAAGTTTACCTTCCTTTCTCTTAATAATCCAGCCAACAATTCTTGTTCTTCTGTTAGAAGTGATTGAGCATAGAATGTAATTCGTGGTTCTATCTCTATTCCCAAGTTAACAGGATTACACTGTTTTGCCAGGACTGCTGATTTCTCTTGATGTAGAGAAGTAGGGGGGAGATTGAATCCTTCATCCTCCGATGCCTCAGAGGGATTTTCACCATTGGATGTGTCCTTTATTTTTACTAATCTATGGTTAGAGAGTGCCACAGTGTGGTTTTCACTCAATAACTCTGAGCTTCTTCTCGATATTTTTCTTTTGTGACTGAAGGACTCAATCATATCCCCATAATATGCCTGGGTGTCTAATGTGATGTCTAAACCTACCTTGTGATCCCCACATGGAACTGTATCCCTTAGTCCCATGAATTCTGAGAGTGCCTCATCATTTTTGAATGAGTCTAGAATCGACAGTCCATGTTGGTCATGATTGGTGAGTTGAGGGTGTACTAAGGTGATTTGGTGGGTTTGTTGGTTTGACTCAACTGGTGAGGCACTAATAATTAGTAGGGTGGAATCATCAAAGAGCTTGGGAAGGCCTGCCATGGTGTCATCATTGTCACTACTAGCGCAAACATCAATGACGTCAAAGGTGAAGTTGTCTAGTGGGATACCTAGGCATACGGGTGGTCTAAGGGTAGTTGTTGATACTTGATGAGAGTTCCTGACTGCCCTACTGGGAGTACCTCTACCACGTACGGTTATACTCAGAGGAGAACATACGAGGCCAAGGTTCTGTATTCTTATTTTTGTAATGATGGGCTCCAGGCATCCATCACTGTTCCTTCCAAGGCTTTCATTTCTATTGTAGCCCATGCCAAGCATTATTTGTAGCCCTCTGTTGGCCTCATCCATGGGTAATGTGGGTTCAGGTTTTGCATTGCGGTATATTATGCTTGAAATATTCTCCTCACCAACATTTTCTTGACTTAGGTCTCCCCAATGGCGGAATCCAGAGGGGTTGGTCCTAAGGGTGTGGATGGGTGTTTCGGTTGGTCGAGGTTGGCCATATGACCTAGGGGATTGTGGTAACTCTCCTACAACATATGCACTCTTCTTCATTCTATAGTCGCTGAATCCATTGTCCTGGATCATGTTTTTGATGTCAGATATAATAAGGATGGCGGGTGTCTCTATCAGAAAAGTGGAGGTGAGGTTGGCTGGGTTGATGTATGAAGTGGATGGGCCTTCATAATTTTTTGGTACTTGGGGGATTTTATAAAACTTGGCTTCCAAGTTTTTGCAGTAGGAAAATGGTTCAGGATCCCCATGTATAGTGACCTCGTCATTTTGGTGCAAGAATTTGATACATTGGTGATATGTCGAGGCCACTGCTTTCATTTTGTGGATCCATGGATGACCAAGAAGGATGTTATATGGTAAGTTGAGGTCAAGGACCTAACATGTAGTTTCCATGGTTGTTGGTCCCACTTGGAAGGGGATTTTAATAGTGGCCTGAGACACTCTTTCTTGATCATCATATGCCCTCATTGTGATGCTCTTGTTTTTGTTAATGAAATCCTCAGTGAATCCCAAGTTCTTGATAAGTTTGAGGGAGAAAATATTAAGGTTTGCACCTCCATCCACCAGGACTCTTTTAACTTTCTTTTTATGGACCAACACTTGTAGGTGAAGTGCACGGTTATGAGATGGCTGCAGGGGGAAGTCTTAATCAGATAATGTTAGGAGGTTTTGGGTGATTATATTTACAACCATAGCCTGAAACTGATCTGTGTAAATAGTGGTGGAGACGGTGGATGCTACTAATGCTTCAACAAGAATTTTCCTATGGGCAGCAAGAATTTTTAACAGCTCCATGATGGAGATCTATGTGGGGGTTCTCTTCAGCTGGTCAATGACATTGTAGTCATAAGGAACAACTTTTGTATTTAAAGTGGGGGTCTTAGACGGTGCCCCTACAATGGTGACCTTTTCACCACGTGTGGTGATTCCATAGTCAGTGTTGGCGCCCTTGACATTAATGACCATGACCATTTCCTTGACACATGCCACTATTTCTTCATATACTAGATTAGCACTAGCATATTTTTGCTTGCATTTATTATTCCCCTGATTGTTTCCTTGATTGTGGTTCGGCATCAAATTTCTGTATATTTTTAGATCTTGATTTCCAGTTGGTTGTTTGACATTGATAATCTTGTCCTCAATGAGGTCTTGGATGTTGTTCCTTAGCCTTATGCAATTAGTGGTTGTATGCCCTTTGATCTTGTGAAATTCACAAAGGAGATTTTTATTATACCATGTCAGTTTGGTCATGCGTTCCATTTATTTCTCGAAGTTGGAGAGTTTGATTAGATTTTCCTTGACCAATTTTTCATTATGGACTCAATGGATTCCCCAAGGGCCATGAACTTCCGCTTGGGAGGGTATTTTCCTCAGGGAGGTGGTCCTCCTTGATTACCCAAGTTATTGATTTGGTTTGTGGGAAATGGTTGTTGTGCTACTACTGCATTAGTCTGCACATTATTGCAATTATGATTTTGTGGTTGGTGATGAGTTTGGATATTCATCTTGGGAGTGTTTATGACTACTTTAGCATTGACCACACCGTTGTTTGTGATTTTTTTGTTCCTCGACCATGTTCGAGGTTTATCATTATAATTGTTAGATGGACAGTTATCTTGTGGTGGAGTAAATGTTGATGCACCTCCTTACGTAGCAAGGGCTCTTTCGATGTTGAGCACCTTTGGGATCAATTGATCGTATAATGTGATGCTTTGCATTTTCAAGTAGAATGCCAAGTTTTCATCTAGATTAGATATGATCATGCAAACTTGTTGTTCTTTTGGCATGGTCCACTTGCTTTGATTGGCCTTGGATCACCCTCTTTGCAAGAAGGTCATGAATAATTCTCCTTTTCCTTCTTTGTGTGTTGATAGTTCTTCCAAACTAACATTTGCACCCATATTGAAAGCATAATTCTTAAGGAAAGCTTCCACAATTTCTTGGGATGTTTTAATGCATGTGGGTAGATGAGAAAACCATTCCATGGTGGGACTAGTAAAAATTTGAGGGAAGAGTCGCATTAGATATGTGTCATCGTATGCAACCTCCATGTAATGCACCTAAAATTCCTTGATGTGGTTTTCAGGGTTACCCATTCCATTATACTTGTCAAATTTGGGGATCTCAAATCCCTTCGAGAACAGCATCATGGTGAGACTTTTGTTGAAAGGATAAGGGCACAAGTTGCCCAGTGTTCTTGTTGTTTTTCCTACTTGGAGTTCCAACACTTGCTACGAGAGCAATTTGATTTGTGTTGCAACATCGTTACTTGGATTGGGAGGTGGAATGAATGTGTTTTGAGATATTTGATTGGTGGGAGGAGTACTAGTGGGAGTTTTCTGCAAGCTCTACTATGCGTTCAAGCCCTGTTGGTATGCCTACATTTGTGTCAACAATGCTTGTTGTTGATCTTTTTGTTGTTGTTCCAACAACGCTTGTTGTTGGTCCATCTTTTGTTGTTCCCATAAAGCCTGTTGTTGGTCTAGCTGTTGTTGCACTAACAAAGCTTATTGTTGGTCGTGTTGTTGTTATGTCAACAAAGTTTGTTGTTTGGCTTGTTGCTGTGCCTGAAAGTCTTGCAGGGTTTGTGTTGATGGATTTCTTGCAATTGTGCTTGGTATTGTGCTTGTGCCTATTTTCAGGCTTGAGCTTGGGCTTGCACTTGTTGGGCTGCTTGGGCAGCTTGCACAACTTATGTGGCTTGTGCTTGTTGGGTTGCTTGGGTGGCTTACTGATTTTTCTTTAGTATCCTTTGATGATTAGCTTTTTGGATGGTTTGGATCATGGCGATGAATGAATTCACTCCGTTAGCTTTTGGTGGGATTGGTGGTGGATTGGGGATGATGCCAACCATTGTGACAGGTGAGCTGGTGGTGTTGGTTATCAGGATTTGGGTTGTTGGTGCTATGGTTGAGATGCTTGGTCCTTGAGAAGGTATGCTTTGGGATATTTGAGGACCGATTGATGTGTGTACTATAGTGGCTTGAATGGTTGCCACTTGTTGCTATGATGCCATGGGAAAAAAGAGAGAATTTGATGTGATGCTCAAATTTCCCGGATCTGAGAAATTATCGATGGGTAGGGGAGGAAAACCCAATTCGAGAGGTGATGCAGATGTGAATGGAAATGGGGAAAGAGATGATATGCTACTCTGGAAGGAAAATGGATCAGCAAATCCTATTGTTCCAAACAAACCACCTTCTCCTTGCGGTAGAGAAGTTTGTGTGTTTGATTGACAGGCTGGTGTAGCATGAAATGAGGATGAACCAGTGGGATTATGGAAGGTGAGTGGGATGTATGGGTGTGATGGATTTATTGGGATAGAATTATCCGATGTGGTGATGACAGCTACCTCTTTGTTGTTCACAAGGTGATGTTGTTGTAACTCTCAAAACATTGCACTTCCCTTGTTCAAGATTGGTGAAGCTGGTGTGATGGTTGGCGTGGTTTGAGGCATTTCTTGATTGATATTCAACATTGGGGATGCATTTGTAAGAGGTATGTCCACACTATTGCTTACGTCAAGGTCGGAAGGGAACAAGACCCCTCCTTCCATTAACGTGCATAAGTATTTGAACATGGCATTGACAATTTTATGGTTCTCTGGATTTTGAACCATTTTCATCATTTCAGCTTGTGTCATCCCCATGTATTTGTTTGTGATGTCCTCTTCATAGCTTTCCTCTTGAGGATCTTGTGATGGTAGAGAAGAGCTACTTGGGGGATTGCTTGATCCCGCAAGGTTTATTTCGGTGGTTGTGAAACCCAAGTCACCGTAAGTTAATATGTCGTTGATGTTTTTTGTGTTCTTCTTGTATTGTGATCTTGTTTGGACCATAAAAAATAGGGATCATTTGATCTTAATCTTTTAGGCCCTAAAGAGAAGAACTAGGAAAGTCAAAAGATCAAAGAGGGTGGTAGTGATGATTGGATAAATGGATGAAGTGAAAGAGTGAAACCTTTTGAAGGACTTTTGAAGGGTTATGCTAAATTGTTTAGGAATTTTGATTGATTATGATGGTTTGACTAGGTGTATTAAGTCAAACAAGATTGCAATGATGTTGTAGACCCTAGGAAGTTGTGTTATCCTAGGGAAAAAATCACACAAGAGAAAGGATTGACTAAGTGTGTTAAGCCAACCAAGGTGATTATTAACTAGTAAACCTCAAGAAGTTGTGTTATCCTAGAGGTAAATGCGTCCAAGAGATTTGACTACACGGCTAGGTGTGTTAAGCCAAGATAGAGTGATGTTGGTTTAGCCCTTATGTTTAGCATGAGTGATTTTTCTAAAGTTCCCAAAAAGTTTGTTGATGGGATGAAAATATGACTTTGATCTTAGACCTTGACCTAGACACAACTCTTCTTACAAAACCTCAGTGTTGAAGAACATGCTAGACTTCCTATGTGAGGAAAGAAAACCTTTCAAAAAGATCAAGATTTTGTTGATAGTAGAATGCATACAAAGTTAGGTTATTCCTTGAATCCTTCTTATAGAAGTTGTACACTAGTCTTTCTCTGAATTCAAGGAGCATTTCAAGGCATTGTTCATGGGCTTTTAGACTTATCCTTTTGAACTTGGGTTTTGGGATTTTGACCTTTTGGGAAATCATTTGAAGCCACACATATGAGGTTCAATTTATCTTTTATCTTGGCTTAGTGAATTCTTTTTACAAAAAAAACACTTGCTTGATTATGTTTCAAACTGCGTGTCTAATGTCCCACTTTCTTTTTCATCCAACAAGGTCCATTATGTGCGAATCAAGGAATTTAGGGCAAAATTTTTCCTAGGTTGACCTTAGTGAAAAAAAATGATGATAAAATCCAAGCACTTAGAAACCTCTAAGGATATGATCCCTAGGGAAAGCAAGAGTACTTAAATTCGTCAAAGGTATTTGTTTTCTCCAAGGGGTATGAAATTTGGAGTTCTTTGTGTATGTTTGTTTTCAAATGTTTTGAGGACCAAGCAATGTATTTCTCACTTCCAAGCACATTTTACAACCCTAGGATGATGAGACAATATTTTTTTGGGTTCCCACTTGGACAAATCCAGCTATGCATATTTTGTGTGGATGGCTAGATTCTTAACCAAACTGGCTCCCCTCCAAAACACACACTTCTCAAGTCAGCCAAGCATCAATACCCATGAATCTCCCATGGCATACTTTCCATCTCTACAACAAAACCACATGTATAATGTGGGGCAGCTTCAAAGGACATGACCTTTTGCACCAACAAAATAGATAAGGATTTGGCCTTTCTAAACAAGGGTTTTAGTTCAGTCTTTCTATTCATGGAGGCCGACCCATGCGGCAAGAGACCATTTCTACCCTTCTTGTCAAAGCCAACCACATGATACTAGATTTTGTTCCAGTACCCACTTTTATATCCCATCTGAAAATACACTTGGCTTTAGTGTGTTACCGGTTGGGTCGTTCCCTTTGGTGAGTACTTTTTCCCACAAGGCAGGCCCGCTAAGATTAAAAAAAGTGAGTAAACTTATTCGTAGTTTGATCAACCTTTGTTTAGAAACAAAGGGAGAGCACATGCCATAAGTCTACTCACACTTGCAAAGTGTTTTGTTCAATTTTAAACCCAAAATGAAAGTGTGGAGGTAATACTTTTGACAACTTAATATCACAAAAAGACTTTTGATTCTCGAGATTATCGTGAGGCACGAGAGAAGCGCATACGCCTTCTATATGATATTACTTTGTTAAAAGGATTACAAAACATCAAGAACAAATATTCATTTTAATCCTCAAAGCAAGAAATGAGTTATTTTTAAAGCACCAACTTTGAAGTGTGAGAGTTTCCTTGTTCAATTCTTAAACCTTTAAGAAAAATCTAGTATGTTGTTCCTAAGGTTCTTTTTAGCCTTTTGCAAAATTTGAAAAATAAATTTTGTTTGTTCTTTTTAAACCCAAAAGGAAATTAGTATTTCTAAAGCATGAAAGTAAAAAATTTCCCTTAAAAAACATAATTTAAAATCCTTCAATAAGTGTTGATCAACACTTTAGTGTTTAAAAACACTTTGTGTATGATGAACATGATGAACCTCTTTCTTTTCTTTTTCCTTGCTTCAACCTGCAAAATGATAGAAAACCAGAGAGTACGAAGACATAAAACAAGGTCAAGTATCAGAATATCAAAAAATCAAAAAGCACATGTCAAATTTTAAACCTGATTATTTTCACGGTAGAGTTTGCAAGTGCAGTGCAGTTTGGAGAAAAAGTGATGCTATATAGCGTTGCACATTTGACTGGGTGCGGCGCTCTATAGGAATAGAGACCATAGATGCGGTACAATATGGTCACACAACGTAGTTTGTGAGGTAGCAAGGTTTGAAATTTTTAAATTTTGAGGTGGGAACCAGGCGTGGCACAATATGGCACCTCGGTGCTGAAAGCGGTGTGATATAACGCTGCGGAACTGTGTGCGACACAGTTAAAGATTTTGAAAATCCATAGGCGGGAAGGCACGTGTGTCGTGGTTTAAGAGTTTTGCACGGTTCGGTATAGCACCGCACCTCTGAATGGGGTATAATATAGTGTCGTGCCTCTTAAAGCGACGCAATATAATGCCGTAAGACTATGTGTGGCGTAGTTTTCTTGTTAAAAACAAAAAATGGTAAAAAAGTGCAGAAATGTTGAAAAACGTGATGAAATTCTTGAGGCCACCCTCCTTCTAGCGCCAAAATGTGAGCCCCTAAACCTACGAATGCATAAGAACAAAAAACCTGTCAATTTGTTAGATCAAATGTAAACAATCATGAGAGATTCCCCATGAAATCCATCTATTAAAACTTAAACTAGGAAATGAAGAACACACTGTAACAAAAGCATGTAAATCCTAATTAAGCCGATAAACTTGTGATCCCATGGGGGAATTGGTGCCAATTGAATGTCAAAATTGGCCCTTTCCCAACTCCTACGTTGCAATGTGAAGATTGTAGATTGATCAAATCTCTCCAAAGATATTTGAGCATAACCTAGCTATGAATTATGTAAATGATAAATGGTTGAGTGGAGATGGGAAAATTTAGCTCTTAATGTGAAGAGAGTAACTTTTCATGAGATTGTGGATGATGAATGAGGAGAGAAGCCTCCAATTTATAGATTTGAATTTGGAAGAACGAGAAAGCTTTGAGCAATGTGGGACTAACTTTCAATCCAATGGTTGAATGCCACTTGTCACCATGTGAATGGTTGATGGTTGTGCAAGTTTTGGCCAAAGTGCCAATAAATTCAATTAGTTTGAATTTGAATTTGTGAAATGAATTGTTGAAGAGGGAAGGGAAATGAAGTTAATGTCATTTGGCTCAAGGAAAAGGACATGTAAGAGGCCTTAAGTTCCTTGTTGGAAGGACCAAGTCCACTTGGATTTTTTGAATTCAAGCTGAGGGAATATTCCATTTTGATGCCATGTGAGGGAAAATAGAGAATTAAATAAATCAAAGTAATTGATTTATTGTGCAAGTTGCATTCTCTAGAGGAATTTAGTGAGAGGGATTAACTTAATCAAGGTTTTGATTAATTTAATAGGAGATTAGATGATTTGACAATTTTGACTTGAATTTATGAGTTAATTTAAATTAAGAATTGAGAAGAAAGAGTTTAATTAATTTTATTTTTTTGATTTATTTAACTAAGGGGATAATGTTAGATTAAATCAAATAAGGTTTAATTTATTCAAATTAATAAGAGAACTTTAGATATTTTAATCAAATAAAATGATTTATTTAATTAAACAAAAATATAAGGTTAATTAAATTAAATTGATTAATTTAATCACTGGAGGAGGAAGACTTAATTAAATGAATAATGATTCATTAAATTAAGAGACAAAATATGATGAAATTTTGAGAGTATGATTTCAGAGGAAATGATGTTAGTAATCAAGATCAAGTGTGCCGAACCGAAAATGTACATTTTCCATGTCTACAAAAATCATGGAAGAAACTTGGTGAGATGTATCAAGAAAAATATTTAGTGGATGAGATTTTCTCGAGGAATTATAGATGAATTGGAAGAATTCAATATGTTGATGGCTTAATTTTCATTATTTGGTCTCAAAATAGATGAGGAGGATGAATGTCAGATCTTTCTTTTTTCTTTGCTTGATTTGTGGGATTCCCTTGTTATGGCTATTGGGAATACTTCTATTATTTTGAAGACTGAATATGTGGTGGGTTATTTTATCTCTAAAGAGATAAAGAGGAAGGTATCCATTAATTCTAAGGATTCCCTAAATGTTCATAGATGAACTAAGAAAAAAGGCAAGAATAATGAGAAGCATGATAAATCAAAATACAAGGGGAGATCCAAATCTCCCAAAAACTCCAAATATATTTTTTAGAACTATAGTAATCTAGGAAACTTTCATAAGGATTCCAAAGAATAAAAGAAGAAGAAGAAGAGGAAGAATATATTTGATTCTAATTATAAATCAAAGAATGGAGATGGCGATGCACTCATTGTATCTCTGGCCACTTGTGTAGGTAATGATGCATGGTTAATTGACTCAGGTCCATCTTTTCATATGACCTCTAATAGAGATTAGTTTTTTGAATATTACGAATTTGATGGATGTAAGGTGTACTTGGGTGATGATTCTTGTTTAATTATTGTTGGTTGTGGTAAATTTAGAATTATTTTTCCTGATGCTAGAATAAAAATGATCAATGGTGTGTTACATATCCCTAGATTAGCAAGAAATTTTTTATATGTGAGAAAACTGATAGATGTGGGTGTGTAGGTAGTATTTTTTTATTTAGGATGCAAGATGGTTAGAGGTTCTATGGTGTTTGATAGAAGTGTTAGATATGGAATGATATATAAATTTGATGCATTCATTATTGAGTGTAATAGTACTTTTGCGAAAAGCAAGACTTTGGATACTTTATTGGAAGAGGTGAGGGTTTCATCTTCAAATGATTATCATGGATTCTAGGTACCCAAGGGTGATTTTTCTTCTAAATCAAAGTTATGTAAATAGAAGACTATGTTATGGCACCAAAGACTTGATAAGATTGGAGAAAAGGGTCAAAGGACCTTGAAAAATAAAACCTTGTTGAAGGTTTTTTTTATTGTAATTTTGGTTTTGAAAAAAATGTGTTCAATTTTACTTGAGTTCTCATAAATCTTGTGGTGTATTGAATCTTATCCATTCCGATGTGTTTGGTCCTATAGATGTTCCTTTGATTGGAAATTACATATATTATGTTTGATTTATTGATGATTATAATAAAAGGGAATATGGGTATATTTTCTGAAGAGTAAATATAAAGTTTTTTGTTGATTTAAACAATCTAAAGCAATGGTTGACTTATGGACTAGAAATAAATTTTTTTTTTTTGAGTACCAGTCATGGCAATGAGTTTTTGTCTAATGATTTTAATATTTTATGTGAATATTATGGAATTCTAAGACAAGAAAACTCTATATTCTCCACATCAAAATGGAGTTATAGAAATAATGAATAGAACACTGATGGAGAAGGCTAAGATTATACTGAGTGGTGCTAGTATAGAACAAATTTTTTGTGCTAGAGTTGTTGCCACTTCTTGTTACCTAATTAATAGGTCTCCTACACTAAATCTTGTTGATAAAACACCTACAGAGGCATGGTCTAGTCACAAGCCTTCACTAAGACATCTTAGAGTTTTCTTGTGAGGCATATGTACATGTGCCAAAGGAGAAGTGGATAAAGTTAGAGAAAAATATTGTGAAATGCATCTTCATTGGATATAGCTATAGTGTAAAAGGATACACGATTTTAGATCTTGTAGAACAAAAGATAATATACAGTAGAAGTTTCAATTTTAAAGAAACTAAGTCATTCAATTATATTGAATCCAAAACAAAAATAAAAAAGAAAAAAGAAAAAATATGTAATTCAACTTCCTTCTACATCAGAGAAAATGAAATTGAGGCCCTTGGATAGACAAGAAGTTGAGGAGAGATCATCGATCTCTAAATATTTAGAAGAGACAAAAGAGCCTCCACCTCAGCTTATTTGAAGGTCTACAAGGCATAGACAAACATGAAAAATGTATTTACATGATGATTAGAGATATATTTTTTCTTGAATACTAACATTGATGAACCTAGATTTGCAGAAGAGGCACTAGGTATGAATGATGCTAAATAATGGAAGATTTCTATGGATGAAGAAATGAAAGATTTGGAAAATAATGATACATGGGATCATGTACCATTTCTCAAAGGATGGAAACATATTGGTTGTAAATGGGCTATTAAGATTTAAATACCGGCCTAGATGGAGGTATTGAGAAGTATAAAGAATAGTTTTTTGTGAAGGGTTACTCTTAGGTTGAGGGTGTTGATTACGGTGAGCTATTTTCTTTTATTACAAAAATGACATCCTTTAGATTCTTTCTTTCTATTGTTGATTCTTATGGTCTAGGGATTGAGCAAATGGATGTGAAAACAACATTCCTTCATGGTGATGGAAGAGGATATGTACATGACACAACTAGAGCACTACATGGGTAAAGGTAAAATTAATCTAGTTTGTAAATTAAAGAAATATTTGTATGGCCTCAAATAGATTCTTAGGATGTGGTACTATAAATTTGATATATATGTGTTGAGTTTTGGATTTGATCATTCTAAATTAGATCACTATGTTTCTTATAAATATAATGGTGATGATTTATTATTTATCATATTATATGTTGATGATATGTTATCTATTAGTAAAGGGAAAGGAATGATTTTAGAACTAAAGTCTTAGCTTGTAGCTAAATTTGAATTGAAAGATCTTGGCTCAACTAAATACATTCATGGGATGGAAATCAAAAGAGATAGAGTGATTACAAAGCTTTGGCTTTGTTAGAGTAAGTATGTCAACTCAATTTTATAAAGGTTTAATAAATTAGATTGTAGACCATTGTGTGTTCCTTCTATAGTTGAAATGAAGTTATTTGCTTCAGATTGTCCAACATCCCTATA
The DNA here is from genome assembly GCA_007115665.2 of Sequoiadendron giganteum. Classification (NCBI taxonomy): domain Eukaryota; kingdom Viridiplantae; phylum Streptophyta; class Pinopsida; order Cupressales; family Cupressaceae; genus Sequoiadendron; species Sequoiadendron giganteum. The sequence goes on along the minus strand of CM021103.1, from coordinate 129,777,729 downwards.
AAAAATGGAATACATGAATAGAGTTCCTTACCAAAGTGTAGTTGGATGTTTGATGTATGCAATGGTTTGCACTAGACTAGACATTGCCCAAGTAGTGTGAGTTATTTCTAGATATATGTCTAATCCTAGTAGAACTAATTAGGATGTAGTTAAAAGAGTCTTTAGATATTTCTAGGGTACCCTAGATTATTCATTGTGTTATCATGAAAATATGGTGGGAGATGGGAATTCCATTGATATTAATGGTTATGTGGATTCAAATTGGGTAGGTGATGTGGATAGGAAAAGGTCCACTAGTGCTTATGTGTTAACTTTATTTGGTGGAATAATTAGTTGGATGAGTAAGCGATAGGCTATGGTTGCTTAAATGTCTACTACTAAAGTTGAGTATATGACAAATACTTATGCCTTTAAAGAAGACATTTGGCTTAAAAGACTATGTTCAAATATTGGAATTAAACAAGGTAATTGTGATAGTTTATTGTGATTTGACTAGCTAAGAACATGACATTTCATTTCAGAACCAAGAATATTGATGTACAATAATATTTTGTTAGAGATATGGTTGAGGATGGTTCAGGGCAAATTTGGTTAAGGTGGATACTTTGATAAATGATGTATAGTATTTAACTAACCATATGAGAATAGAGAGGTTTAGATGGTGTTCAAATTTTATGGGCCTCATGGCCCCTAACGATTAAATAATATTGTGGATATTCTCTTTTCTCTTGCAAGTTGTTTGACAAGCGAGAGAATGTTAGGAAAATAGTGTCTCAACCTTGCAATTACATGAGGCTACTATTTATATTAAGTTATATTTGATCATGAATTGATGTGAAATTTTACCTAAAGCTTTGGATTGACTAAATAAGCATGATCATAAAGTTTTGTCACAAAAACATGGTTAGATTTGAAAATGTTAAAGTTTTATCTTTTCAAAGTTTTAAAGTCCATTTTGAAGGCCTTAGAGGTGTTTTTTGGGCCTGAAATTTGTCATAGCTATCATAGTGGGTTGTAGGTTGATAGAATGCTCTAGAGCTTTCTGATGATTCAAAAAAATTGTCAATCAAACACTCATCAAAAGTTATGGCCTCTAGAAGTTGGGTCTCTTGAAATGGGAGATGTAAAAACATGTTGGACATATAAATGAGTTGTAAAGGGGGGGTTACATGTGGTTTTGTGTTTTTAGACACACCATAGGAATTTTTATTGGGTATAAGGATGGGCACAACTTTTTAGGTGATTTTGGCTCATGGTTTTGTAATATTGTTTGATGGTTTCATATATTGTATATCCTATATGTTAGGTGCATGAGATGGAGGTTGTGTGTAGAAGTCTTATAGATATCAAAAGTTTCCTATGGACATCTAATTGGTGTTAATCTCATGATAAATCTTTCTATGAAATTATACTGTAATATTGTTGATTTCTTAAGAATATATTGGGTGGCCTTTCGAGTGTGGGTTTTTTCTCTCAAAAGGGTTTTCCCCATGTAAATCACTATGTTGTGATATGAATATTATTTATGTTCATTTCCATTTAAGTTTTTGTAATTTTTCAGATATTAATAGTAATTTCATAATCCTCCTCTCAATATTAGTATATGAATTTGTTCCACAACGTTAGCTTCCTTACAAGGTCAACTCACATATATCTTCATAAAAGCATTATATGCATGATTAATCATAATGGTGCCTAGTTATTCAAATTTGAGGGAAAATTGTTTAAATATATGCATCCCAATTGATATTTTTGGATATAGGTTGACTTGAGATCATTTTACAATACTCAAGGCTAATCTCAAAATTATAATTACTAAAATAGGAAACCCTTAGGACTAGGGCACCCTCACCCTAGTTTGGGTGGTTTTGGCCCAAATTTCTTGAGATGTCAGTGATTTTAATATATTTTCCCAATATGAAATTTAAATGAATAAATTATTTTAATATAATTAATTCTATAGGAAAAATAGGGTGTCAATATAGTGTGAAACTTTCAATATTGACAATTTATGTTGCTATATATACACACACATATATAAATATATATATATAATTATAATATATATATACATACATATATGTATACATATGTGTATACATATATATGTATATACACATATATATATATGTATATATATACATATATAGATATATTTATACATGTATATGCACATATCTTTATATACATATATGTGTATATACATGTATGAATATATCTATATATGTATATACATATATATACATACATATATATACATACATATATATGTATATAAATATATACATATATATTGAGAAACAAATTTTGGTGGGAAAGAGGGTTCCCTAATGGGCTTCTAGGGTTTTCACCCAGAAGGTAGAGAGGATTTCTCTTTCTTGCACTAAAAGTTGGAAGTTCATTCAATGTTGTTTGCTAGATGTGATTTGAATAGTATCTTTATGAAGGCCCTAAATGCAATGAACTGAAAATAGGAATAAACTAATTATTGAATGCACACTAATGAAACTTAGGATATTTGAAAACACATGATGATATGCAAAAGGATAGAGTAAAGACTATACAAGACAAGATAAGAGAGTAGACAAGAAAAATGCACTTGGAAACTGACAAGGGCTGAAGTGGGAATTGTAGAAGCCTTTGAAATTTTGGAAAATCTACTTCTGCCAAGTTCAGCGACTTAGACCCAGTTCTGGAAAACTATTTCAAGCTCTGTTCTAGCCAACTGGGTACCCAAATATCCAAAAATGCCTACCAAAATCATGCAGTGGGATTAAATTGCCACCATTGGTGACTTAGTCCTTTCAAACTTTTCTAAGAATTAGAAAGTGGAAATGGATTCATGTGGTTTGCAATCTACTGTCTCACTAAAATCCAGGTCCAGATCTGCAAAATAACCTACAAAAAAAACTGTATTTTGGTTTCTAATGTGGGGTTTTCCTTGGTCAAACCCATAGTTGGTATTTAAACTTTGAAAGAGATAAGAAATATGCATAAAACCCTAGCCCTGAGTGTGTCTAAGACTAGGAAATCTGAAGTATAATGCAACACTATTCTAATGTATAAGAATAATATGCATAAAATGAAACTAGAACAATGCAAGACTCATTCTAAGAGAGCTAGATCACATTAGAAATGAATCTTGGTGACATGAAAATCTTCCTTAGGATGAATATTGAGAGAAAATGGAAGATGGAACCACTTTGAAAACAAGTCTTTAGATTGATTTGATGGCTAGTTGCATCTCCTCAACCTAGATTTCTCCATGATTCTCCATATAAATCCATGATCAATCCTTTGCAATGTGAGATCTTGAGTGAGAAGTGAGCTTGAAGACTTTCAAAAACCCTAGTTTGTTGCACTAAGCTTCAACTTTTCTATAGAAAGATAATGAATCTTCTTGTGGAATATGTTCAACACTTGATTCTTGAGTTTGCTTGTGAAGAATGACTAAAAAGGTCTTGAAAAATGACCTAAAAACATGTATTTATAAGTAACAATACCTAATTGTCAGTTATTTTGAGCTAAGAGGTTGACACCCATTGAGAATTTTTATTAAGTCATAGATATTCCTGCTCAAAAATGCAAATAACCCTAAAAGGGACTAAGTTGCCACCTTGGATGACTTAGTCCCACCAGGGGTTTTTGAGGTGGGATTTATGATATTTGAGCAATTTTAATGCTGTTCGTAGGGACTTGTATGATTTCTTAGGTTAAACAAGCCTCAAAGTCAAATATAACAAGTCTTAGGGGCCTATAAATGTTGTTTTAGGAGAGTGATTGATGCAAGTTTGTCTAAAGTAGGACCAAATTAGGCACACAATTGTCCTTTTCTTCAAAGGTATACAATTTTTGGTGACACATTTAGCCCCCACTTTAGTGCCCATATGACTTTACATTCATATGTAAGCTAAAGGACTCTAAACAATGCAATTTTTTTTATAAAAGGATACTCATTCAAAGGTGGGAGAATGAAGACCCCAATGTAGTTATCTGCAAAACTACAAATTTAGGAACCACATCTTGCAACAAAAACTCATTAGTTGTCCAAAATTCCTCTTATCTAATTCCTACAAATGAAATTCGAGGGTAGATTTATGCACCCCTTGATTCCACTTGCTTTACGAAGGTGGAATCAAGGTAGCAATCTAGTCATGCATCGAATTAGGACACACATATCAAAGGGAATTCCCAAGCACCATTCCACCTAACGATAGGTGATTGATGATGTAGGGTGTGGAAAAATGATTCTAATGCAACAAACAACATCAAAAACAAATTTCACTAGCACCGGTTATATTGTTTTGAATGAAAATCACTCTAATATGTCTAAGAGAGTCAATGTACAAATGTACTTGAATGAGAATGAGAATGAGTAAAAGGCATGAAAATGAAGTAATTTTTCACTTGTTCATTTTACCTTTTTTTAGCTTGAGAGTGACAAGAGAAGAGTGAAAGATTCCTATTAGAAGATAATTCACGCCTATGAGACTAGATGAACTACGGAACCAGGTGGCACATAAAGAGAATTATCATGAGGTGAGTTGATTCTACTACCTTCGTATTGTGATTTTTCAATTTTTTAATGATTTATATGAATATCTAGGTTAATTTAGGATTTTGGAAAAAAAGTTTGCCAAGTGTCCCTTTTTCGCAAAGTGTTGCTTTTTTCGTAAAGTGTCCATTTTGTTCGCAAAGTGTCCCACTTTTTCGTAAAGTGTCTCATTTCTTCGTGAAGTGTCCCAAAAGGGTTCTAAAGTTTCTAGGGCCTTAAAAAAAATAGACTAGGACAACATTAGTACACTTACATGATGAATTAGAGTAAAATTGAATATATTAGATGATTTATAGAGTATATGTTGATGTATTTGATAGGTACCCACCTGTTCGCAACAACGTCTAGGTGGGAGACAATTGAGCATTTTGAGAGATTTAGCCCTCACTTTGTTAGTGGAGGATACAAAGAATTTTTAGGCTGTGGGGATCTATTGGGCATACCTCATGCCCCCATGAGGTACCATGATGCGATGCTAATGGAATTATGTGAGTGATGGAATGCATATACATGCACATCCCACCTTCCAATTGGAGAGATGAAAACCACTTTAGATGATGTGCATTGTATACTCCAAGCTCCTATTCAGGGGAGCGAGTGCACTTCCAGAGAGACCGTACCTTTCATGAGCAGCAGGCTGATATGCAATACTGCTTGGATGGACCAGTTCATGATGAGTGGGTTTCAGGACAGACCGACTTGGCACTATTACTTTATTCATGACCACCAGTGGTTAGGAAAATTATTATGCACACCATCACATTAGTACTCCTTCTAGATGGACAAGCAACACACCTTGAGGGTGGGCTAGTGCATTTGATATGGGGGATGGAGGAGTACAGGATAGTATATGCTTGGGGATGTTGCATCCTTGCATTGTTGTACTTTGATTTGGGATAGTTTGTGTTCTAGGAGCTATATAGTATGGTGCATTGTACACTTCTACAGGTTTGGTGTCTAGAGCATATCACATGCATGAGGCCTAGAAGCTTCCTGTATCCTACAACAGTTGGGTATCCATGGGATTTCAGCTATCCTCTACAATGATTATGGCAGTATGGAGATTTTTACTTTTGGAGAGTGAGATTCGATCAACTGGAGGAGGATGAGATCTTATGGATACCTTATCAGCTTACACTACAATGGCCGGACTACACAAGATAGATGAGGAGACTACAATTGGATAGATTTCTGGTTGGTAGGCATGATCACATAGTACGTCCCTTCTATTATGATCAAGAAGATTCAAAGGCCTCCTAGGGAATGATCATCTTTTAGGAGATCTATATGGAGTGCTCACAGACCAAGTGATACAACACGCTTCACTCTAAATGATGTTGTCCAGAGTGACTCCAATTTCTTTGATCATGATCAATCACCGATATTTGACACAGACGACATTAGTGCCATAGGGGATCATGACGAAATCATTTGTTTTTGATTGATGATCCTATGGGAGATACAGGACCATTTTTAGATGACAAGGACAAGAGAGAGGATAAATCTGAGGAGACATGCTACAAGGCTGCAGACATATTTATTGATATTATTGATGAGGATGCACATCTAGATTATAATGAGTAGGAGAGAGAGGAGGATGATGAGGATGAGGATGAGGAGCCATTCCTGAGTGAGAATGATGAGGCAGTAGTTGAGGATTGACATGTGTGGGGAGAGATCTCACCCATTCATATGACTAGATCCCGAGCAACAATGCCAAGAGGCACTAGTACTCACGGTTAAGGAGAGGATAGCACATCATCTATGCCCTCGACATAGGATGAGGTTGATATCACTCATCCTACTAGAAATATAGGTGATGATATTTAATTTTCATGCATGTATAGTGTGCTTTTGTGTATTATTTTATGTATATATATCATGATGTGTACTGATTATGTTATGTTTCTATCTTGTAGGGCCTACAAAAGATTGGTGAGATCTCTACCATCAAGCAGATATAGAGATAGTGCCAATGTCTATTGATGAGGAGGAGATGGACTTAGATTAAGTTCCCCCACCTATTGTGGAGAAATATCCAGAGTCACTTAGACCATTCGTGAGACTACAAGCAGTGTATGAGAGCTTGAGGAGATGAGTCCACTAAGCTGGGACCAAATCACAGAAATAGACATCGAGGACTCCAATAGAGTTTGAGAGACTAGAGAGAGAGCTGACACAACTACAAACAAAGAGGGATTAGATAGCAAAAGAGCATCAAGCAACTCTTGCATGGATGAAGGGGTTAGAGTTTACGATCAGATTCGATGGATCATGATCACAATCATGCACAATCATCTCCCAATGTCTAACTATTGATACAGTGTGAGTACTAGATCTTGCGGGATTTTTTAATCATATTCCTCAGTGAAATTGTATATTTTGATGACATGTACAAAAAACTTTTGATGTATATATATATATAAGAATTTTGATGTTATATGTCTTGTTCTAATGTGTGAATGTTAAATGACAATGTGATTAATTATATAGCCTTTTTAAGATTATTTAATTAATCTCTACATGATTTAAGAAAGTTGATGTGATCTAATTAAAACTTGTTAGAGTTTCTTTTAGATACAACATGAGGATTAAGCATGTTATACACTTATGATTGAGAGTAACAGAACACACAAGAAGAATTTTGAATAGTGTGAAACCTAAAGCAATTATACAATGAATTAAATAAACACTTTAGTGTTCAAGACAAATACATAAGATTTTTTCAAGAATGCAACAATGGGAAAGCATATAGGACACGATCCAATAGCTCTAACAACACTACTTTATAATTCATACCATTCAAAGGGACTAGAAATAATATCGATGTAGATGCAAAACATTAATAGGGTCTTTAAGAGGAGTTCCATCACACTCTATTAAGGTATAAGCACTAGATCCATAATTTGTATTGATTACATAGGGTCCTAACCAATTAGGGCTAAATTTTCCTTTTTCAGCATAATCAATAGTAGTGTTTCGTTGATTTTCATATAAAAATAAATCACCCTTGTTAAATTTATGATGATAACACCAATATCATTCTTGCATTGTAATTTTTTGGTGTAAGCCTGAAGATGCTCGAGAGAATTAATGCGTGTTCATCAAGCATTTCAAGTTGGTGAAATCGTTGTTGCATATAAGTGTCATTATGGACAAGACCTGGGAGAGAAATCCGTAATGTGGGGATTTATTATTCCAAAGGTATGATAGCCTCAATACCATAGACAAGGTTGAAAGGTATATTTTGTGTAGAGGAGTGAACACTTGTGCAATAGGCCCATAACACATATTGCAATTGTGTGTTCCAATATTTTTTATTTAGATTAATAATTTTCTTGAGGATTTGTTCAAGGATTTTATTAGTGCTTTCATCTTGACCATTATATTGTGGGTAGTAAGGTTTTGAAAAGAAATGTTGAATATGTAAGGGGTATGTGCAGGATCATCATGGAAAAAGTAGGCCCTTAAGTGGCAATAAAAATTCAAAAAATCAGAGTTAGGCAACTTGATGTAAAAATTGGAATAAGTTATCTATATTATTTCAAAAATATATAAGAACAAAATCTATAAAAAATTGAATTTAGTTTCTAAACTACTAGGTTTATTTAAAGAGAAAAAAAATATATTTGGTGAAAATTTGAAATTTCAATGCAGTAGTACTTAAATTTCAGGGAAAAAATAAGAAGTAGGTGTCTATCTAACCACCCTAACCACAATAAAATGATAATATTTTTTTATAAGATTTTAGATATAAGTAGAGGACTCATGTCCCGATGTGATGCTTATTTTTTTATAATTTTTTTCCAAGTAAATAATTAATTATGAATTTTTTATTACAAATTTGAAAAAATATAAAAACTCATATGCCTAACCACCTTAACTTGGTCAAAAATTCATGAAATTCAATTTTTATTTTCTTAATCCTATACCATTTGAAAGCTATAGATGTTTTTCAATCAACCTATCAATCAGGACTTTAATCGTAATTCAAATAGAAAATGAATAATAATTATTTATTAAATTCAAAGTAAAGCATAATTTATATTGATGGAAAGTTGAGAATATCCTTTAAAACACTTTTCATTTCATCAATTTTGGGTAAAAAAAAAGTTGTTAGCCACATGGGCCATCATATCACCTATATGTCACCACTTTTTGGTCCATCATGATCTTGCACATACCCTAAGGTCTCTAGGAACTTCTTCACATCATTATTTTTAAATGGTGTTCCATTGTCTGAAACTAATGTGGAAGGGAGTCCAAAGCGAGTGATGATGTGTTCCAATAAGAAATGACATATCATGTCAGTAGCTATGGACTGGAGAGGAATAAATTTGACCCATTTGGTGAAATAATCGTTTGCAATAATGATAAACATATGTCCAACGAAAGAAAGTGGTGAATTTTTTTTTATTAGATCCAATCCCCACACAGAGAACGACCAAATAGGGATTTGGGCACGGAGCTCTGAAGTAGGAGCGTGGATAAAATTTCTATGTTATTGGCAGTTATGACATCACTTAACATACGTATAACAATCTTTCTCTGTATTTTTCCAATAGTAGACCATATGAAGGAGTTTTTGCACTAAATTTTTTCCTCCAAAAATGACCTCCACAAGTACCAGAATGGGCCTATTTGAGGGAGTTATGAGTTTCAAAATCCTTGAGACACCATAGGAGAATTCCATCAAAGGATCTTATATACAACGTATTAGCAAGGATTATGTACTTGGTTGCTAGCTTTTTTACATGAATGTAGGTGTTTCGGGTGGTAAGCTTGGGAATGGTACCATATTTTAAATAGTTATAGATGGCATCATATCATTAAAATGAATTACCCGGGAATGTTGGAAGCGCGTCATCAGATTTATCACTAATAGAGGGTTTCATGAGTGGGTGGATGGTAAACATGATAGTTTTAGAAGGATCTAAAGGAGATATGAGAGAAGTTGTACTAGCCATTGCATCTGCATGTCAATTATCTTTTCAGGGGATGTTATCAATGGTGGATGATTCAAACTCCTCTAACAAAGTCAGTACAAGATCCTTATATTGCAATAATTTATCATGTTTAGTTTGATAGAGACCATTGATTTGTTTGATCACTTAATGTGAATCACCAAAGATCTTAATATCTTTGATTCCCATGACTAAAGCAACATACAATCCAATAATTAATGCTTCATACTCAACTCTATTATTTGTACATAGGAAATTTAAGTGATACAACAAGGGAATATGCTTGACTATAGGTAGAATTAATATAAATCTAGCACTAGAGCCTATTCGACACTTGGATCCATCAAAGTAAAATTCCCATGTAGAAAGCTCTATGGTCAACACACTATCATGGGAAAAGGAATCATTGGTAGGTAATGCTAAAGTCAAAGATGCATCAGCTAAGTGGCCAGTTAAGGCTTGGCCTTTGATTCCTTTTCGGGAAACAAACTTAATGTAAAACTCAGTCAGCAACATTACCCATTTAGCTAGACTTCCTAATAGGTTTGTTTTATTGAAAAGATATTTTAGAGGTTCAAATTTTGTCATAACTTGTATTTATGCATTTAGTAAATAATGTATCAACTTACTAGTAGAAAATACAAGACCGAAAAATTGCTTTTCAATTTTTATGTAGCGTGTTTCATAATCTATGATAGTTTAATTGATGTAATAAACAAGATTTTCTTTACCATTGTCATCTTGTTGAGCCAACAATGCATCAAGAGTGTTGGTAGAAGCGGTGATATAAAGGAGGAATGGTTTGTTTGGTATAGCAAGTTGTGAAACGGGTGGAGTGGAAAGGTATTCTTTCATACACTCAAAGGCCTATTTAAAATCATCATTCCAATCAAAATTCACATACTTTTTCAGGAGGTGTGTAAAAGGTAATGTTCAATCAACTAAGGAGGTGAAAAAATGACGAATGGCTTGAATCCTTCCTTGTAATGTGCATAACTGGGAAATGTTGCAAGGAGGTGGCATGTTATTTATGGCATCAATTTTCTTTGTGTCCACCTCAATGCCTCTATGAGATATAATAAACCCTAAAATTTTACTATTGTCTACTCCAAAGACACACATTTTCGGATTTAAGTGCATGTTATACTTACACATTCACTCAAAGATTTGTCGAAGAAAATTAACATTATCTTGTTGGGTGAAGGATTTAGATGTAATTTCATCAACATAATCTTCCAAGATTTTATGAATGTAATCATGAAATATTAATGTCATTTCTCATTGATAAGTGGTGCCCACATTCTTTAATCCAAAGGCATCATAACCCAGCAAAATTTTCCCAAAGAAGACATGAAGGTCATCTTGTATTCATCTTGGGGGTTGATGAAGATCTTATTATATCTAGAAAATCCATCCATAAAGGACAACAAGGCATTTCTAGTAGTTGAATCCACAATCGTGTCGATATTAGGAAGAGGGAAATATTCCTTTAAAGAGGCTTTATTCAAGTCATGAACATCTATACATATCCTAACACGATTACCAAGTTTGGCAATGATGACAATGTTTGATATCCAGGGAGAATAATTAATAGGTCAAATAAAACCTGCGTCAAGGAGTTTTTCAAGTTCTCCTTTAACATGCAAGGCTATCTTAGGGTTCATCTTTCTTATCTTTTGGTGAATGGGCTTAGCATTTTCAGTAAGAACAATTTTATGAGTGATGATCTTCAGATCTATTCCTAGCATATCAAAATATTTCCAAGTGAAGAGCTCAGGAAAGGTGTGAAGCAAGGTTGCAAGATCCTCTTGTTATTCATCATCAAGGCACTTCCCAAGTTCAATGACTTTGTCTTTATCATCAATGTCCACTAGTATATCAATGGTATCCCCTAAGGGGAGTGCATTTGAATTAGGAAATTATAGATCATAGGATTCCATGCTTGTGGGAGTTTCATTAATATGAATAGCGTTGAGCTCAGTACTTATCATAGCATAAGGGCATTTCTCTTGGAGACAAAAGTATTATCCAAAGCACCTAACAGGTGTTTCAAAGCTTCATCATCATTAACATAGTCGAATGGTGGGGAATCCATATCAAGGTATTCAGGATGTTTGAGTGTGAGATTGATTCTTGGTGCACATGTGATAGTGTTGATGTTGAATGATGGTTGTTGATTTGATTTTGTAGATTTAGAAAAGGAAAACCCTAAACCAGTCTTAGTCTCCTGTGTATTAGGTTCAGTGGGAACTCAAATTCCTTGTTTATATTTTCCACATCGTTTACCATTATACCCCAATTATTTCACAAGATCATAACCTCGTGCATAAATTCTTTCCATTTCTTGTGGGTTGGGTGGTTGTTGGTAATTTATCTCTTCAAAAAAAATTGTATACATTGTGTTTTCTTCCAAAGGAAATGAGGTAGATGGGTGGGAAGGTTTTCCTTCATTATGGTTAGAGAGGATTGTAGGTTGTTCTTGTTTGTCATCCTCTTTTCGTGTGATTATGTACTTGCCCATAAATGAAGGTGTGAATTCTAATGATCCCTAATCATAACCAAGTATGTTAGACTTTGATTCTCCTTCTTGTTGATTGTTCTCAAGAGGTGCTATGTTGGAGGTGGGAATTAATGTGTTGAGAGGACTTGTTGTTCAGTTTTCAAGTTGCAAGCAACTTTCATGCTCGGGGTCTATGTCAATTTGATAAACTTTGTTATAATATATATATTTCATTTTGTGATGAAGGGTCGAGGGTACCGCATGCATTTCATGGATCCATGGTCTTCCTAAGAGGATATTATAGGAAATATCATAGGGCATGACATGATTAGGAGTTTGTAGTGTAACCATTCCAACGGTAATAGGTAAAGTAATGACACCAAGTAGTTTCTTTGTAACACTTTCGAATCCTCTAATAGATAAGGAGTAAGATTTTATTTGTGATTTATCCACATGAAATCTATCAAGGAGCATCACACAACACACATTAAGGGAAAAGCCACTATCAACTAGGTTTCATTTTATGCCTATCTAATCGTATTGGGCTATTATCATAAAGGCTTCATTTTGTTTTCTTAATTCTATAGGAGGGAACTCATGTTGATAGAAGGTAATGTCAACATTAACTGTATTCATTCCTTGTATGAGAGCTACCACATCATTGACATTCATACCAGGAAGGACCACTATTTGTGGAAATGTTGTTTGAAGCATAAAATGATAGTTGGGGGAATTCTAAAGAAGATCCCAAAGGGATATTTTGGAGGGAGTATTCTTAAGTTGTTCAATGAGATTGTACTCCCTAAGTTGTGAATTTAAATGAGGGGCCACAGGTAAGATAGGGTTGGGTAATGGTAAGGGTTTTGAGGTGGCTTGTTGGGGGTGTGGATTATTTATAGTGTGATGAGTATGAGCAATGACATTATGCTTGGGTGGGTAAAGGGTAAATTCAGGTTTGGATGGAATTTGAGGTTTATGGGAATGTGGGTAGAGAACAAGATGAGGTTGAATTACTTTGACATAATTTTTTTGAGGTTGCTCATAACAAACCTTAGTGGATGAGCTAGGTGAGATGAAGTCCTGAAGAGTTTCATCTCACATATCCATCTCATCATAACTAAAAGCTTTGGGGGAGAGGTTATCAGTCACTGGTTTGGGTTTATCATCATTAACCTTAGTGAATGAACTTAGTGAGAGGAAGCCCTATAGAGCTTCATCTCACTTATCCATGTCATCACTACTAAACAATTTAGATGAGATATTTTTCCTATAGTGAAGAAGTGTGTGAATAGTTTCATGTGGTGTTTCTAATGTTTTAGCTTCATGTTCTAATGAATTTTCTTTAAACAAACTAGGACCTACTATTGAAAATAAAACTTGCATAGATCTAATGCTATTCATAAATGCCATCAAAGTAAAAGATGTGTATGCTAATTATGACCATAAAATCATAAAGTAACTGAATGTAGACAAATAATCAACTGGAACAAACAAAAACTTCAAAACTAGAAAGGAAATACAAAAATCACTGATGCAAAATGAGCACTGGGACTAATTTTCCCAAGGTGGCGAATTATTCCTAGTAGTGGTATTTTTAAATTTTTTTTGAGTTTATTGGTAAAAAATGACGTGTTCTAGATTGCAGAGTGTAGATCTAAAGTTTATATTTAGAATTTCTTTGTCATGCAAGGAAATAAGATGCAAAAATGAACTTTTCACTAATGCAAATTATGAAACCCTAGGATGCAAATTGAAACAATGCAACAAGAAATTCAATGTTAATAGAAGAGTGTCCTAGGATTCAAATCTTGGATAGATCAGAATAACATGTTTCTAAATGTAGGTTCACCAAAATGAACCATAAATTTTGGTGGGAAAGAGGGTTCCCCAATGGACTTCTAGGGTTTTCACCTAGAAGGTAGAGAGGAGTTCTCTTTCTCACACAAAAACTTGGAAATTCATTCAATATTGTTTGCTAGATGTGATTTGAAGAGTATCTATATGAAGTCCGTAAATGCAATGAACTAAAAATAGGAATAAACTAAATATTGAATGAACATTAATGAAACTTAGGCTATTTGAAAACACATGATGATATGCAAAAATATAGAGTAAAGACTATACAAGACAAATAAGAGAGCAGACAAGAAAAGTACACCTGGAAAGTAACAAGGGCTGAAGTGGGAATTGTAGAAGCCTTTGAAATTCTATAAAATTTGCATTTTAGGCCAATTGGGACACTTACACCAAGCTGGGTGAGTTAGTCCTAGTTCTAGTAAACTGTTTCGGGCTCCGTTCTAGCCAACTGTTGTACCCAAATATCCAAAAATCCTTGACATAATCATGTAGTGGGACTAAGTTGCCACAATTGGTGACTTAGTCCATTCTAGATTTTTTGAGAATTGGAAAGTGGAAACGAAAGCCTATGGTTTGCAATATACTTTCTCACTGAAATTTGAGTCCAGATCTGCAAAATCACCTGCAAAAAAGAATGCATTTTTTTTTTCCAATGTGGGATTTTCCTTGGTTGAACCCCTAGTTGGTATTTAAACTTTGAAAGAGATAAGAAATTTTCATAAAACCCTAGCCCTAAGTGTGTCTGAGACTAGGAAATATGAAGTATAATGCAACCTTATTCGAATTTGTAAGAGTAAGATGCATAAAAATGAAACTAGAACAATACAAAACTATTCTAAGAGAGCTAGATAAGATTAGAAATGAATCTTGGTGACACACAAAGCTTCCTTAGGCTGAAGATTGAGAGAAAATGGAAGATGGAACCACTTTAAAAGCAAGTATTTATATTGATTTGATGGCTAGTTGCATCTCCTCCACCTAGATTTCTCCATGATTCTCCATAGACATCCATGATCAATCATTTGCAATGTGAGATCTTGAGTGAGAAGTGAGCTTGAAGACCTACAAAAGCCCTAGTTTTCTGCCCTAAGCTTCAACTTTGTTGTAGAAAGAGTAATGAATCTTCTTGTGGAATATGTTCAACACTTGATTAATGAGTTTCCTTGTGAAGAATGACTAAAAAGGTCTTGAAAAATGACCTAAAAAACATGTATTTATAAGCAAAAATACCTAATTGTTAGTTATTTTGAGCTAAGAGGCTGATACCCATTGAGAATTTTGATCAAGTTGAAGATTTTCCCACTCAAAAATGCAAATATTCCTAAAAGGGACTAAGTTGCCACCTTGGGTGACTTAGTCCCACTAGGGGTTTTTAAGGTGGGATTTAGGATATTTGAGTGATTTTGATGTTGTTTTTCGGGACTTGTTTGATCTCTTAGGTGAAACAAGCCTCAAAGTCAAAGATAACGAGTCTTAGGGGTCTATAAATGTTGTTTTAGGAGATTGATTGATGCAAGGGTGTCTAAAGTAGGACCAAATTAGGCACAAAATTATCCTTTTCTTCAAAGGTATACAATTTTTGGTGACACATTTAGCCCACTTTAGCACCCACATGACTTTACGTGCATATGCAAGCTAAAGGACTCTAAACAATGCACTTTGTTTCATAAAAGGATACTCATTCAAAGGTGCAAGAATGAAGCCCCCATTGTAGTTATATGCAAAACAACAACATTAGGAACCACAGATTGCAACACAATGTTAGTAACCGCATCATGGGATAGGTGTTGTCATTCATAATTTTATGCATTAGAAAGTATCCTAGAGAGATGATCCAACTAGACCTAAAGAATTTCTTTTACCAACCAAAAATTTATAACCACATCTTCCTCTATCTCTGAATAGAAAATAACTAAACTTGTAAGTCTCTAACTTTTATTCTTTTTTTCCATCTTTATTTTTGAAGAAATCAAAACTCTATCCAATATTATTCATCTCATATTCAATAGCTTCAATTCCACTTCTAAAATTATCAATAGGTATAGGCCACCAGAGATAATACTTGTAGATGTCAGAGATCTCCTTAGTGCAATCTCTTGTCTCACTAATGTGTTTGGATATTTTTTTTTAAGCTTTGACACATCTTCTCTCAATCATAGCTTCGAACTTATATCCTTTAGGTCCTTCCAACAAAATTATTTCTTCAATAACTTCTACTAGATCATCCAATAACAAGTCAAAACCATCTAAAATAGTAATACCCTTCTTGAGCAGATAATCAACCAAAGTATCATCAATTCTAAGCCTATCCACTACAGGTAAGGCATGCCACATTTCACCAACCTTCTTCATATCATCTTCATCTAACACTGACTGAATATCATCTAGATCGAAAGATTCAAATCCAGGTAGAGATTCTTCTTCCTTCTCCTTCTCTTCTGAGATAGTCATGAAATCTTATGTGTTAAATCTCCTCCTTTTAGGTTCCAAAGGGGAACCACCAATGGAAACTTCCAACTCCTTCTTACTAGAGCAGTAACCCTCCTCAAATTGACTTGATACTATTAGGATGGAGCATAGATTCATCTATAGGGATGAGAAATAGACTTTCCATGCACTTTATTTATCCTCCATACATTCCAAATACCTGTAAACTTGCTTTTCGGTAGGGATGTCAGACTTCCACTTAACATTCTAATTTTTTGGTAACAAACTTAGAAAGTAAAATACCAAACATGTGAGCAGAGACCCAAACTGGAAAGGATAACTCTCAACCAAAGACATTTTTGACATTATCAATTAGATTTTCCATTACTAGCATACACAAATCAAACTACTTGTTTTCCTTCACCATCATGTGTGCAAGATATACAAAAATAGCCAAAGCAGAACTTTCACGATTTCTGAAATAGATTTTATAAGTGATGTCGTAAGCAACATACCTTACTATAGGACCGATAATGGTGTTTATCAATAGAGCTTAGGGATCTTTGTCGATACCAGTAAGTTCCTCCATGTCTTTGTATTTCACCATTTTCTTCCTAGGGAGGTCACCAACACTGCAAAAACCAATAATAGCTTCAATGGCTTCCTTCGTGATTAGATAGCGTTTGTTGAGAATGATGTTGTCATCCTTGAATCGACTCAACAAGAACAAGATAGAATCTTTGTCTACAAACCAAGGAAATTATCCCCATAAATCCATACCCAAAGCACATACGTTCTACAACTCACCCATCTTCAACCCTAGTTCCATTTCTTTCATCTTTTGATGATCAAACTCATCCAACTCTACTCCCTTCAGCTTCAGCGGAACACCACCACATGATTCTCTACCAATTAACATGGGTTCCATTGTCATGCTCAACTTCTTGATCAATCCTTTATCACTTAATGAAAGAATCTTCTCCTTTGAAAACCATGAGATTTTTTTTTGAAAACTCCACCTTTTATCCTTAATTACTCATAATGATTTCACTGCCAAAACTTGTATCGATGAAACCAACAATTGTACTTTGCTTTTCAATCAACTAGATTAACCTTCATTATTCAACATCATGTGAATCCAACTTAATCATACTAGAAACATACCAATCTGTCTTCAGAGAGGGGGAATCGACATGATATGCAATGCAAAAACTCCCGCTTAGCCAAGGCAATTGGCTCAATTACTAGTAGGGAATGTACCGAGATCCGGTACCATGAAAGTGTTCTCCACACTTTTTTCCCTTTTCCTGCAAACCGTGACCATATTCTTCTTAGACTCATTTGACTCTGCAACTTTCCTTTTATTCTCATATTTTTCAAGAGTAACATATTTGCATATGTTAGCATAATGTCTAGTTTCATTTCACTTGTAACATAATTTTTTAGGCCTAACTAAGTGAAACCTAGATCTACACTGATTGGCTTTGTGACAATAACCATAGCTTACATAGAAATAACCATGAAAGAGATTTTTCAATCCAATCCTTCTTTCTAGATTAGATATATCATTTTTGCATTGACTTGCTTTGTGACCAAACTTGTGACAATTAAAGCATTGAATATCTGGTTCCTTCTTGCTTCTACACTCTACAGCCTTATGTCCAAAATTTTTGCATAGAAAATAATGACCATTGAATGATAAGTACCTTTGAGCATTTGGTTTCCTGATTGGGGGTATTTTTATAGATCTTCTACAGTTTTGGAGTTTGCTTCTTACAATTGATCTTGTTTCCACTTCAACTACATTTTCTTTACCCTTAGTGTTCATATTTTATTTTTCACCTAAGAAGTCAAGTCCTTCCTTATCCTTGTGACATTTTTGTAGGGACAAAATTTGATCCAAAATCATGCTACTTTCACATAATCTTGCTTCAAATTTCAAACTCCTTAACTCTTGATCTAAATTCTCATTTTATTATTATTTTTGTTTGATGGTATCTTTGATACTTTCTTCAGTCTTCTTACATTCTTCTATTTTCTATTTTATGGTGTATTTGAGATCTTCTTCTATCATTTTCTATTCATCTAATTGAATCCTTAGATTCATAGCAATTTCCTTTAACTCCTTTAATTCCTCACTAACCTCTTTATGTCTTGCTTTGAATTTCTGGATTTTCTCTCTTGGCTTTGAGATACAAGCATTTTCCTCCTTGAGGTTTTCTTTCAAGTCTTCATTCTTATATTTTTTACTTTCCATGTCACTCAATATTGACTTCAGTTCTTCCTCAAAGTTATAATCTCATGCCATCTATTCAAACTTCCAAGATCTCCCTCAAGTGGTTCAGCTCCATCTACAAGGGATCAAGCTCTGATACCAATTGTTGAATGGTCTGGATAAATGAGAGGTGGGTGAATCAGTTATCCCAAAATAATTTTCTTTCTTTACTTAATTCAGAGAAATCATAAACCATTCATATATTAATTGAAACAAACATGAACATGCAATAGCCAAACAACATCATGAACACAAGAAATTACATGGAAACCCAATATGGGAAAAACCATGGAGAATGCTAATTCTTAGTTATAAAACACTGATTAAGGTGACATTAGTTAACATTATTTTTACAAGGGATCACTACCAAGTTTCTCACTGTAGGGTGGCTCACTGTCGAGTGGCTCACTATCGAGTGGGCTCACTACCAATTACAAAACAACTAATTACAAATAGTCCAATTGAAAAAAATGAATTGATGAAGTTGCATATAAATATGCATCAATTAGTTCCAGTAAAGAGCACAATCTCTATCTATAGTAGATCTAGTTAATAATATTTTACACACTTTCCTTCCACAACCTTCACACAATTTTTTTCCAAAATAGATTACCCTCCCTTCAAACTCTTCTATATGTTCACACACATCATACTACTTCCATGCATCTATCTCTTCAATCAAAAATATGTTATCTATATATATGCATGTATAGGTCCATAGAACAAAATTAAGTCGGCCACATAATATCTTCATAGTCTTCTAAGTCGGTCAGACATCATTTGAATTTAGATCACCACAAAACATGTTGGGATAAGGAACAACCTTGAAATATTAAATAAGACTTGACATGCTAGCACCAGACTCAAAAGATAGGTCAAACATAAGAGTCTTCTTACCATGTTGCACTAGGACCCATAAATAGTTCATAGATAAGATATAGCATTATTACGAAAAGATAGCTAACTTCAAATTGCATGATATATATTCCAAATTCGATGGGAATGCCAAAACCAAGACCAAGTCTTGATTAACATAAATTGAATAGGAATTCCACAATCAAGACCAAATCTCGATCAACATTAATTTTAGTACCAACTGGAGAAATGCAATCAGACATACCAAAACTTGTAACATGCTACATGAAGTTTCAGATAACAAGGTTACCCGAAGTAAGCTGTGAGTACATCAACCATCATCAAAGGATTAGTCTTCATTATACTGCATCAACTAAATTAAATAGATGTCTCAAAAATAAGTACTACCATTATCTGGATCGAGGATATCATCCATACTATGCAACATTATAGAATAGATCATTTCTATATATCATCCAAACTAGAACTTTCCAGATCTAGGTTTTGACATCAATGACATCAATTCCATATCAAAAAATTCTTAACATACATACACACACATACATACATACATACATACATGTGTACATACATACATACATGCATGCATACATACATACATATAAAGGGTACACAATATATTGAGAGTGGGGGGAAGAATCAATATATTCTAATTTCAAAAATTAATTATCATTAATCTCTAAACATAGACTTTAAAAAATCAAAGCAATAATAATTACTAGATTTCTTAATGATGAATCAATTAAGAAACACAAATCCACACATTCACACATCCACAAATCTCCTTAATTTATAATTTTTAGACACCAATCCCCTATAAAATGGTCACTAAGCATCAATTCAGAGACAACACCATTACAAAATAATATTGATCTTACCCTGAATTACTGGGCGAATGCATCCTCTAAAGATATCTCATTTTTTCTCAACATTGGCCACTTTTCATTTTTGCTCACATATGATTTTACATATTAGTTCATGCAAAAGTGAATACACACACCTTGCATATGTATTTCATACAAAAATTATTTACAATAATCCATTCCAACATATTAAAAATATCTCATGCTAGCCTAGAACCCTTTAACATCACATGCAATTAGCCATGCCAACCAGGTATAATTCTTAATGCAAAATGATATGAAACATGTAGTCAGCTTGGTCCTAAAAAATATGTTATGTGCTTCCTTCCAATGTATTAAACTGGTCCTATTTTATCTTTACATGCTTCCTCTAGCTGGTACATTCTAACACAAACACACAAACTACATTCATAGTTAGTCAACAGACACAAGTTCTACTCTGTCACTTCTAACTTTCTTTCTACTAAAGCACAACCTCTAAAATTTTAGAAACTAATACATAATGAGTAACCTTAATTTACTTCCAAACTACAACCATAACATTCAATTGTGATTGAATGTGCAACCAAACACAGTGACAATTTGGTATAGTGCATGTTCTACTTCTAAGAAACAAACCTTATAAAACTACACAGACACTTCCAGACTCCTTCCAAAAACTATAATATATACAAAATGATATTACAAAAATACTACAATAGATCTTCACAAGTTGCCTTTTTTCTCAGTGATGATAACATTAACATTTTGTAACTGGTCACACCACTTGTCACAATACTTCTTGATTTCAAATTCTCAAACATGACATGATACAAGTAATTACATTTTATTCTCACTGATCTATTAACCCTTTAGAAAACACATTTGACATCACAGTTTTAACATTACACCTTTGACATCAATGACAGCATATGTTCAACAATATCCCCCATTGTCATTGGTGGTAAACAATAAAATGTTGTTAGCACATCAATATAAACCACTTATCTAGAACTCCCCCTATTTGATATAACAAAAGTTCTTGAGAATTTTAGCTACTTGAAAGATATTCCATTTTTAGTTACTTTCTCTCTCTTTGACATCAATGGAAAAGGACATCAACTCATCTAAAAGATATGGTAGTTGGGATTCATTTATTCTCCTTTGACAATATCATTCTGTAAGACCACCAAGATTTCTTGTGGTAGGGATTCAACACCCCCTCACCCTGTACTTCCTATTGATTCAAGAGGAGGGAGAAACCATTCCCAAGTTCTTTTGGATATACTCAAAAGTCTCCTTAGGAAGAGGTTTTATGAAAATGTCTACAATTTTCTCCTTAGTCTCAATATAATCCAACTTCACTTCTTTTTTTGCAACCTTCTCTCTTAGAAAATGATACTTAATTGCAATATGTTTTGTCCTTGAACGTATCACCAAATTCTTGGAAATGTTTATAACACTATTATTGTCACAAAGAATAGAAATGGGTTCATCAAAATCCATTTTCATTTGCTTCAGGTTTTTCTTTGAACATCCATAATACTTGAGTGGAATAAGAAACTTATGCAATGTACTCTTCTTCTGCTATAGATAAGGATACTTAATATTTCTTCTTGATCAAACAAGATACAATATTGTCACCAAGAAATAAATCTCCACCACTTGTACTTTTTTTTTCATCTATACTTCCATCCCAATTTGTATTTATGTATGCTACTAGTGTGAAGTTTTCACTCTTAGAATACCACAAACCAAAATTGATTATAGCTTTCAGATATCTAAATATTATTTTTACTACTTTTACATGTGTTTCTTTAGGTGCTACCTGAAACCTAGCTACCATCCCTACTACTTGCATTATGTCTAGTTTGGATGCAGTTACATACAAAAAACTACCAATCATTGACCTATACAAATTCTTCTTTTTCAAAGAATATTCATCATCCTTACACAATTTACACCTAGTAAGCATAGGTGTACTAAACGGTTTTCATTATTCTATCTTAAATTAATTCAACATCTCATTCATGTACTTTGTCTAAAAACTGAATACACCTTTGTCTGATTATGAGATCTATAAGCCAAGAAAGAAAGACAACTCACCAAGTATTGACATCTCAAAGTATTTTTGCATTGCATCACTTCTACCTCCAAAGATGATGTCATCAACATAAACAAAAAAAAACCAGTAACTAACCACCTTCTATTTTTATGTACAAGTTTTTGTTTGCACCACAACTCTTGAAACCTTTTTGCTGTAGATATCTATCCAATCTCGAATACCATGCTTTGGGGGCCTATATAAGTCCATAAAGAGCCCTTTATAGACTGTACATAAAATCCAGTTAGTCTAAACACAAGAATCCTTTTGGCTGTTCAATGTAGACTTCTTCTTCTAGTTCTCCATTAAAAGGTATAGATTTCCCATCCATCTGATATACCTTGAAATTCTTGAATGATGATATTATAAAAAACATTCTAATTTCCTCCAACTCTTCTACCAGAGCAAATGTATCATCAAATTCAATTACCTCAACTTGATCATATCCTTTGCATACAAGTATAGCCTTATTTTGGATCACTTTCTCATCCTCATTCAACTTATTGTTAAAGACCCATTTGGTACCAATGATATTTATGTCTTTAGGTTTTAGAACCACCTACCAAGTTTTTTTTCCTCAATTTGAGTTAACTCTTCCTCTATGGTATCTAAATAGATTTTTTCTTTTCTTTCCTTTGCATAAGAGCTTGGTTCAATTTTCGATAGTAAGGAAAAGTGTACCTATTCATTTTCTTTCTCAATTATTCTTCAGGTCCAAACTCCATCATCCTAATCTCCTATGAATTGATCTTTAGAATGGTTTTTCTAAACATATTTGGTAAGATCATTTAAAACTAGATTATTCAATTCACTTCCTGATCCTTCATCATTACTATGAGTTAAATCATCATTATCTTCTTTATTTGGAGCCTCAATAGACTATATTTTCTCATCAATACTCACATTGGTCCACTTTCCACAATCTTTTTCAACTTTTTTTATAACATCTATGTCTTTCTTATCATAGAATATCCAATAAAAATACCTTCATCAGATCTAGAATCAAACCTACCTAAATATTCTTCATCCCTTTTGATGGAGAATCTTCTTCCAAATATTTTGAGATTCTTGACTGAAGAAGGTATTCCTTTCCATAGTTCATATGGTGTCTCATCAGTCTTTGGTCTAATTTGATCTTTGTTCAAAATGAATACTGTTGTTTGATTTGATTCTCTCCAATACATATCTAACAACTTTTCTTGACTCAACATTCTTCTAGCCATCTCCAATATAGTTTGGTTCTTCCTTTCAACAACTCCATTTTTTTGATCAGTCCTATAAGTAGAAAATTGTCTTTGGATCCAATGCATCTCACATAATTCATAATATCTATTAGAAGTGAACTCCCTACCTCTATTTTATCTTAAACACTTGATTATTCTTCTAGTTTCCTTTTCAATCACTGTCTTAAATTCTTTAAAATTCTCAAAGGCTTTTGATTTCTCTTTTAAAAAAGTAATCATATTCATTCTAGAATAATCATCAATAAGCATCATAAAATACCTATCACCTTGAATTCTCTTTGTCTTCATTAGTCCACATAGATCTACATGAATCAAATCCAATAGATTTTTTGTAGAATATTCCTTGGTAGGAAATTTTGTCTTTATTTTCTTTCTCTCATGCCATGGTTTTCAACTGATAGATAAAGGATTCTTGATCCTTGGTATATCGCTTACCATTCCTTTTGAGCTAATTCTCACAAGATCATTAAAATTGATAAGTCCCAACCTCTTTAAGGAAAATACAACTCTCTTCTCTTTGTATGAAAAAATACATTTTCCTATTGACCTTGTTGAGATGATACACATCACTATTAGTCATGCTTCCTTCCACAACTAACTCACTAGTATTAGTCTTTCTAATTTAAAAACCATTAGAACTAAATGATATATTATAAAATTTATCACACACTTGACTTACACTCAAAATATTGTGCTTCAACCCTTCTACATATAGGACATCATAAGTATTTGTATTTCCACCATCAAGACTCAAGGTACCCTTACTAGTATTCTTAGCAACTGAGTTGCTACCAAGAGTTATAGCTCCTCCATCAAACTTCTTAAAGAGCATGAATTTTCTATTGTATTTGGTCTTGTGACTTGCACATCTATTGTCAATTATCCATAGATTCTTCTCTTTCTAAGAATGTAATATCGTCTATTCCACCATAGATTTATCTAATTTTTGTTCTTTTGATTTCTTCTTCCAAACCTTTTTGGTTTTACTACTCTAACTTACTGAGTTGTTTCCTTTTTCATCTAGCATAGGAAGATTCACAAAATTGCTTTAAAATTTTGTTGCAATTATGACAAATAATATTGAATTCAAACAATGGTACAAAAACATTTCTACTAAAAAAATTATTTCATCTTATCAAATTCATTCTACAATTCATAGCTTGATGGCCAAATTGATTGCAAGTAAAATAATAACCAGAAAAATAATGAATGAACATGGTATTGTATTCTTGTCCTTTTGAAGCTTGTCTTTAATTTTCTCTATGCACTAGAGTGAATCCATCATACACCAAGTTTCTCTCCTTGGTTTCTATGTAACTTGTTCAAATTGTGAACTTTCAAACCCATTTTCTTTCAGACTCTCACCTACTAACCTCATGGGCTACTCAGCCACCTTAATCTTCAGTATATTAGTGAAACTAATGCCAATTTTTATATGTGGTGATATTTGAATTTCTATTATCGGATCCAAGATGTCAGTGCTCTTCCTAAACATGAACTTTAGCTAACAAATTTCTTTTTCCATTTCCCTCCTTAATGACATACTTTCTGCTTCAAGTGTTTCACAATCCTTATCTCTTGTTAGGAACCTTTTTGTCATAAATTCTTCAATCCTCTTTGGTTCTTCCACTTTAATCTTCAGGTAAATAATCTTCTTCTCTACCTTCTTAATATTATGAGATAATTTCTCTTTAACTTTCACTTCTTCAACAATCCTTTTCTTGAGCCTTTTCTCCTTCATTCCTCTAAGTGTCCTAATTATCATCATCAAATGTATAGTCTTTCTCATTTATGAAGAAACTCTTCTAATTTTTCTAAAACATTTTCCCTTTTGGAAATGAATTATTTTCATTCTATTCATCATTGCTAGAATCTTTGTATGGAAACTTAGCCATGAAATATGGACTACTTCACCACAGCTAAAACATTTGAAATGAAACTTACATTAATAATTTTTGGAAACCCTCTGTGACTTTTTGAAAAAAAATTCTTCCTCTCGATCTAAACCATCTTTTGAATCTAGATCATCTTTCTCTTGGGGGACTACCAATAATTTTATATCCATCCACAACTGATTGCTAAACCTCAAACCCTAGGTCCATCAAATATGATTCCATCCTTACACTCTAAAAGGCATAATTAGATCCATTTAAAAGTGGTGCTTTATTTAAAGATAAACCTTCTTGATCTATTGAGTGTTACATCCCAAATCTACCTCAAGTAGTTAAGCTTCTTTCAAGGAACTCATCTCTGATACAAATTAAAGGGCCCATAATATACTAAGAGGGGGAGTGAATCAATATATTATAATTTTAAATAGTAATTAACATTAATAATTTCTCTAAAAATGAACTTTGAAACATCAAAACAACAATTACTCAATTTATTTTATGAAGAAGCAATTAAGCAACACAAATCCACACATACACACAGAGAACACTAGATATATGTGGAAACACAGAATGGTAAAAACCATGGTGAAGAGTTTCTTGGAGATAATATCCAAATTGAGACTCACAAAATCACATAGAATTTACAGTGATTTTGTAGGCACCAACCCATAGGAGTTATAGTATTAAAGAGAGACATCAATCTCATTAATTTCTAATTTGTAGGAACCAAACCACATGAGACACCAATCCCCTATAAACAAATCACTGAACATCAACTAAGATACAATTCCATTACAAAATAATATTGATCTTACCATGAATGAACAACCGAATACATCCTCTGAAGATATCTCAATTTTTCTTAACATTTCCCACTTCTCTTTTATTCTCACATATCATTTGACATGTTAGGTCATGCAAAAGTACATACACAAAACTCACATATGTATTTCATACAAAAATTATTTACAATATATACCCATTCCAACATATTATGATTCGAATTATAAATCGAGAGACAATACCTAGCGCTCAACCTATAGTATTGTGAGAGTTTTCTATAGAAAAACACTCAAAAAGAGATGTATGCAGCTCCAAAACTAAATTATTTACATTCAAAAATGATTTTTTTACATAGAAAAGAGAATTCCAAGAGTCACAATTTTTTTTGGAATTGGAAAGTGACAAGTTGGAAGAATAAAACATAAAAAATTCAAAACACATATTTTTTTCTATTCCAGCTTGGTGGGGTCATAACTCCTAGCTCGGTGATGGTATCCTAAAATTCTCTACCTCATTGGAAATATCTCAAAGAGATATAATTAAATTCAATTAAATCCAATTCTTACACTAATTCATTTAAGGAACTAACAAAATTTTTGACCTTAAATTCTACTTCGAAGACCTCTAGAAAAGATGATATACTAAAATGTTAAAAATACGGAAAAAATGAATTTTCAGTATTTTCCATCTTTTCTTGAGCTAACACCTTATCACCCCTATACTATTCTAGATCATATTAAAAATGTATCATGTTATCCTAGAACCCTTTAACACCATCCACAATTAGAAATATTGACCAAGGATAATTCTCAACACAAAATGATATGAAATGCATGTAGTTGGTGTTGATGGTGTTTTCATGCACTTCTCAACACAGGTAATGCATAGATGCATCACCTCTCTTGAAAGACAATCCTCCACAATCAAATTGCAGAACACTATCCCAAGGTCTCTTGAATGTCAGATCTTGACAATGCTTGGAATATCTCAGTTGATTTATGTGATTTGCTAGAATCACAAGGTGGACTTACGGATGAGTTACAAAGTGGGGAAGTTGGATCTGCAAATGGAGTTCTTAAGATGGGAGAGGTTTTGAGCGTTCTCTATAGGTTCAAATAGCAGTCTAAAACTCCATTTCGACATCAGATTTAGCTTTATAATGTGCAATGAACCTTTCCTAACGTTACTTATTAAAAAAAATGAAAAAGGGTAGGGAAGAGAGAAGGTTCCTGGATCTAAAACTATGAATGAACAGTGATCATGGAGGCTGCTACAGTAGAAAAACTCCCTAAACTGAGTTTTGCTTGGCCAAGAGGATCCTACAGTTACACAAAACTAGTGCAATCTTCTAAGGACTACAGATTTTTAGTTTGCATACACACATCATGAACATGCAAGTGAACTAGGTTGCAACAATCAAATAAAGAAGCCCAGGCTAACTTTGCACAACAGCTTGTCATCAACAAATGCCAAAAGTATGGACTGGAAATTCATCAAATACTGAAACAACAATCACCATTACCACTTCCATTCAAGAAACTACAACTAAAACTAACTTGGAAGGTAGAACCATGCACACATAATGAGCAAACTCAAAAGTAACACCCATAGATCATGGAATGTTGCTTTATATTGTTGCAGAATGTTTTTACAACAGCTCTCCAACACTTACAAATGAGGGGGAGACCCCTATTTATAGTTTCCAAAGCCCAAATGAATGGCCAGGATTGAATTACATTGTGTGGCCCAGATTCAATTACATTAGGGCTTCACCTACCCCACAATATTTAGCAATTTAAAATACATCTGTTGTCTTTTCCCTATTCTATCTTGTAGTGGCCACTCACTGTAGCAGTTTTGTCTTCTAGTTCATTTTCCTTTAACTGTAACTGAAATTGACTGAAAGCTACGTTCTTCATTGGATCAAATGGGTATGTCAATGATTGGAATCAATGGATTGGTTGCCCCTGATTTAGGTAGACAACCCCCAAAGATCATCATCATCTGGTGAAAAGTAGGATAACCCCCCTTGCATATTGTCATTGACTTCCTTGGCATAGGCCTTCTTCTGATGTCGGCCCTATTGATGTGCACCACAAGAAGAGGTGGGCATAAAATGAATGGTGATAGGAGCCACGTGTTTTTCCTTGTTCAACTTTCTCAATGGGTCCCTCGACGGACTCGCGGTAGGCCGGAATGTTGTTTGAAATAGCCGACGGAGCACAGAACTTTGGATGGTATTTCCCGGTTGCAATTTTGGAATTTGAAAGTTCCAGGGAGGATAAGACCCCAGTTTAGCATTTGGGTCGAAGTCCATTTTTTATTTCGATGTGCGCTTGTATGTTTCAGAGACATGAGCCCAGAATGCTATTCTGGAAATGTTGTTTGAAACGGTCGACGGAGCACGGAACTCTGGATGGTATTTCTCGGTTGAAATTTTGGAATTTGAAAGTTCTAGGGAGGATAAGGCCCCATTTTAGCATTTGGGTCGAAGTCCATTTTTGATTTGGAGGTGCGCTTGTATGTTTCGGAGACATGAGCCCGGAATGTTGTTCTGGAAATGCTGTTTGAAACGACCGATAGAGCATGGAACTCCGGATGGTATTTCCTAACTGTAATTTTAGAATTTGAAAGTTCTAGGGAGGATAAGACCCCATTTTAGCATCTAGGTCAAAGTCTGTTTTTGATTTGGAGGTGCGCTTGTACATTCCAAAGACATGAGCCCGGAATGTTGTTTGAAACGGTCGACGGAGCACGGAACTTTGAATGGTATTTCCTGGCTACAAATTTGGAATTTGAAAGGTTAGGGGAGGATAAGACCCCATTTTAGCATCTGGGTCAAAGTCCATTTTTGATTTGGAGGTGCGCTTGTACATTCCGAAAACATGAGGCCAGAATGCCACTGTAGGAATGTTGTTTTGAAACGGCCGACGGAGCATGAAACTCCGAATGGTATTTCCCAGCTGCAAATTTTGAATTTGAAAGGTCAAGGGAGGATAAGACCCCATTTTAGCATATGGGTCAAATTCTGTTTTTGATTTAGAGGTACGCTAGTAAGTTTCGAAAACATGAGGCCGGAATGCCGCTGTAAGAATATTGTTGCAGGAAAGCAGTTTTGGAATTTTCAAAACTTCCTAAAACTTAATAAAACCTTATCTGTCCACTTAGGCACCACAAAAACATCGAAAATCCATAGGAAATCTATCCCCAAAGTGAAAGAATGAAGGAAAAAGCAAATCGAGCAAGCAGGGGGGGCGAAGCCCG
Source organism: Sequoiadendron giganteum (assembly GCA_007115665.2). NCBI lineage: Eukaryota > Viridiplantae > Streptophyta > Pinopsida > Cupressales > Cupressaceae > Sequoiadendron > Sequoiadendron giganteum. The sequence continues at coordinate 129,748,146 of CM021103.1, read as the reverse complement.
AAAAACCCAAGACTTAGCCATTTTTTATTTTAGGGGCAAAATATGGTCAGCCAAAAATGAGACTTTGAAGGGAACGTTGACCAACTAGGACAGAAAAATGAGGGGCACACAAAATGAGAAGGGATCAAAGAAGCCCGTTGGGAGTGAAAAAAGAGGGTCCCTGCCTACGACGGGGCGTGTGTGCAAAATATGCACAACAGTTGGCTTGGACCTAAATCAAATATGTTATTTGATTCCTTTCAAGTTCTGAATCTGGTATTACTTTATCTTCACATGATTCCTCCAATTTTCACATGGTTCACTTATCTAATGCAAGCACACAAACACAGATTCTACTCAATCACTTCTAACATTTTATATGTTGAAGCTCTACCTTTGGAACTTTAAAAACTGATACATCATGTGTAGCCTTAGTTTCAAACCACAAGCCATAACATTTTATTGTCGTAGAACATGAATCCAAGAACAATGATACTTTGGTACAATTCACATTCCTATTCTAAGCATCAAACAATATAAAACTACCACAAACACTTCGAGACTACTTCCAACAACTGTAATAGATACAAAATTATATTGCGAACATACTACAATAGATCTTCAAAAGTTTCCTTTCTCTCATCAATTATAGTTCATTAACATTATACAACTTGTTACTGCATTTTTGGTTGCCCCCTTTCAAAAATGTATCAATCTCCGACCTATTTTTCATAACCTCCCTCTCACACAACAATCTAATGGTTTTTGTCTATGTCATCTTTGTGTCAACCCTTGTTAATTTTTTGAATAGTTGTCAGGTCTCACATTGGTTTCCATAACCTAGGTATAAACTAATAGAATGAAGGAGGTTTAAGTAGAAACAAGTTCTCTTTGGAACTTTTGTTAAGTTTCCAAACCTTTGTCAGTTCCCACCAGGGTTTGGAAAACCTAACTCATTTCTACATTGTATTTTCTAAAAGAGTAAGTGTTTCTCCTAAGGGTTCTTTCCAAAAGTCTTAATGAAAACCGGGTGCTAAAAGTATTTCTCAATCTAGTCTCATACAAAATAGATAAGGCGGGTCATGATTTTATTTACAAGACCAAGGTGGACTTCAAAAGAATTTTGAGAAATCCATTCAGAGTCTAACATTTTTGCATTTTAGTTGATTATGAGTTATTATTCAAAAATCCATTCACAAAAGGAAATAAAAATATTAGAAATAAATATATTTGTAGAGATAACTTCTAAATGCATAGTTATTGAGACACATTACAAATATGAAAAATGAAGAATAGAATCACACACACTATGAAAATAAAAATTTGAAAGCATAAAATTTTCATATTACACAAAGTTGAATTGAAATCCAAAAATATTATATATTTATATATCATATTAGAAGCCAAAACTAAATTTTTCAACAAATAGGTTTCAAACACAAAGAGTGAATATGAGGATCTTGATGCCCTCTATCACCTCCTAGAGGTATTTTATCTGAGCAGGGGAGAAGAGATTCTTGTTGAAGTCCACAAAGTGGGTGAAGGTATCCACCATGTTGTGCTCTAACCCAAGACAAAGAAAGGAAACCACTTGATTGGACTGTTCATTCCTTAGGGTAGTGGCAATGCAGATTGCATCACCCACAAAACCCACATGCATATATTCAAACAAGATCCCAAGGGAATCTTTGACATAGGGTAGATAGACTAGTCTTACCAAGCATTCAACAACCTAGATTCCCCACTTGAACTTCCTAGAGGTGCATGATGGTTCCAGTTTTTAGAAGATGAATGTGTTACTAGTTGGGACGTGTTAGAGAAAAATTTTATTGTGACATTTAAACCAATAATTGATATTGGAACATTGCTAGGTTTCCCTTTTTGAGTTCACAAAAGAGAGAAGGAAAACATGAGGGACTTCATCAATAGATTCTCTCGAATCTTGAAATGGATTTGTCACCTCGACATTCCTACTTAGTCTAATCTATTGACTATCTTCATGATGGCTGTGCATCTTGAGGTACAATTTCACTTAAAGTAGAAAAGGAAATATAAATTTAAAATTATGAAACTAGAAGCCATCAAGATAGAGGATGATCTATTTCTATTCAGATACTTTAGTTGAGGCCAAACTAATGTGTTTTTGTATAGAAAACTCACTTCAAGAGATGATCCCAAAGCATAAAAAAAGGACGTTCTCTCCCTATGCGGATGCATTCCTAGTCCTAGTCTTATGCTAAGAAGGTTATTCAAGTGGATCTAGTACTGATAAAAGAAGCAAGATGTATGTTGGGAATTATGGTAAAGAAGAAGGGGGTTCCAATAGCTATGATGATGAATATGATGATTACCTTCATATTACACCAAAGTCTCTTGTCATACCCTCCATATTGAAAAATGAAGAGGTTGAATGATTGATTGGTTCTACAACACAAGTTATATCCACAGCCATGAAATTTGAAGCATTCACCTTTGGGGTCAAGGATCCAATCGTCCAACTCATGATGATAATCATAGATTGTGATCAATTGAAAAGATATGGAGATAACAACTATAAAGAGGTCTTGGGTATTTGTAACACCTTTTATGTACATGATAGTTTGGGTAAGAATTTCAAAATTATTGATAATCCTCTATTCAAGTTACATGGATCTGAAATAGATAGATTGGAACTTTGTGGCCCTATTCTTCTTGATGCTATGAAAGGTGATAGTAGTAGATAGCATGAACTATATGTTGAATAGGAACAAAAATATTTCATGACTAGTGTCTATGTTGTGAAGGATACCTCTCTCTCTCTCTCTCTCTTAATTTGGATTTGAAAATCTCCATAAAAGAAACTTTGTAGAGGAAAAATGTGTCTTCCTTTGATGATGTGTCAATGAGTGTTGGTGGGAGTATTTAATGGATGCTTAATTTTTTTGTGAGAATCATGTGGAACACGTATGCATTGGTCTAGAGCTGTATTATGATATACATCTCATAATTGTGTATTTATTTGGGCCTAAACCCATATCGACCATATAAGCCCTCTGCCCCTGCTAACAAAGTAATGATGCTAGAGAATAGTTTCTTTAAAGTGATGGGTGAAAACTCGACTAACAATTCTCTCATGTGAGAGATGGTGGAGGTTGTAGTATAACAAAAAGTACTCCTTTTTCACACTTAATTTGGGAAAGAATAATTAATAAATAAATGAGCTTAATGATGCTTTAATTTAGTGTTGTGATATGTTTTACATATTCACATTAAGTTTAGGGCCCTTTTAATTAAAATAGACTTAATTTTTCCTTGTTTTTGGTGTTGTAAGGTGTACCTTTACAATTTCACACTAATCTAGGGCTTTAGTAATTAATTGAGGTTAATTTTCCTTAATTGGCCCCTTTAATTCAAATCCAAGCCTAATTAATTTTAAATTCTAAGGGATAAAACCTGACATTCATGAATTCCATAACATAAGGTTTAACATTGAGCAATATGTGTCCTAGGAAAGTGGCTAGGAACCATTTTCCATAGGGCGACAGTGCCCTCACTTGTACCTAGGACCTAATTTCAAATTATGTTTTTGTTAGTTTTTCAATGATTTCAAATGTGCATTCAGATGTCGGCTTGTGATATTTGAATTTCAGGAATTAATCTTAAGATATGTATAAATAAGAGGTCATTTAACTATGTTTCACATATCAATTGAAGTTATCTTAAGAGCACTTTTAAGAGAGCATTATAGGAGTATGCAAGAGAAATTTCAAGGCATTAAAGGATAGAATTATTGAATATTATTGCAACAATAAATATTCCATCATCATGTCAAATATTTATTACATCATGTATGTTGTTTGAGCTAATATGGTGATGTAGTGTTCAAGATCTATTCAAGCATATCAAAGGACATTATCTCTAATCAAGTTTCATGATCAATATCTACATTCATTGAGGCCACTTAATGCTAGTTTGTAGATTTATAATCTAAATTTCAAATAAGGTTTGGTGAGTTGTTACATATTGTTGTTCATTCATCAGTCATGCATGCTATTTCATTGTTTCATTTCAAGGTTTAATTACCAGAACGGGTTTTGACCAAGGCAAACCCCCATTCCTTAATAAAACAACATTTTTCTCTCTTTGATGTGTGGTTGCATATTTTAGGTGAAAGATCCGTTGGAAAGAAAAATTGAAGAACATTGAAAAGTTGTCAAAGTTGCAAGAAAAGTTTTCATATGATAGAAATGCGTCTAATTTTTTTATTTCTGATTGTCTAATAGTGAAAATCGAGAATCTGGGAGTGTAGACACAATAGAAAAAAACCTAGAAAGAAAATTTTAGAAACCCTAGCTAGAACCCATTTTCTATAGGGCGAATGAGTCCTCAGTGAGCTTCAAAAGGTGATTTTGGTGAAAGGTACACATCATTTTCCCCTTTCTAGATCTACCTTTTTGGTGGTTGTTTTTGTTAGTTTTGATTACTATTTTTAATTTGCATTTTATAGCTTGCAGTTCAAATGAAATTAGGGAAATAGGTTATTGTGGTGAACCTTTTCCTCATAATAATATTTCCCATTGTTTCATTTTGGTGAACCTAAGTTTGATCCTTGATTTTTTTTATTTTGGAGTCCTCTTTCACCCTAGATTTAGATATTGCATTCATTTACATTTCCTTTCATCTAATTGAGTCTCATTTAGGGTGTCTAGTTTGCATTTAACATTGCATTTCATTTAAGGGATTTAAGATTGCATATTTTGCATTCTTTAAATGTGAAAAATACAAAAAAAATAGTCATCTTGCATATCATTTACATAGCATTACATCATATTCATTCACATTTTAAAATTGACACAAAATTTCATATCAAATTAGATGTTCTAGGTTGTAATTTTTTCACATTTTTCATTTGCATTCAATCCTCATTTCACAAAAAATTAAAATTGAAACATGTTGTATTATATCATAATCTAGAAACTACTAACATTCACTCAAAGATCTGTAAAAACTTGTCTCAAAACCGTCACCTAGGACCCATTCGCCTTAGGGAGAATTAGTCCTTGCTCAGGGTCATAATTTTATTTTCTGAGCATTAAATCATTCATTTTTGAATTCCTATTTGCTGATTTCAAATTTCTATTTCTGTTTGTAGAATTTTTGTTTCTTCAATTTGGTTATATCTAGCTTCATTTGATAAATTTGGTGTATTGTGTGATTTCAAAATTGCATTTACAAGACATAATTTTTAGTTTTTTTCATAGTGTAATAAAAAAATTACCTTATTTTAAACCTACAAATCTGAAAATGGACAAGTGTTTTAGTAATGTGTGGAAATCCTTGTTCTCCTTGGTTGATGTTTCAAGTTATGTTTTTGGCAATGATCCTAATGTAATTGAATCTAACCATGCTCAACCAAATCCTAATGAGTTTCCTCATGAAGTTGACATCATTGGAGAAGATGATACTAGCATGCATGAGTTCATAAACAATTTCCTTAATAATTATGAGAATAATGCATTGTTTTATCCTTTCATGAGAAAGCCAACACAATTTGAGATGTTTGGTCTTTTACATCTTGAAATTGACTCACAAACTAATCCTAAACATCCAAAAATTAGTGAACTTAGCTCCTCTAATCAAGTGCATACCTATCCATCTTATGTTAACAAAGTGACCAACACTCCCATCAACCTAGAAGAGACTTATGACCAAGGATTTAAGATTTTAACTAAACAAGGATGTGACATAACTAATGAGCATGAAATTTAGAAACTTTAAGAGCAACTTCCTATTGAAGAAACCAAAGGATTAGGATATCAAGATCCTTCTCCCAATATAAGTGTGCTCCTTCCTAAGGAACAACCAATGCCTCATAAGGATGATAAGGGAATCTTAGTCCCTCCTCCACAATGTCTACCTCAACAAATTGGTGAATCAAGCATGAAAAAAAACCTTACAAACTCAAAAAATTGTCATTCCTACACACTCAAATAAAAAATAAATGAAATATGGAACACCTCCTTAAAAAATGTTTTATTAAATTTCCACCTCCTATTAGAAGTGTTGTACCTAAGAAAAACACAAATTATTGTGCATATCATAGAACTCTTTGTAATCTTGCTAATGAGTATATTAAAATTGATATTGAGTATTTTTTATTCTAATGATGATGATTTATATGAAAAAATAGTTGCATAACATTCACTTCTCTCCTAGCCATATAATAATAATAGGATCATAGCACCCTCACTATTACATTTTTTTCATTCATTGTAATTCATTCTCTTTAACACAAGGAGCTCATTCTCATCACCCATCCTGGATCATCCTTGTCCTGCACTTAATGGGGAAAGGGGTTTAAATAGCTTTGTCCTAGCTTTGGTACTTGATGTTGTTCCTTTGGTTAGTTTTTCACCTTTTGTATATACCAATTGAGATTGGGATGTGGATGACTCACTATAGGTTGACTTCCCCATGCCTTACTAGTCTTTTGCATTGTTTTATTTTTCACATTATTTGTGCTTAATGCATGTGTGATCCCTCATGATGTTATATTGGATGTCTCTCTCTCTCTCTTTGTGCATTCTTCTATTCATATCTACATTCTTTTCTATGTCATAAAAATTTTACCTTTTCATTTATCTTGTGTTTTCCTTTTGGGGATGATTCAAGGCATTGAGACATTTAGGTTTCTTTCATGTTGACCCAGAAGAAATTTTCTTTATTTTTTCTCTTTTATGTCATTCTTCTAGTTCTATAAGTATTTGTGGAATGATAACATTTTCAATCTCTATAACAACATTGTAGCAAAGATATACTAACCCTGAATCCATAAATCCCTTGTATATTTTTGGGGGCAACCCCTCCTTCCTTTTTCATGACATAGCTTTATTCTGGAAACATATATGACTTAGCATAGGGATTTCCAAGTAAGATCTTATATCTTAGAATTGAACATTGGATACTTTAAAGAAATTTATCACAACAATTGTGTTAGCAACTGCTTTAAAGTGGGGCATACATTGATAATATCTTTTGACATTCCTCATGTTTCATGGTGTGATTTCCTTTTTTCTTATGTTGCATCCTTTTCTTGGCGGTGTCATTGGGTTTGATGTCCTCCAAGAGTGTGATATTTCATAGTGTACAACTTTCCTCTTCGTGGTGATGTGACATACTGCATTCCCTAAGTTGTGAATACTTTACTCTTGACTTGTCCTCTCTTGAAGACATTAGGCACAATTTTCCCTAAGAAGAAGACCTTACATGAACTAAGAAAAATCTCTTTGAAGAAAAAAAAAAATTTACTAGCATTATTGTTCTTAAGTGTTAGAATAACACATCTTGTTAGCCTTAGGAATATCAAAACCATAAATTAAAGGGCACCAAGAATAACACACCTTTCTTTCCTATTGATCCTTGCCTTGTTCATAAGTGTTTAGCATAACATAGCTTGTTAATCCCTATGAAGTTTGAACTCTAAATTCAAGGCCACCTAGCATAATACACCTTTCATGCATGTGTAGCCTTTCCTTGTGGTGACTTATTGAACTTTTCAAGAGGATAGATTTGATATGGTATGGGAAACTAATATGATTCTCTTATTTTCCACCCTTCTGGGATACTCACCTAGTGGATAGCCTGAGGTTCCACTACCTTGGAGTGAGCATAAAAACCATAGGCTTAGATGTGTTCCACTCTAATTGGACTATCTAGGCTCGATCTTCCTAGTATTTGATGGTGTATGATTGGATATCTTTGTCATTGCTACATGCATAAGTGTCTTGAATGTCTACTTTAATGTGAGTTGACTCTTTGGCTCATCCTCGCACTAAAGTGGATGATAAATGTAGTGTAGGAAAAAGTATTCTTTTTTCACACTTAATTTAGGAATGAATAATTAATAAATAAATTAGCTTAATGATGCCTTAATTTAGTGTTGTGATATTTTTTATATATTCACATCAATTTTAGGGACCCTTTAATTAAAAAGAGCTTAATTATGCCTTGCTTTTGGTGTTGTAAGGTGTATCTTTACACTTTCATACTAATCTAGGGCTTTATTAACTAATTGAGGCTAATTTTCTTGACATGGTCCCTTTAATTCAAATCCAATCCTAATTAATTTCAAATTTTGAGGGATAAAACCTAAAATTCATAAATTCCATAACATAAGGTTTAACATTGAGAAATCTGTGTTCTAGGCAAGTGGCCTAGGACCCATTCACCATAGGGTGAATGGGTCCTCACTTATGCCTAGGACCTAAATTCAAATTATGTTTTTGGCATATTTTCAATTATTTTAAATGTACATTCAGATGTTGGCTTGTGATATTTTAATTTTGAGAATTAATCTTAAGATATGTATAAAGAAGAGTTCATTTCACTATGTTTCACCTAGCAATTCAAGTTATCTTAAGAACACTTTCAAGAGAGAACTATAGGAGAATTGAAGAGAAATTTTAAGGCATTCAAGGGTAGAATTATTAAAGATTATTGCAGCAATCAAGATTCCATCATAATGTCAAAGATTTATTATATTTTGTATTTTTTTTGAGCTAATATGGTGATGTAGTGTTCAAGATCTATTCAATCATATCAAAGGACATTATCTCTAATCAAGTTTCATGATCAAGATCTACATTCATTGAGGCCACTTCATGCTATTTTTTAGATGTTTAATCCAAGGTTCAAATAAGGTTTGGTGAGTTGTTACATATTATTGTTCATTCATCATTCCTTCATGCTATTTCACTATTTCATTTCAAGGTTTAATTACAAAAATGGAGTTTGACCAAGGCAAACCCCCATTACTTAACAAAACAACATTTATCTCTCTTTTATGTGTGATTGAAAATTTTAGGTGAAAGATCCTTTCAAAAGAAAAATTTAGGAAAGTTACAAAGTTGTCAAAGTTACAAGAAAATTTATCATATCATGAAAACTCTACAAAATTTATTTCCGGTTGTCTGATAGTGAAAATTGGGACTCTAGGAATGCAAAAATGACAGAAGAGAACCCAAAAAGCATCTTTCAAGAACACTAGCCAAGACCCATTTTCCATAGGGAGAATGAGTCCTTAGTGAACTTCAAAAGGTAATTTTGGTGAAAGGTACACACCATTTTCCCCTTTCTAGATCTGCCTTATTGGTGGTTGTTTCTATTTTTTTTTATTAATGTTCTTTGTTTGCATTTTATAGCTTGTATTTTGAAGGAAATTAGGGAAATAGGTTATTGTGGTGAACCTTTTCATCATAATCATATCTCCCGTTGTTTTAGAGGTATATGGAAAAATGTCTTTTTGGAGGGAATGTACAACATAATTTCATTTATCATGAAAGTTCACCCTATTGCAGCTTGTTACTGCTAAAAATGTGAATGCGGCCCATGTAGGTATCCCTTATCCACAATGTGTCATACTTTTATTTTCCCATCAATGGTTTTGCTTGAGTAGTCCCAACCCTCATTGTGTGTACGTGGTCCCCTTACCTTGTACATATCCCTTCTATTTGTTGTGGTTTGTTTTGGTGTCTTTCCTTTTGGACTTGTCCTATTTTTAGTTTTTGTTGGTCCTTCTCTTTTTGGTTTTGACTCTATGCTCAATGGATAAGAAACTGGTCAGATTTTATGATTCTAGGTTCATGTCTTCATCCTTCACAGTCCTAGTCCACAATTAGAAACAATTTTTACAGTATTTTTGTTGCCCCCTTTCAAAAATGTGTAAATTACCTTTAACAAAGTTAATCTAATCAGGTCATCACATTTAGGCCTTGGTTTTTAAAGTTGTGTCAAGATTCAACCTAGTTTTTGCAACTTTCCTCTCGATCTATAGTCTAATGGATTTTACCTAAGTCGTCATTACACCAACCCTTCTTAATTTTTTGAATAGTTGTTGGGTCCGAAAGTGGTTTCCATAACATACGTATACACTGATGAAATGAATGAGGTTTAAGTGGAAACAAGTTCTCTTTGAAACTTTTGTTAGGATTCTAAACCTTTGGTAGTTTCTGATAGGGTTTCAAAAACCTAATTCAGTTCCATAATTTTTTTTCTAAAAGGCTAAGTGTTTCTCCTAAGGCTTCTTTCTAAAAGAATTAATTAAAAAGGGGCCCCAAAAGTATTTTAAAATTTTGTCTTGTTGGAATATGGCTAGAGAGATCGTTAGCGTATGGCTTGAAAGTATTGTCATTGATGGCAACCCAACCAACCGATCCGGTTTTTAGTATAATTTTGGTTTCTATCGACAGAGCAGAGTAAAGAACAGGGCATTTGGTTACAAGCATAAAAGTTGAATTGGACATCTTACCCGACAAATATTTTGAGTTGAGGATCTCTAAGGAAGGTCTATTGATGTTTGTAATAACTTGATAAATGATTTTTTTGATGTGCACTCTCTGGTACATGGTCTAGAAGATCTGGTGTACTAATTTGTTGATTATATGTGCTAAAAGGCCGACCCGACAAGTATAGTAATTGTGGATGTATAAGATGTAATTAACTAAAATTATTTGTTCTTGATTAAGTGTTATATGGGTCCTCTCTTTGTCTTAACTGACTTTGGAGGATGTACATAATGATTTAGTGGTGGATCTATCAGAAAAGTTGAAGGTAACTTAATATTTTATAAAGCCGACTGATGGATGAATAAATCCTTGATTGCAGATATATATAAAAGATTGGTTTTATCATTTAGAGTGAAAATATAAGAATGTATGTATGTAAGAAGTGTGAAGGTGTATTACATCATTGTGTAGTGTGAAATTCAGTAGAATAGTAGTGTGAGTTTTTTTTATAAGTGATGTGAAGAGTAGAAAGGAGCAGAGTAGAGTAGAGCGAAGTGCAGAATTGAAAAGAATATCCAGAATCAAATCTATGAGCTTCACTAAAACTGTAATTTGGCATAGATAGATGCTACTATCTCAGTTCACCCTTCAGATGGTCTTAATTTTAATTTTGTATGGTAGTAAGCCTTTCTCTTGAGTAGTGAGCTCTAGGAAGTTTGCCTGAATGCAACTACATTTATTTTGTAAACAATTATATTTGAGTACTCAAATTGTGGATTAACCTCCACCATGGTTTTTCCCCTAACAAGGTTTCCACACCAAAAATCTATGTTATGGTGTTATGAATTTTTACTTTGAATGCATACATCTTTTCTTTAATGCAATGATGAAATGGTTTCAATTTTTAGATTTATGGAGTTTAAGATCTGCTGAACACTAATTCATCCCCCCTCTCAGTGTTCCCTTGAGTGCAACAATTGGTATTAGATCACAGTTCCTCTGAAGAAGTTCTGCAGCTTGAGGTGGATCTTGGAATGTGATGGACTCTAGTAGTCTTCAATATTAGCTTATGGTAGCACTTGGTGACTTTGATCAATCTAAAGTAGAAGTTCAAGAAATGAAAGCAAACTTGAAGGATGTTGAGAAATTCATTCAGTCATTAAAAGATTAGATAGTGAAATCCAAGGAGAAGAGGAAAGATCTATGTGATCAGATTAAGAAAAAAGAGAGTGAAAACATGGATGATGCTCACTTGAATCAAACCTTGAAGGAAATAACTAAAGAATGTGAAAATCTTGCTAGAGACAATACAAACCTAAAACATGAGATGAAATCTATGAAAATGAAGATGACTAAAGAAATTGAAGAAAGGAAGAGAAATGAGGAAAATCTTGCTCAGGCCTTGAAAGAGAAATATGATTAATGTAGTAAAATAAAAAGTGAATTCACTCAGTTGGAAAGTATACTTCAAAGAACCAAAAACAATAAATAACTTGGTAAGCATATCATTTCTCTTAGAAATGATCTTGTCATTGCATATGAATATAGAGAAAAGTTTAAGATCAGTTCAATAAAACTTGATGAGCTGACTCAAGGAAAAAAGAGTGGAAATGATAAGAGAGATCTTGGATATGAAAAGGGAGAAAGTTACAGATCAGGACACATAATTTTAGATAGAAGAAAAATGGAAGACATCCGGTAAGACAACCTAATGCACAAAATTTTAAAGGGTATTATTTTGACTATAATAAGTCCGGTCATATGATTTCTCAGTGTAGAAGTAATATAAATTCAAAAGTATCATCATTCTCTAGTCAGTGTTTCAATTGCAAAAAGTTTGGTCATAAATCAATTGAATGTAGACATGTGTCAAGTTACTATGTTGATAGAAGAAATGTTGAATGCTATACATGTGGGAAATTTGGACTTGTTTTTAATCAATGCAAATCTAGAAGAAATTATTGGAATAAATGGTCAGGAAAAGAAAGCATTGTGTGCTACAACTGCAACAAGTATGGTCACATTGCGAGATTCTACACAAACAAAAATATAGATAGAAGAGGTCTGGTATACAAAGGCAAAAATACAAAGAAAAATGATAAAGGAAAAGGAAAGGTAACTACAAATGAAATCAGAGACTAGATAAAGAAGACATGGGTGAAGGAAAATGATTTTGATGCTAGAAATGGTTCCATACTAGAACCTGCCTTCGGTAACTCTTCCGGTAATTGATTTTAGGCCACTAGCCCACGGGGAGTCTTTCAAGAAAATCCATCCTCCCCTGTCTATGGATGGTACCAGAATGAAGAAAATAATCAAGAAGGTGTACTTATGGTGTACAAAAGTTTTGGTTAACTTTAGCAAAGAGAACTCAGACAAATCATAGGTCCACAGAAGATTTTTTTGTCATTGTCTGGGAAAATAGAGTCCCCGGAAAACTTAGGGAAAATGAATTTATTACACATGTGCAAGCTATAAAGGTCAATTCGGAACCGTCATTTTTCACTTTGCATCAAAGAAGAGAAGAAGGAGATCAATCGATAGGTGGATTGCAAAGCAAGAAAAATTGATTCATTGGCAAATTTTAAGATCTAACAAGTATTTCAAATTATTCTCGAAATCTTCATACAGTTTGGTGTTCGGTTGCAAATCCTAAATATGAAAATAAAATGGAAAAAATCAAAGGATGGATCACTCTAGATGAATATAATAGTGCAAATATTAGGTCTATAAGGAATTTGTTACTTCCTAATGAATTAAAGCAATTGAGCGAAGCTAAGCATGAAAATTTGGATTTGTGGAGTGAGTTTTCATACTTCGAGAATGCAAAATTTGTGAAACTCATATTGAGAAGACTAAATAATGATGTTTTAAGTTTGGACAAACCTTACATCATTTCAAAAGAGACAATTGAGAATTTAATTGGATTTTGCAAAGTCAAAGATGTTCCCAAGAAGAAATCTATTCAGAACAAAGAGGTCAAAACCCTAATCGGAATAATTGGAGATCAAAGAGATTTTATGATTGCAACAATCAAAAATCCTTTTATGAAGTACATTGCACATGGAATAACATATAATATTTGTTGACTTCTTAGTTGTCCTTGATGAAAAAATTAGTTGGAATTCTCTTTGGTATCTCAGATAATCATTCAGAGGCTTTGTTTTTGGTATTCATGTTTATGGTGATTCAGGATTGTCATGATGATTCAAGTATTTTCATGTTCATATTCAATGTGATATTGCTCATGTGGCTTCTAGTTTAGATTTATGAATGAAACATATTTTTTCAGATGGTTATGGTTAATGATAGTGTGATAAAGCATTATTATAGGTCATTCAAGATGATCATGCAATAGGTTCAAGATATTCAGTTTGACAAGTTGGCCCGTCTTTATTCTATTCCAAAAGTATATTTAGGTCTTTAAATGATAAATAGGTGCTTTTTCTATCTTCATCTATTTCACTTGTAAATAGTTTTTTTGAGGCTCTCATGATGTTGTGACCTATTTATTAAAATCACAATGGAAATATGGTGAGTTATCAAGATATAGTGGTTCAGGTATTTTGAATCGTTATTCATATTCCATTTCTTTCATCACATTTATATTTAAAATTTTATTAAATCCTTTATTATAAAAGACTCAGGCAGACTTATTGGTTATATTGGTCTCATTGCTTCTCATAGAAGGATGGCTTAATTAAAGGTCACATGGGTGTGACTAAGTTATCAGCTTCAATGATGTTTTGTTTATAGACTTGGGATTATTGATTATTTCGGGTTCGCTTATGCATATACTTGTGGTGATATTTGTTTCCTATCGATCACTTTGTTTCTTACTTTGAGTAAAGTAGGTGGAAAATAATTCTTGGCAGCTTATATGCAAATCGACAACCATCATTGGTCATTAACTTTGTCAAAATTTTCTTGAAATTTATTGGACATTGAATAAAGTTTATTAATTTGAATCGACATATTAAGAGCAATAAGCAAAGTGATTATTGTATCGACCTCCAAAGTAACTATTGGTAGTGGGCTCATTGTAATTTATTAAGTTGATTATTATTGAGTCTTGATACCGCAAAATCCAAGCAATCATTATCATTTGAAAAGTCTTCGAATAACATGAAGATGGATTAGGGGAAATTATTTTTCATTTCATTTTGTTAAGGGCTGAAACCCTTGCTTCAACCACCACCATGGATAGAAGGTAACAATTGTTACTTTGTTGATTCTTCCTGTTGCAACTTTAAAGGAAGTAGGTGAAGCTCACAGTAAGAGCTATTTCATGGTCGACTATTTTTCATTCATTGAGCACTTGAAAGAGGAAGAAGATTCACTAATTTCTCCACAGTTGGGTAGGTAAATTCTTCACAACAAATTATCATGCTCTCTTTTTAGTTTCATTCATCATTTCAGGTATTCCTACATTTGCTTGATGAAATCTTTGAAGGGAAAATTACTTTTTCCTCTTTTCTCAAATATGAATGGGTGAAAATGGTTAGTTGAATATTGTGTCAGTAAAGAATGCTTTGTTTTCGATTATTCTTGACCTCATCACGGGTATTTTTAAAGTATTGTTTATTTTTCATATTTCATGATTATGTGGGTTTGGTTACAAATCTCTCTCAGACCCTAGCAGTGATATTCTTTTGCATGTTTCAGCTTGAAAAGGGTTATGTGAATCATAAATTTGTCTCTCTTATTTTATTCCTCCACCTATCACTAAATTTATTGGAGGTTCTTTTGAATAGATGAATAAGGGTATCATTTTTCTATCAATCTACTTTGAACAATGAAAGTGATATTATTCGTGCATACATTTTGTATTATGGTAACATATGATATTTCTGGTGTAGATTTTGTTGTTATTTAGGGGTTCTCAAAACAAAAATAATAATGACTTTTTTTTTTCCTGATAAATCCTTGGAGGAAGATTCAAAAGAATATATGTGCTTTTGAAATAAAAATGTAACACATGGTGGTTGATAATAGTTTTGTATTGTCTATTCCTGAGAGACATATGTGATATCTTTGTAATAGTTAATCTAAAACACAATGCAGAGTGATAGGCTTTCTCTTTGATATGTCTAGTATTTTGAAGGTTTAATAGAGAACCTTTAGGATATTACGGGTATTGGAATGTAAAGAAATTTTGAGTGTAAGAGAATGAAAACAAAGAACTCCTTTGATATATGTTTGTACTGAAACTAAATAGGGGTTGGTGCTCCTTGAGATTGGCGTCTCTAAATGAGGGGTTGTTTCTCCTTGAGTGGGTGCTCTGAAAATTACTTGTAAGACACTGTAAGCAGTGATTTGATATATATAAGCCAATAAGGCAGCAATTTAGGAGTGGTTTTTCTACCCTAGGAGGGTTTTCCACTCGAAAAATATTTTGTCTCTTGTTCTCTCTTGTGGTATCTTTACTTCATTATGTTAATGATGTGATATGCACTGTTTTACTATCCTACTTCTCATTTAAGTTCATAATGGTTGCATTAAATTTATAGATGATTTAATCATTGAAATATTGAGAGCATAATTCAGTTTTGTTTCATTTTTTTAGAATTGTTAAATTGGTTCATGACATTGATTCACCTCCCCTCTCAGTTTCTTTTTCACTCCAATGATTGGTATCAAAGCGTAGGGTCCTCAAATAGGTCTAAACCACCTAGGATTGATTCTAGTCTTGGAGTTTGTTTAAAATGTCTCAAGCTCATGAAGGCACATTTGTGGCTAGAGCTCCATTATTTGATGGAACAAAATATGTATTCTAGAAAATTAGAATGGAAACATATCTGATTTCTATTGATCTCATTGTGTGGAGAATAGTATTAAATGGGTACACTGTGCCAACCACATTACCCACAACTGCTGATGAAAAGATAAAGTATGAAACTAATGCTAGAGCAAAACATGCTCTCTTGTGTGCATTAACTAAATATGTCTTTATCAAATTCATGCATTGCAAATTTTCTCAAGAAATATAGGTTAAACTCGAAACCATTTATCAAGGAAATGAAAAAGTTAAAAAGTCAAAAGTCCTTACTCTAAAACATCAGTTTGAGGAAATGAAAATGAGGGATGATGAAAAAGTGGTTGATTACTTATTGAGAATTGATGAAGTTGTTAATGCTATGAAAGGGCTAGGAGAAGATGTAAAATAATTTGATGTAGTAACTAAGGTCATTATTACCTTACTACCTAAATTTTAAGCTAAGGTTTCTACTTTTGAAAAAAAGAAACATTTGAGTATGTGCAGGATCATGATGGGCCAAAAAGTGGTGATATCTAAGTGATATGATGGCCAATGTGGCTGATGACATTTTTTTTACCCAAAATTGATGAAACGAAAAGGGTTTTTAAAGGAGATTCTCATCTTTCCACCAATATAAATTATGCTTTACTTTGAATTTAATAAATTATTATTATTCATTTTCTACTTGAATTACGACTAAAGTCCTGATTGATAGGCTAATTGAAAAACATATATAACTTTCAAATGGTATCACATTTTTTGAATTTGAAACATGCATCACATTCTATAGGATTAAAAAAATAATGAATTTCATGAAGTTTTCACCAAGTTAAGGTGGTTAGATAGATGAGTTTTTATATTTATAATTTTTTTAATAAAAAAATCATAATTAATTATTTACTTGGAAAAGAATTACAAAAAAATATGCATCACAATGGGAAATGAGTCCCTTACTTATATCTAAAATCTTATAAAAAAATATTATCATTTTATTGTGGTTAGGGTGGTCAGACAGACACCTACTTCTTATTTTTTCCCTGAAATTTAAGTACTAGTGCATGAAATTTTAAAATTTCACCAAATATATTTATTTATTCTCTAAATAAACCTAGTAGTGTAGAAACTACATTCAATTTGCTACAAATTCTATTCTTACATATTTTTTAAATAATATAGATAACTTATTCAAATATTTACGTCAAGTTGCTTAACTCTGATTTTCTGAATTTTATTGCCACTTAAGGGCCTATTTTTTCCATGATGATCCTATACATACCCATTTTTATCAACTTACCTTAGATATTGTACAAGGTACTCTGACTGTCGAAGAAATGAGAATTAGTAAAAAAAATTCAAGAGGGAAAGAAATTTCCTTTAACATTGAAAAGAAAGAAAAAGATGAGGATAGTGAGTAAGAATTTTCTGATTCTAAAGAATCTCATATTTTTAGAAAGCTTAAAAAGGGATCTGGAAAATATAAGGGAAAACTTCCCTTTAAGTGTTTTAACTGTGGAAAAATAGGTCACTTTGCTGCAAATTTCCCCTATGGTGATCAAAAGAATGAAAATGAGATATCTGAAAAACAACCTAAGAAAAAGGCCTATAAACCTAAACAAAAATTTAGCTTCAAAAGAAGAGTCTGTTTAGTAAAGATGAAATAGACACTGAATCTGAATATTCTTTAGTTGAAGAAGATGAAAGATTATTCATGGTTGAATTCATTTAGAAAGAAGATACAAACAACAATTATATTGAAGATGGTGAAGTAGATCTAGAAGGTGAACTGAAATGTGTTTTAAAAGAGATTAGAAAACTCAAAAAACAAATTCTTTCTCAAGAACAAAAATCTCCTCAAGCTCTTGCTCAAGAACAAACTTCAAATCAAGCAATAGTCTCTTTGAAGACTCGTCTTGAAGAAGCCAAGAGAGTTGAGGATTGTCTTTGTGTTGATATAAGTTATAAAGATGAAGAAATACAAAGACTTTAACATGAAATTGTTGATCTTAGAAAGACCATTGAAAATTATGAAAGTACTTTAAAACTGAATGACATGCTTAGCAAGCATAAATTTAATAAGGATAAAACTGGTATTGGGTTTGAGAAGGGTGAATGTTCAAATGATGATATAAAGGAAAAATATGCTATTGCAAATAAAAGTTATGAATCAAATCATCTTGATTATGATAAGAATCATGTTCATCCTTTTAGGAATAACAAAACATCATACAAATTCAACCCTTTCTTTTATGGGTATTGTTTTTTCTGCAACAAATTTGGCCATAAAGGGAGCTCTTGCAAGCTTATCAATCCTAGTATAGCTAGGTTTGGTCATAAGAAATACTTTGGTTTTGGCTAAACAAATCAGATTCTTTAAATGCAATACTTTGGGTCATTTTTTCAAGCAGTGCAAAGCTGATCTGAAAAATAAATAGTAGAAAACCAAAATAGTTTGGAAACCTAAGAATGTCAAAAATATAGAGAAAACTATGTTAGTCCAAACTTCTTTTCATTCTAAGAAAAAGAACTTATGGGTCTTGGATAGTGGTTTTTGTAACCACATGATAGGTGACAATGATAAATTCATCAAACTTGAAGATTATGTAGGTGGATATGTCAAGTTTGGTGACAATTCTAGTATACAAATTAAAGGTAGAGGTTCACTTCTTCTAAACGAGGACACTCCTATCTACAATGTGTACTATGTGTAAGGTCTAAAGCATAATCTTCTAAGTTTTATTCAAATTTGTGATAGTGCTTATAATGTTATGTTCACTTCACAGGGATGTGAGATTAAAAAAAAGCCTGGAAAGGTTGTTGCAGCTAGAAGGACTAAAGGAAATGTTTACAATCTTCTTGACACATCTGGTAATGACAATAATCAAGGTATGTGTCTAATGGGTCAAGTTGAAGAAATTTGGTTGTGGAATAAGAGACTAGGACACATAAATTTTGACAATCTAGTTAGAATCAGCAAAAATCAAAATTTTAGAGGTTTACTAGTCCTTAACAAACTAGAAAATTTTGTGTGCAAAGAATGTTTAAGTGGTAAAAAAACTAGAGTTAGTAGCGAAACAAAAGAACATTCTTCATAAAAACCTTTATAGCTAGTGCATACAGACTTGTGTGAACCAACTAGAATAGGGTCTATTAATGGTGAAAAGTAATTTATGTTATTTGTGGATGATTATACTAGAATGGTTTGGGTCACATTTCTTAAACAAAAATCAAAAGCTTTTGAAAGGTTCAAAATATTTTGTAAAATGGTTTAAAAAGAATTATATTTAAAGCTCAAATGTCTAAGATCTAATAAAGGAGGTGATTTCACCTCTCTAGAGTTTATTGATTACTGTGAACAACACAGTATTAACAGGCAGAATGCTGCCACTAGAACACCTCAACAAAATGGGGTAGTTGAACATAAAAATAGAACAGTAAAAGAAATGGCTAGAAAAATGCAAGATGAGGCTAATTTACCTGATATGTATTGGAAATAAGTTGTTCATACAGCTATATACATTTTGAATAGAGTGCAACTTAGGGTGAAATCTAAATACACCCCCTATGAACTATGGTATGGAAAAACAGCTTCTGTGAAGCATTTTATAATTTTTGGAAGCAAGTGTTTTATCAAGAAAGATGATGATAATCTTGGTAGCTTTCAATCAAAGTGTGATGAGGATATCCTTTTGGGATACTCAACCCATAGTAAAGCCTATAAATGTCTTAACAAAAGGATTAATAAGATTGTTGAAGTAGTTAATGTAAAATTTGATGAAAGACCACATTTAGATGCTGAACCTATGCAAGATAATGAGGAAGAAGAATTTAAACTTGAAATAATTTCAGAAGGATTTGGAACAACAAAGCCTAATGTTGACTCAACAAGTCCTAAAATTGTTGAAACAAGTCCCAAAAATTATGAAACAAGTCTTGAAAAGTGTGTGTCAAAAAATCCTTCAAAATATCTTGCTAGATACCATCCTAAAGATCAAATTATTGGGGATAAATATGCAGGAGTTCAAACAAGAAGAAAGACTGCTAAATATGATGAAAAATCTCAACTAGCTAAGCTTATAGCTTTTTGTTTAGTTACACAGTTTGAGCCTAAAAATTATGATGAATCTCTCATAGATGAATTTTGGCTTAATGCTATGGAGGAAGAAACTGATCAAATTGAGAAAAATTAGACTTGGAGTTAGTCCCAAGACTAGATGACAAGAATGTCATAGGTGATAAATGGATTTTTAGAAATAAACTTGATGAAAATTGAAATCTTGTTCACAACAAGGCAAGGTATGTCTGCAAAGTGTATGCTCGGCAAGAAGGTATTGATTTCAGTGAAACTTTTACACCTGTTGCTAGACTTGAATCTATTAGAATATTCTTGGTTTATTCTATTTTCAAGAACTTCACTATTTATAAAATGGATGTCAAAACTTCTTTTCTAAATAGTTATTTAGATGAAGAGTTTTATATAGAACAACCTAAAGAGTTTATTTGTAAAAAAAAGCCTAATCATGTTTATAGACTAAAAAATTCCCTATATGGCTTAAAACAAGAACCTAGAGCATGGTTCTCTAGGTTGGATAATCATTTGATTTCTAATGGCATTGTTAGAGGAAGTGTTGACAATAATATTTATGTTAAGATTGAAGGTTCTGATATTCTGGTTGTTGAAATTTATGTAGATGATACTATCTTTGGCTACAATAATGTTGCTTTGAGTAAAAAATTCTCTCAAATTATGGAATCTGAGTTTGAAATGTCAATGTTGGGAGAATTAAATTTCTTTTTGGGTCTTCAAATTTCTCAACTTGAAACTGGTATATTTCTCTCTCAAACAAAGTATGCAAGAGAGATGCTTAAGAAATATCAGATGGATGGATGCCATCAAGTTAGCACTCCAATGGTTACAGGCTGCAAACTTACTAAGGTTGATGATTCTTCTGAAGTAAATCCAACTGAATATAGGTCAATGATTGGTAGCTTGTTATATTTAACAACTTCTAGACCTGATATAATGCAGGCAGTTTGCATGGTTGCAAGATTTCAGTCATCTCTTTAGGAATCTCATGTTACTGTTGTTAAAAGAATTCTTAAATATGTTCAAGGCACTCTTGATTATGGTCTTTGGTATCCTAGAAGAAACTATTTTTCATTAATTGCATATACTAATGTTGATTGGGCTAGTTGTTTGGATGATAGGAAAAGCACCAATGGTGTTGCATTCTTTCTTGGTGATCAATTAGTGGCATGGCACAACAAGAAACAAGAATCTGTTTCACTCTCTAATACTGAAGTGGAATATATTGTTGCCACTTCTTACTATACTCAAGTACTTTGGATGGCACAAACTCTATCTGATATGGGTATTGAAGTTCCTAAACCTATTTCTATTCTATGTGATAACACTAGTGTGATTAATATCTCTAAAAATACTATTATGCACTCTCACACTAAACACATTGCTATCAAGTTTCACTTTCTTCGAGAAAAAGTGTTGGCTAATGAGGTCTGTTTACAATTTGTTGCCTCACAAGAATAGGCTGCTGACATTTTACTAAGAATTTAGCTAAAGAATTATTTGGAAGGATAAGATTTTGATTGTGAGTTATCTCTCAATCTTTACTTCTCTGATTTAGCCAGATTTGGCCTAGTGGGAGTTGGTTACAACATTTATTCATTCACAACTCTCTTGTATTTTTAGTTTGCTACTCTTACTGTTTTACTTGCAGCTGGTTCATACAGTTGTTTGTTGGCTTCTCAGTTGTGGTTGCATTGCATTTCTTTTTCATTGAGGCAAAAATGGGGAGAGTAATTTTTGTTTTGGCATCAAGAACAAAGGGGGAGTTTGTTGAATTCTCAGTTATCTTTGGTTGTCCTTGATGACAAGATCAGTTTCCATTCTCTTTGGTATCTCAAATAATCATTGAGAGGCTTTGTTTTTGGAATTCATGTTTATGGTGATTCAAGATTTTCCTGATGATTCAAGTATTTTCATGTTGATATTTAGTGTGATATTTCTCATGTGGCTCTAGTTCAGATTTATGAATGAAACATATTTTCAGATGGTTATGGTTACTGATAGTGGGTATGTGCAGGATCATCATGGAAAAAATAGGCCCTTAAGTGGCAATAAAATTCAGAAAATTAGAGTTAGGAAACTTGACGTAAAAATTTGAATAAGTTATCTATATTATTTCAAATATATGTAACAATAGAATCTATAGAAAATTGAAAGTAGTTTCTAAACTACTAGGTTTATTTTATTTATTTTTAAATCTATTTGGTGAAATTTTGAAATTTCAATGCAGTAGTACTTAAATTCCAGGGGAAAAATAAGAATTAGGTGTCTGTCTGACCACCCTAACCACAATAAAATGATAATATTTTTTTATAATATTTTAGATATAAGTAGGGGACTCATGTTCGGATGTGATGCATATTTTTTTGTAATTTTTTTCCAATTAAAATAATTAATTATGATTTTTTTATTACAAATTTTAAAAAATATAAAAACTCGTATGTCTAACCACCTTAACTTGGTCAAAACTTCATGAAATTAAATTATTATTTTTTTAATCCTATAGTATACAAATCATAGAATGTGATGCATATTTCGGATTCAAAAAATGTGATACCATTTGAAAGTTATAGATGTTTTTCAATCAGCCTATCAATCAAGAATTTAGTCGTAATTCAAATAGAAAATAACTAATAATTATTTATTAAATTCAAAGTAAAGCATAATTTATATTGGTGGAAATTTGAGAATCTCCTTTAAAAACCCTTTTCGTTTCATCAATTTTGGTTAAAAAAAAAGTCGTCAGCCACATGCGTCATCATATCACTTAGATATTGCCACTTTTTGGCCCATCATGATCCTGCACATACCCTAGTGTGATAAAGCATTATTATAGGTCATTCAAGATGATCATGCAATAGGTTCAAGATATTTAGTTTGACAAGTTGGCCCTTCTTTATTGTATTCCACAAGTATATTCAGGTATTCTTTAAATGATATATAGGTGCTTTGTCCATCTTCATCTATTGCACTTGTAAATAGTTTTTTTGAGGCTCTCATGATGTTGTGACCTTTTTATTAAAATCACAATGGAAATATAGTGAGTTATCAAGATACAATGGTTCAGGTATTTTGAATGGTTATTCATATTCCATTTCTTTCATCACATTTATATTTAAAATTTTATTAAAGCCTTTATTATAAAAGGCTCAGGAAGACTTATTGGTTATATTGGTCTCATTGCTTCTCATAGAAGGATGGTTTAATTAAAGGTCACATGGGTGTGACTAAGTTACCAGCTTCAATGATGTTTTTTTTTTAGACTTGGGATTATTGATTATTTTGGGTTCGCTTATGCATATACTTGTGGTGATATTTGTTTCCTATCGGTAACTTTTTTTTTTTACTTCGAGTAAAGTCAATTGAAAATAATTATTGGTAGCTTATGTGCAAATCAACAAACATCATTGGTCATTAACTTTGTCGATATTTTCTTGAAATTCCTTAGACATTGAATAAATTTTATGAAGTTGAATTGAAATATTAAGAGATATAATCAAAGCGATTATTGTGTCAGCCTCCAGAGTAACTATTGACAACGGACTCATTGCATTTTATTCAGTTGATTATTATTGATTCTTGATACCACTGATTCCAAGGAATCATTGTCATTTGAAAATTATTCAAATGAAATGAAGATGGATTAGGGAAAAGTCTTTATCTTTTCATTTTGTTAAGGGTTGAAACCCTTGCTTCAGCCGTCGCCATGGATAGAAGGTAACAACCATTAGTCTGTTGATTCTACTTGCTACAACTCTAAAGCAAGTAGGTGAAGCTCAAAGTAAGAGCTATGTCATGGTCGACTATTTTTCATTGGTTGAGGGATCAAAAGAGGAAGAATATTTGTTGGTTTCTCCACATATGTGTTGGTAAATTATTCACAAAAAATTATCATGCTCTCTTTTCAGTTTCATTCATCATTTCAGGTATTCCTACCTCTGCTTCATGAAGTCTTCGAAGGGAAAATTATTTTTCCCTCTTTGCTCAAATATGAATGGGTGAAAATGGTTAGTTGAATATTGTGTTAGTAAAGCATGCTTTGTTTTCAATTATTCTTGACCTCATCATGGGTATTCTGAAAGTATTGTTTATTTTTGGTATTTCATGATGATGTGGGTTTAGTTACAAATCTCTCTCGGACCCTAGCAGTGATATTATTTTGCATGTTTCAGCTTGGAAAAGGTTATGTGAAGCATATAGTTGTCTCTCTCATTTTCTTCCTCCACCTGTCACTAATTTTATTGGAGGTTCTTTTGAACAGATGAATAAGGGTATTATTTTTATATCAATCTACTTTGAACAATGAAAGTGACATTATTGGTGCATACATTTTGTATTCTTGTAACAAATGATATTGTTGGTACAAATTCTATTGTTTTTCATGGGTTCTGAGAACAAAAACAATAATCACACTTTTTTTTTCATGAGAAATACTTGGAGGAAGATTCAAAAGTATATATGTTCTTTTGAAATAAAAATGTAACACATGGTGGTCGATAATAGTTTTGTATTGTCTATTCCTGAGAGACATATGTGATATCTCTATAATAGTTAATTTGAAACACAATGCAGAGTGATAGGATTTCTCTTTGATATGTCTATTATTTTGAAGGTTCAATAAATAACCTTTAGGATATTATGGGAATTAGAATGTAGAGCAATTTTGAGTGTAAAGGAATGCAAAGTGAGAAATCCTCTGATATATGTTTGTACTCAAACTAAATAGGGGTTGGTGCTCCTTGAGATTGGTGTCTCTAAATGAGGTTTTTTTGCTCCTTGAGTGAGTGCTCTAAAAAATTTCATGTAAGGCACTGTAAGCAGTGATTTCATATATATAATCCAATAAGGCAACAATTTAGGAGTGGTTTTTCTACCCAAGGAGGGTTTTCCACTCGAAAAATCTTTTGTCTCTTGGTCTCTCTTGTGGTATATTTACTTCATTATGTTAATGTTGTGATATGCATTGTTCTATTGTCCTACTTCTCATTTCAGTTCTTAATGGTTGCATTCAATTTATGGATGACTTAATCATTGAAATATTGAGAGCATGATTTAGTTTTGTTTAATTTTTTGAAAATTGTTAAATTGGTTCATGACACTGATTCACCCCCCTCTCAGTGTCTTTTTCACTTGAACAATTGGTATCAGATCGTACGGTCCTCTAATAGGTCTAAACCACCTAGGATTGATTCTGGTCTTGGAATCTATTTAAAATGTCTCAAGCTCATGAAGACACATCTATGACTACAGCTCCATTATTTGATGGAATAGATTATGTATTTTGGAAAATCAAAATAGAAACATATCTCATTTCTATTGATCTCGATGTGTGGAGCATAATATTAAATGGGTACACTATGCCAACCACATTACTCACAACTGTTGATGAAAAGAAAAAGTATGAAAGTAATGCTAGAGAAAAACATTCTCTCTTGTGTGCATTAACTCAAGATGTCTTTATCAAAGTCATGTATTGCAAATCTGCTTAGGAAATTTGGGTTAAACTTGAAACCATTTATCAAGGAAATGAAAAAGTTAAAGTCAAAAGTCCTTACTCTAAAACATCAGTTTGAGGAAATGAAAATGAGGGATGATGAAAAAGTGGCTGATTACTTATTGAGAATTGATGAAGTTGTTAATGCTATGAAAGGGCTAGGAGAAGATGTAAAATGATTTGATGTAGTAAGTTCTAAAGTCATTAGAACCTTACTGCCTAAATTTGAAGCTAAGGTTTCTAATCTTGAAGAAGAGAAACATTTTGATTAGCGTACATTAGATAGTTTACAAGGTATTCTGAGTGCCTATGAAATGAGAATTAGTAAAAAGAATTCAATAGGAAAAGAAACTGACTTTAACATTGAGAAGAAAGAAAAAGATAAGGATAGTGAGTCAGAATTTTCTAATTATAAAGATAGAAAAGAGAAAGGGAAATTGTTGAATACAACCTTCCAGAAAGAAAAGTTCCCAGGATTTAGGGAAAAGGAAAATAAAAACAAATTGTGGACATTCTAGATGAAGAATCTGATGAAGAAACTGAGAATCCACTGAAAAATGAATTTGAACTAGAAAAAGGTAGTGAGGAAGAAAAATATTTAACAAAAGAAAACCTACAACAACTTATTCAAGGTGTAGGTGGCATGCAAAAAATTGCAAAGTTATGGTTAGTTAGACCATCATATTATTAGGACTTGATTCTGGAAGTTCTAAATGCCCATGTTGAGCACTATAAGAGAAGATTGGAAAGTTTGAAGGACATTCTACCTAAAGAGATGATTGAGTGTATAAAATAATCAATGGGCTCTGAGGACAAAGGCAAAGAAGAAGGTGAAGTTGTCTCTCACCTGAAGGAACAATTTAGACTCTCTTTGCAAACTGAAGAAGAAAATGAATGAGTTAAGGCAATGCATAAACTCGGCCACATGAATATACAACTATTGCATCTGTTGGTCCCATGCAGTCAGTAATTACCAAGAGAAGTTGAATCATATTGAAACATAATTGGATGACATTGGAAAAATCTTTGACGTGTCTCAGGATCCAGATGGCATCATCAAGAAAACAATCCAGGAGCTATAGTCAAAACACTAAAAAATTCAACTCTCCAAGAGTGTTCTTGTGGATACCTTTTGGAAGATAAAGGATCTAATTGAATGTAGGCTAGAATAGATGTTGGAAATATTGAGGAATGGTGAGAAACTGGAAGAAACAATTACATTTCCTGAATCTCTCATTGAGATGATTAACAAGAATTCCAAGAACAATAGCTTGATCATTACTATTGGAATTACAATAGATGGTTGGAAGAAATTTCTTCTGGAAGTGAAGAAAAATCATAAGATAATATTCTAAATATAGAAGTTAATTGTTTTCAAGTTTTTAAAGTTTTGATCAAAGGAGGATAACTATCGGCATATATGTGTTGATGTTTTGAAGCCTTGAGGATTTTGAACACGTGTTTTGTCATTGTTTTTTCATTACTTTTTTCCTTTTTGGCATATGGCATCCATGCTTTGTCATTGATGTCAAAGGGGGAGAGAATGAAGTGAAAAATTCCCTAAGGGGGGGAGAATGAAACATGACCTACAGAGGGATAAAAAGAATGTACTGCCTCATAAATCTCAGGGGGAGAAAGTGAAAAGTTTGGTACTGTACCTTTAATGACTTTGACACTTAGTCATTTTTCACTAAGTGTTTCCATCAATGGTAAAGGGGGATATTGTTGGCATATGGATGGGGAGATAATTAGCATATGGCTTGAATTTTTTTCATTGATGGAAACCCAACCAAGCTATCCAGTTTTTTAGTATAATTTTGGTTTCTACCGGCAGAGTAGAGTAAAGAACAAGGCATCTGGTTACAAGCATAAAAGTTGTATTGTACACCTTACCGAACAAATATTTTGAGTTGAGGATCTCTAAGGAAGGTTTGTTGATGTTTGTAATACCTTGGTAAATTATTTTTTTGATGCGCACTCTCTGGTATGTGGTCTAGAAGATTTGGTGAACTAATTTGTTGATTATCTGTGCTAAAAGGTCCACTGAAAAAGTATAGTAATTGTGGATATATAAGATGTAATTAACTAAAATTCTTTGTGATCGATTAAGTGTTACTTGGGTCCTCTCTTTTTCTTAACTGACTTTGGAGGATGTGCATAATGATTTAGTGGTGGATCTAGTTGACAAGTTGAAGGTAAATTAATATTTTATAAAGCTGACTGATGGACGAATAAATCCTTTATTGCAGATATATATAAGAGATTGGTTTTATCATTTAGAGTGTGAATATAAGAATGTATGTATGTAAGAAGTGCAAATGTGTATTACATCATTGTGTAGTGTGAAATTCAATAGAATAATAGTGTGATTTTGTCTATAAGTGATGCGAAGAGCAGAAAGGAGTAGAGTAAACCATAGCGAAGTGCAGAATTGAAAAGTAGATCCAAAATTGAATCTATGAGCTTCACCAGAACTTTAATTTGGCATAGATAGATGCTACTATCTTAGTTCACCCTTCGGATGGTCTTAATATGAATTTTGTATGGTAGTAAGCTTTTCTCTTGAGCAGTGAGCTCTAGACAATGTGCCTTAATGCAACTGCATTCCTTTTGTAAACAATTATATTTGAGTACTTAAATTGTGGATTAACCTCCAATGTGGTTTTTCCCCTAATAGGGTTTCCACACAAAAAATATGTGTGTTATGGTGTTATGAATATTTACTTTGAATGCATACATATTTTCTTTAATGCAATGATGAAATGGTTTCAAGTTTTAGATTGATGGAGTTTAAGATCTAATGAACACTGATTCACCCCCCCTCTCAATGTTCCCTTAAGTCCAATAGGTCTCATATGGGATCGATAAGGCAGGTGATATTTTTATTTACAAGACCAAAGTAGACCCCTAAAGAATTTTGAGAACCCTACTTAGAGTCCAACATTGATGCATTTCAGTTGATTATGGGTTATTATTCAAACCATTCAACAAAGGAAACAACGATATCAAAAATAAATATATTTGTAGAGATAACATCTAAATGCATAGTTATTGAGACACATTACAAATATGAAAAAAATGAAGAATAGCATCACATGCAATATGAAAATACAAAATTAAAAGCATAGAATTGTCACATTAGACAAAGCTGAATCAAAAGATAAAAAGATTATATATATTTATATATCATATTACAAGCCAAAATTGGAGTTTTCAACACATGCATTTCAAACATAGAGAGAGAACATAAGGATCTTGATACCCTCTATCACCTCTTGTAGGTGTTCTATCTAAGTAGGGGAGAATATATTCTCATTAAAATCCACAAAGTGGGTGAAAGTATTCAATATTTTGCACTCCGACCAAGTAGGGAGAAGGGTAACCACCTATTTGGCTTGCTCATTCCTTAAGGTAGTGGAAATATAGATTGCATCACTCGCTGGACCCATGTGTGGATATTCAAAAAATCTCCCTAGGGCATCTTTGAAATAAGATAGTGTCAGTGTAGATTGCATCACTCACCAGACCCACGTGTGGATATTTAGACAAGCTCCCTAGGGCATCTTCAACATAGGAAAAATAGAATGGCCTTACAAGGTGCGCAACAACCTAGATTCCCCACTCAAACTTCCTAAATATGTGGATAATATTATAAATAAAACACTTCAATAGTTTTAATTTGTGCACATGCACTTGGGAGAGGATGTTCTCGGCAATTATCTTCCTAATTACTCCCTCTCCCACATCATTGTGGGTGAGGAAGAGATATATGAGTTAGTCTACAATTAGCCTCCTCACTATGCTACATTCCACTCCCTCAATAGTGAGGAAGTCACGCTTATTCTCAGAAGTTGCATCATTGGCAATGCTTGACATGTCAAAATTGTGATTATTAGTGAAAAAAATGAAGGCACTACATCTAATTTATAGAAAAATGGGACTAAGTGATTCTAGTTCACTTGAGAAGTAGTTAATGAATAAAGGACATTCAATTTTCTTCAAATTTAATGAATTTAGCAAGTGATGTGATGTAAATTGGTGTTGGGAAATCTCTTGCATAATAAAGTACCCCCATGAATATGATCCTAGCTGGCATGTCATTAATTCCAGGCTAAGAAGATATCGGTTATTCACACAAGATAAAGTATGTGGGGCTCTTCTATAAGGTTGGTGGTGCATTTCCCTATCCTAATTAATTGGATAATGTGATGCAATCATAACCATTCCTAAAATGTGCATTAATGCATATATTTATTAATCAAACAGAGCAAAGCTACCCCCCTACAAAACACATATTTGTTGAGGTGGCAATTACACTCCCGCAAGAATTAGATTTCAAGAAATTGTTGACTGTTATGATTTAAATTTTTTAAATATGATAGAATCTAATATCAGCGAGGTTCAAATTTTGATCCCCCTTACACTTTGATGAATGAGTGAGAATCAATCTAAATAAGGATCAAGTTTTGTAATTTTGATTATTTTTTGAAGGTGTATTATCTGTGAGCAGTAAATTTGAATGAATTATTTAACATTTATGAGTAAGTTTGTGAGATTTGATAAGTGTTAGGATATTCCTTTTCTTCTTGGATGTGGTATTTGTGGTGTTTCATTCATATATCTTTAGTGAATGTCAAGATTACTTTGAGTCAAGTCAGCTAGTTGTTGGTAATCTAATTTTTTGAGTCATGATATTAGTAGCTTAAAAATATATTTTCATTTTAGTTAGTATTTTAGAAGTATTTTCATCTCATTTATTCCATGGTTATGGGTTGGTGTTAGTCTACCTTTCTTTCTTTTTAGTTAAAATCATACCCCCATTTTCTTGTACTCAAAAAATCTAAACTCATATCATATGAGGGAGTTGTACCTCTTAAAATAATGAGGAAGATCACTAATGCAATGTTGATCTCTCCAACTATTCATAATCAATTTAGTCTTTCTGTGGGTAGAATGGAGTCAACTTAAGTTAATCATTTAAGAGACAAATTTTTCAACCAACACAACTGATCTCACCACTTGTCACAATACTTCCTTATTTCAAATGCTCAAACATGACATGATAGAATTAATTACATTTAATTCTCACTAATCTACTAATCCTTTAGCAAACACATTTGACACCATAGTTCTAACATTACACCTTTGACATTAATGACCACATATGTTCAACAATATATATATGTATATACATATGTTCAACAATACACACACACACATATACATATACACACATGTGTATACTCATACATATAACTATTAAAATATGTAAAATTGTTGTATACAACATCTAGTAGAAATAATATTGGAGTAAAGAAACAAATTAAATAATAGAACAAAATAATTCTAGCTAAGTTGGATACTAGTATATACAAGCAAGTTTTAACTAGATTTGATTGTTTTAACTTATTTATGTATAATTAATTAAACATATAAATATTTAGATTTAACTATCCTTTTCTTTCTATAATTTTTTGACTTAGAACTCTCTTTATTCATTAACACCGTAGCTCCTTCATACACAATCGAGAAAATAAACATTTATTTACAACAACAATAATTATAGCCTTTTTGTATTAGAATAACCATGCAAATTACAAGTAACATTAATTTAAAATAGTGTTTACAAATCTATGTACATTTTATTTCCATCTAGGGAATAACATAATTTATAATGTAAGATTTATTTTATTTCCATCTAGGTAATACGATAATTTATAATGTAATATTGTTATAATTTGTATTTAATAGGAAGAGATGGATAAAATATATTTTATTTAGTTCAACATTCTTTCTAGTGCAACCAATTAGTTCTAAATTGACATATAGAACTCATTGATAATACACTACATCATAGTTTATAATTACACATTTGCATTAAAAAATTTATCTTCCTTCACATATACACAACAATAAGATCACTTGATAATTAAATAGATGGAAAAAATATTTAATAAAAAAATAAATTCTTCATCTAAGGATCTGGAGTTGCACATAGGACACCAAGGAAAAATCGTTTATAAGGTCAATGGGAGCTCACCTCCCAACCTTAGTATTGTAAACAACCCACCCTTGAGCTAGGGGTCACATAGTAACAAGGTTCACCAAACATAATACAAGATAACCACAAAAATTTATAGTCACATTAACAACCTAGCCCATGGGATTCACAAAACATGGATTCTCCATGAGAATCACATATAGGGAGAGTGGGGACTAAATATTAAGAAGGTAAACATACATACCAAAAAAATGCATCCTTCCATAAATAACATAATGCACATTTTCTTCCAACACCACTATACATAATACAAGGTTCACAAAACATAATACAACATAACCACATAAAAAAATTATAGCCACATTGACCCAACCCATGGGATTAAAAAAATATGGATTCTCCATGATAATCACATATAGGGGGGTGGGGACTAATCAATGAGAAGATATATATAATGTATTGTTATCATGAGGATTAGCACCCACATGCAAGAATGAAAAGATCTGCAATCCTATGAAACATTGGAATACTTTCAAGTTGTGGGTACCCTATATTGAAAGTAGACCTCCGGATTATAGGTCAGCTTCCTTTTTGATCCCCTAAAAAAAAACTATTGACTTGGATGGAAAACAGAAGAAAGGATCTAATTGAATGCATAAACTAAACTTAAAACGAATGGCGATGCACCTAATAAATGGAACTTAATCTACAACTTGAATCACAAATGATTTCTCAACATTTTTATTTGCACAACTCAATCTAACAACTTAATCACTTGAATGTTTCATACAAAGGCTTTGACAAAATATCTCTTTCGGAGGAAAACTTTGTTTTTAAGACAAAATTGACAAAGCAATTACATACACAATGTCTAACCCATGAACTTAATCATAATTGCATGCATACATTTATCAAAGAGACAGAAAGATTAGAGGTTCAGAAATGAAACACAATAATCTCTCGATCGAATCCGACGCAATGATGACACCTGAAATCTTGAAGGCAAAACTTGATAATATTGAAAATCAAAAGGAATCCATTTGCAAATTTAAAACATGATTAACCTATAAATAACTATTGCATAATCAATTAAACTATAAAAAAGTGAGTTACATTAAGTCTCTTTGCTACTGGCAAAGGAAAAAAAAGCAAGAACTAGAGGAAAAAGAATAACTTCTTCCAATATATACAAAGGTATGAAAACTCCAATGTGCATAGAGGTAGAAGAAATAGTTCATTGAAAGTGAAAAACACCTTGAGAATATCTCCCATGAGAAAAAGTGAAACTATGGAAAAAGAGGGCTCGCCACTGCTGCAAACTGAGCTTAAACAACTCAAAACTCCCTCCCACATTGTGTACAACTAAAATACAACTCAGAATGACTCCTGAGTCCATGGAGGTGACATTGAAGGTGAACTAGAAGTAGAAATATCCTCCTCATGAGTAGATATGATAATCTTCGAAAAGAGGGCCCACCACTACATGAAAAGAGCTAAAATAGGCTCAACTCCTCCTCTCAATCAGTTAGACTGATGGAGACCTCAAACTACATGTAAATGACCTCATTTTCCCTCCAAAATGCATGAAAATAACTCCAGATACATTGATAGTCTCTTTCTTAGTTCACTTCACTTGTCCTTGCATTATTCCAAGAAAAAGGAAATCATTTGATTAAAATATTAAAGGTAATCATGCAATGATTATTTTAATATTTAATATATTTTATTCACCATATGTTAAATATCAAGGTAATTAGTGAAATATTACCTTAATATTTATTTATATTGTTTTCTTAAATAAGTGAAGTGAACTCAATTATTTTAAACTTAATGATAATAAAAAAAGTCATGGATGCTTAGCATCATTAGGTTATTTGACCTGAAGTTATAGACCATGGTGGTAATTATATGCAATGATTTTTTTTTTTTGAAACTAAGTCAAAATTCCCATCATTCGCCTTAGGGAAGGAAGAGTAAAAGAAATATCGAACCCTAATCATCACTTCACTCTTTTCATTTCACACTTAGAAAATTTTTGGAGAAGGCTTATCTGTGCCACCATGCTTAGGTTTTGAAGCTCAACCCTCACAAATTCTTGTTGATTCTGAGAAATTTCTTCAGAGGGATTCACCAAACGATGCTTGGTAAGTTGCCTTCTTCACCAGATGCATATTTCATGAGTTTTGATGGATTTTATAGGCTTTATAGCCACAAACTTACCATATATTTTGATGCATTTTTTTTGTTTACCTCAATTTTTGTGTTCTGTGGCCGCCATGAGTGAGGATTTGAAAGTTTGAAGTCCAAAATATTCACCATCTCACAACTATTCTCTCATGAATTTGATGGTAAGATATTTCCTTCTGTCGAATATACAAGAAATTTTATTGTATCTCTTTCATTTCACATGTGATTTGGGCCTCTTAGCTATGACTATTGTTGCTTTTCTCATGCATTCTATGAAAAAACTATAGAAGCTTTTGTATATTTCCTTCACTGCAAATTTTGATTCAATGTTGAAGGCCTCTAGGTTTGAACCCTTAGCTTGGTGGATGCTAAGAAACCCTTATAATGGGTGTGAATGGTGTTTCTATACCTACACAAACACAAAGAAAAATCATAATATTAGATCATAATGCAAGTTAGAAACAACATTCCCCATGAAATTAGATTGAAACATGAAAATAAGAAATGAGATGAAGAACAAAGCAATTAAAGCAATCAAATCATATTCCAATGAACAAACTATCAATCCCATGGGGGAATTGGTGTCATTTTGATGTGGAAAATGGCCCTTTCCCAACTCCTTGATGTGATTTGATGATCTTTGATGATGACTTCTTGATTCCTTCATGCAATGTGACGATAACCTTGATAAATTTGATATAAATCTATAAAATTAAAATGCAATGGATGGAATTGTGAGTGAAATTGAGTATAGTAGACTTACTTGGATTGTGGATGATAAATTCAATAGGAGAAGCCCTTTATTTATAGATTTGAAGAATGGAAGATTGAAGGATTTGGATGAACGTGGGACAAAAGACCAACCAATGAGAGAAGGCCACTTGTCCACATGTGATTGGAGGAGGAATGCGCACATTTGGATGAATGTGCACATAAATATGGTTAGGTGGAATTTGAAAATGTTGATATGAAAAGTTGAGAGGGAAGAAGAAATGGAATTAATGCCACTTGGCTCAAGGAAAAGGACATATAAGAGGCTTTAATGCCTTGTTGGAAGTACTCATCCCTTTTGGTGGGATTTTTGAATTGGAAGAATATTCCACAAAAGATGCCATTTTGAATGGAAATTGATGAATTTATAAATCAAATAAATTGATTTACTATGCAAGTTATAAAATCTAGAGGATTGGAGTGATTAGGATTAGGATTAATCATGATTTGATCAATTTAAGTAGAATTTAGATGATTTGACAATTTTGACTTAGATTTTAGGATTTATTTAAATCAAAGTTGAGAGGAATAATGATTTAGATTTAATTAAATAAAGATTGACTTATTTAATTAAAGAAAGTGGTGTTGGATTAAACCAAATAAAGATTAATTTATTTAATTCAAAGAGATGACTTTAGAGATTTAATTAAATAAAGTGAATTATTTAATTAAAAGAGAGATTATAAGATTAATTAAACAAAATTATTTATTTAATTAATGGAAGAGAATGACTTAATCAAATAAATTTGATTTATTTAATTAAGAGATGAAATGTGATGATAAGAAGGAGATGATTCAGGATGACCTAATGTTAGTAAGATCAAGATCAGATGTGTAGGATCAATTTGTATATTTTCTATGTCTACAACAGGAACTTCATGCTTTTCCATGATGTGGGTATTTATAAAAACACCTATAAAATGTATTTATTCTTCTCCTAGCCACGGCTGCAAAACACTCTAGATATTTTATATTTTGAGTAATATGAGGGTTATTTGATTTTCCACTATATGTTTTAGATTTGAAGGCCACCGTGAGAGCTTTCTAAGCTTTCTTTGTTACATATATAACACGCAACCCTAATCATCATTTCTTTTGTGTTTTATGGGTTTCAGAACCACTTTATGGCCATAGGCATATCATACATTTTCTCCATTCTATGAACACCTTTTCCTATATGATTGTCATGAAACTCTACCTTTCTTACATTCATCAAGATCTTGCAGCTTTCAAGTAATCTTTGAAATATTATTTTTCTTGCAAAAAGTCAATATTCTAATCAATGTTGCTCAATGTTATTGTGTCATCACCCACACCAAGCATGGAAAGATTAAAATGAGTTTAAATATCATACAAAATAAACACCCTTCACTATTTTAAGCATGAAAAACTATTGCTAAGGCCACTTTCCTTTAGTCCTTAAATACCGAGTTGTAAATTTTTTATATCAAGTCACAAAGATATGAATATCATATATTGTTGTTCACAAAAAATCTAAGAATACCTTAGCACTATCATCCATTGGGTATTAAATTGATTGAATCGTGTCTTTTATCTTTGTATGATACCCCTATTCACTCTTGAAACTAGTCCATATTATTTGATATTCAAGATTGTCTTCATGGTTGGATTGATCGTGTATGACTGTTATGGGTTATTTCAGTCTTGTTCTTTGCTTTAGGTTTATCACTAGGTTTGGAGTAGAATAAAATGCAAAAGAAAAAGACTAATGTTTTCATTGTATTTTACTCGAAAGTAATTGTTTGATCCTTATTTAGCATAAGCATTGGTTAGTTTCTAGTTGATACTGAGCGCTATCTTCTCAAGCTGCCTCTATGAATATACATCTCTTTGTCTCATTTCATGAAGAAATAAACTAAACTCTTGTCACTTTGTTTTGGAAGCTGGTGTATTCTCATACTGTTACCAATAAATAACTCAAGGCATTTTCTCTATTTCAGTAAAAATGTAACAACACTTTTATTGTACAGATTGTGACTCCTTATTTTAAATTGTTTGCTTAATTTGGCATTGGTTAGATAGAAGGATAAGATTCTTCATTGTGAAATCTGAATCTTCTGTTGAGGCTTGCACATGAGCTGTAATAAAATTTCTATACCTTTTCATGATATTTGTTGCTCTGTATATATCTAGTGGGATTGACTTGCTCTGATAAATGATGCTTAATGTGTTGTTTTGCTTATGTACTTTCATTTGAATTTGATAACCAACACTAGTAAATGTCTTTCTGCAACTACTTGAATTGTTTCACTGTAAGGAACACTTGCTTCTTTATCAACTATACTTGACATGATTAAAATTTATCAACTTTATGGCAACAAACTCATTCATTATGGCTAAAAATCATGCTTATTGGGTAGCACTGTCATTGCTATTTTTTTTATTTGAGCATGTTAGGCTCAACCCTTATGGGAGTCCATTTTCTCCACATGATTTGATGTCTTCCAATTAGAAACATAACTTTTCCTATACCTTCACAGTGAACAAATATGTTAGAAAAACAAAATGAAGTTGAAGGCTTCCAATCATGAGTGTTCCATCTAAATGTTTGTTTTCTATTGAATTGATCATGTGATGAGTGCCTGATAAGACATAAGCTATATTTATTTTGGTAATGTGGACATGAAGAAAATAGTGATTTTTCATTGCTCTAACACCACATTTTAACAATTTTGCAGGTGCCTTTGGAACTGGAGAGAGAGCTATGCCAACTAGAGATGAATGCATGAAGACACCACATAACTTAAATGATGATTCATCATTCTAGGAAATGATGAATCAATCTTTCCTTATGTTTATATTATCTTTAATTGTATAGTGTACATCTCTTTTTGAATTCACCATTTTCTTATAGTATATCTCAGTTACTCCCACAACTTGTGTGGGACTTCATGTTTTTACAATATGAATAATACACCATTTATTATGCAAACATATAGTATTCTTTGAAATTTATTTGCATAATAAAACTAAAATTCACTTGTAATCAATCTTTTTTCAAAATAATGGATACTTAACTGAGAAAATATGTACTTGGTGTACCTATTTTGAGTTGTAGAAAAAAAAATGGGTAACATGTATATATATATCAAAAAAATAATATCCTTCCATAAAAACCATAATACTCATCTTCTTCTAAGAAAAATATACACACCAAAACCCATATGTTCTCCACACAACTCCTCTCTACCAAAAAGACTCCCAGATCTCTGTTAACAAATTTTAATGGCTAAGATGAGTGGGTGCTCATACCCAAGATCTTCTCAATGGAAACTACATCCACTAAAACCCATCCACATACAAGTCCTCTATTATTTGATAGAATTATTAGATGCATAAGAAAATTGAGAGGTAGGTAAATCAGTTGTACATTCAAAAATTAAAACCCTCAAATATTTATTATCCCTTAAACCCTTAATCACATTTAGCATGAAAGTAAAAAAGTGAGACAACACATCAAAACACCATGCATAATAGAACACCATGCATAATAGAACACCAAATTTACGTGGAAAACCCAAGAAGGGAAAAACCATGGTGAGGATTAGCTCATAATATAAAGTAATAGAAACACTAAATACAATAGGATCACAATCAGAGGGATCACTACCCAAAAGAAAGAAAGGCTCAATACCAATGGATCGCTACTAAATTAGAAAGAAGAAAGAAAGGAATTGTTATAAAGAGAAATACATCTCAAAGCAATAGGAAGATCCACCACAACTCTAAACCATTTACAACCTCCAGCTCACTACCTGTAGTAACATCAAGTACAATACAAATGTAGACCCTTTTGCTCACTACTTCAAATTCATCACCACTCTTAGTAAAATTCATATCTTTTACAAACCTTCTACAGATTCACACTCATCTCCAATGAATTACCTTACTTATATACCATCCACAACCTTGAAAAAATTCTCCAAGGTTGGTTATGCACCTCAAACATGCAAATACAAAATAGGTTGACACCAAAATCTTCTGTGGTGGTTAGAAGAGAAGGATAGCCACACCATGGGTTAACTTGGACCCAAATCTACATTGACGTAGTTTGCAAGGCTTCCACAAACAACACACCACTTCTACAATTAGCACTAACATGCCAAGTCAACCAAACCTATATTAACACTCTTAAAAATTAGGTTCATGCTTAACCAAGTTTCAAGACAACTTTGTGGACCACATAACAACACTCCAAAATATCCATACATCTCATAATATTCTAGATTAGAATATTTTGAAACTTTTCTACAACCATTTGAAAATAATAACATCATTTTGTGCAACCAAAAACACTAGCACAAACATCCAACACACTAAACAAACTTTCTAAACACAAAAACACCTAAAATTTTAGGGGAAATCAGATATAAAAATTATGAGCATGTCCTTAAATCTAGAAGACAAGAAACCTTAGTGTAGAGAAATGTGGAGCAATCTTATTTCTCTCAGACACCCTATTTCACTAGACTGACATACTATCAAACATAAATTTTAGTAAAAAATGATCCAAGACTTGAAACTCTGGCACAAACATCCAACACACTAAACAAACTTTCTAAACACAAAAACACCTAAAATTTTAGGGGAAATCAGATATAAAAATTATGAGCATGTCCTTAAATCTACAAGACAAGAAACCTTAGTGTAGAGAAATGTGGAGCAATCTTATTTCTCTCAGACACCCTATTTCACCAGATTGACATACTGTCAAACATAAATTTTAGTCAAAAATGATCCAAGACTTGAAACTCTGGATATAGAAGCTTTGAACACCTCTAATCATCATATCCAAACCATGGATTCATATCTCCAACCATGAAGAAATTCATAGAGCAGAAAAATGAACACCACTCTATCACACTGAGCTCTCTTTTATTCAAAATTTCCCAAAAGCACTTGGAAACCAAGTGAAGACACTCCATTAGCAAAAATACTAACATCTTTGCAACATATTTACACCATCTACAATGCCTCTCATCAACTATAACACACCCAACTATCTCTCCAAACATAACTTCTGCAACTATACTAAAGTAAGGCATCAATTACAACACCAACAACATTGTGTTAACATCAATACAAATAAATCCAAGCTTCCAAAAAATCCATTGCTAGGGGTTGACATAATCAACACCAAAAATATTCTTAAAATATCTTCATACAAGGGGTTGACATCAATGACAACACCCAAACAACTCACAAACAACTCAAGCTTTCAACAATCTTCCCCTTTGTCATTGATGGGAACATCGGCTTTCTAAAAACCATCAATAACAAAATAAACCAACAACAGGTATATAACAAGCAATACTCCCCTTGACTCAAGTATCTCTCACTCTTCATATTCTCATTGTCTTGCTCTTTAAAGCTCTCTTCCCCTTTGATCTTCAAACCATATACAGCCAAATTTCTCCCAAGAACCTCTATCTCTCTCTTATAATACTCCATTGAACTATGGTTTTTCAACCACTCTAACTCTCTCCCCCATTGACATCAATTGAAAAGGGCCATAGACTCATCCCAATCTCTTTCTTTTATTGAAATATTTCTCTCCCCCGTTTATCAACATTCAAAGGGAAAAACCTACACCTTTCACACATCATCAACATAGAATATTTCCTTTTGACATCTACATACACCACTTACAACACCAGCAAGCAACTACACTCCCTCTTCACTGCACTTAATTTTTGTAATCTCCCCCTTAGGGGAAAAAAATATGATCCACCTTAATTCACCAACCAATAATACTAATACCTACTCCCTTAAGAGGTATCCTTCATCAACCCGAAAGAAAAAAGAATAAATCTTGAATTGCTCCACTAGACTAATGTACACTCTTATGCATCTAGTTGAAAGAAGGAAGGGAAATAACCCCAAATTTTTTATGAAGACATTGAAAATTATATTTAGGAAGAGCATTTGTAAAAATATCTAAAACTTGATCCTTTGTAAGCACATACTCCGGTTTTACTTCATTGTTTGCAACCTTCTCTCTTAAAAAGTGATATCAAATTGAGATATTCTTTGTCCTTGAATGCATCATTGAATTATTTCATATATTTATAGAACTTGTATTATCACACAAGATATAAATAATTTCATCATATAATACTTTGATATCCTTCAATTCTTGCTTCATCTATAACACCTCAGTGCAGTAAGATGTTGCAATAATACTCTACCTCTATAGTAGAAAAATATATTAAATCTTGTTTTTTTTCTTAGCCAAGAAGCCATTATGCTTCTAAGAAAGAAATCACCTCCACTTTTACTTCTATCATCCACACAACCTACCCTATCAGCTTCTGTATAGGTACTCAAAGATAAATTATTATCCTTTGGATACCATAGACCATAGTCCAGAGTGCCCTAAAAATATCTAGATACCCTCTTTACGACTGCCACGTGTGATTCTCTAAGATATTCTTGAAATTTGGCCACAAGAAAAATAACATGCATGATATCCAATCTAGTAGTAGTTATATATAACATTCCTCCAATCATCGATATGTACTTACTCGGAAAAGTCTTAGGAGATTCATCATTCTTTCTCAACATGCAACTAGTAACCATAGGAGTATAGACTAGTTTCGAGCCTTCTATTCCAAACTTCTTCGATATTTCATTGACATATTTTGGCTGTGAAATGAAAATTCCTTTTTTTTCTAACTGATTCGTAGTCAAAAGAATAAATTCCTCTCTGCAAGCATTGACATATAAAATTCATTTTGAATCTCTTTTATAAACTTCTTGCACATTACCTCATTTCCTCTAGAGATTATATCATCAACATACACAACCACAATCAAGATTTCATCCTTCTCCACTTTAAAGTAAATATTGCTATCTATGGTACCTTTATTGACTCCCTATTGCAACAAGTACCTATCCAATCTTGCATACTAAGCTCTGGGAGCTTGCTTCAGTCCATACAATTCCTTATTTAATCTACAAACCATATTAGGATTATCTGATAAGTGAAAGGATTATTTCCAACATTCAGGGACATGAACAAGCATTCATCATTTTCATCATATGGGTAGTCAGATTCATCATCAAATATTCTAGCCTCTTCTTTAACATAATAAATTCTCTTGACATATTTACCTTGTTTATCCTTATATATATCACCTAAAACTTTGGCTAGACATCTTGAAGCATAATGACCTATCTTTCCACAATTGAAATATTTGAAAGGTAACTTACCTCTTTATTTTCTAGTGTCCTTTTTCAATCTCTTAACAAAGTTTTCTTCTATCTCATCAAGATCATCTAGATATGATCCATCAACCTTCTCTATTTTTCTATCTTTACAAGCAACATCCTTTCTTGAATGATTTTGACCAAACTCTCTCAATTCAAAAGTAGTTAAAGCACCAATCAATTTCTCTCTAGAATAATTATCTAAATCTTGAGCTTCCTCAATAGAAAAAACTTTAGAACTATAATATTTAGGAATATTTCTTAATTCCTTCTTTACCACCTCATGTTCTTCCAGTTTTCCACCACAACCATTGATGGAATTGACAAATTAATCCACTCTATGCATGTATCTTGCAATATCTTCATCTTATGACATCCTTAGGGCTTCAAACTTAGTATTCAAAATTTTCATCTTTGCTTGCTTGACCTTATCATCTCCTTCATAGATACTTTTCAACTTCTTCTAGATTTATTTAATATATTTGTAGCCCATAACCTTCACAAGTCTTGAATTAGCAAGACCACTCAGAAGATAATTCCTTTCTTTTCCATTGTTCCTATATGCCTTGATATCATCATAAATTGGTGTGCCATTAGTAGGCATGGTATATCCTTCTTGAATTGACTTCCAAACTACCAACCCTAGGGAAACAAGAAAACCTTATGTCTCAGGTTTCCAAAATGCATAATTTTTCCCATCAAATAAAGGATCCTCCTTCCTATGTACTATCTAGATCTACCTCAAGTGGTTAATATTCTTCCAAGGAACCTTGTTATGATACCAATTATTAGATGCACATGACAACTAAGAGGGGGGCTGAATCATCTGTACATTCAAACATCA
The DNA here is from genome assembly GCA_007115665.2 of Sequoiadendron giganteum. Lineage (NCBI taxonomy): Eukaryota > Viridiplantae > Streptophyta > Pinopsida > Cupressales > Cupressaceae > Sequoiadendron > Sequoiadendron giganteum. Next base: position 129,705,536 of record CM021103.1, on the reverse strand, counting down.
AAATACTCATATATTTATTAGCCCTTAAACCCTTAATCAAATTTAGCATGAAAGTAAACAACTAAAATATCAAGAAATAAAAACGCCATGGACAATAAAACACTACATTTATGTGGAAAACCTAAGAAGGGAAAAACCATGGTGAGGATTAGCTCATAATATAAATTAATAGTAACACCAAATACAATAGGCTTACTTTCAGAGGGCTCACAATCCAAAATAAAGAAGGGCTCAATGCCAATGGCTCACCACCGAATGAGAAAGAAGAAAGAAAGGAACTATTACAAAGAGAAATCCATCTCAAATAAATAGGAAGATCCATCACAATGACTTTGAACCATCCACAACCTCTAGCTCACTGCTTTCAATAACTTTAGATACAATACAAATATAGACCCTTCTGCTGACTACTTCAAAGTAATAGGAATTAAGATCGCACTCAAATCACCACACTTAGTAAAATTCACATAGTTCACATACCTTCTAATGATCCACATTCATCTCCAATGAATTACCTTTCTTATATACCATCCACAACCTTAAAAAAATTCTCCAAGGTTGGCTATGCACCTCAAACATACAAATAATAAATAGGTCGACACCAAAAACTTCCTCAGTGGAAAGAAGTGAAGGTAAACCACACCATGGGCTAGCTAGAACCAAAATCTACATTGAAACACTTTGCAAAGCTTCCAAAAATAACACACCACTTTCACAATTAATGCTAACATGTTAGGTCAGCCAAACCTATATTAACGCCTTTAACAATTAGGTTCATGCTTAGCCAAGTCTGAAGAAAACTTCATATACCACATAACAACACTCCACAATATACATAAAACATCTCATAATATTCCAACATCATCAAAATATTCTACAACTTTGCCACAACCACCTGAAACTGAGAACACCATCATTCTATGCAACCATACACACTAGCATAGATATCGAACACACTAAACAACCTTGTAGAGCACTAAATCACCTAAAAATTTAATAGAAAGTAGATACATTCATTATAAGCATGTCCCTAATTTGCAAGACAAGAAACCTCAAAGTAGAGAAATGTGAAGCAATCTCATTTCTCCTAGACACCATGTTTAACTAGACAAACATATTGTCAAAAAAAAATTTCATTGTAGAATGATCTAGAGCCTAAAACTCTAGATATATAACCTTTAAACACCTCTAATAATCATATCCAAACCACAAAGGAATATCTTTAACCATGAAGAAATGTGGAGCAAAACACTGAACCACTCTGTCACATTGAACTCTCTTTTATTCAAATTTTCTCAAAAATACTTTGAAACCAAGTGAACCAACTACATTAGCAACACTAATGACATCTATGCAAAAAATTTGTACCATCTTCAACACCTCTCATCAACTATAGCACATCCAACTATCTCTCAAAACACAACTTCTGCAGCTATACTAAAGTAAGCCATCAATGCGAACACCAAAAAAATTGTGTTGAAATCAATACCAACAGCTCCAAGCTTCCAAAAAATTCCAATGCTAGGGGTTGACATCCATCAACACCAAAAAAATTCCAACACTCTATTTATAAATTGGTTTGACATCAATGATAACACCGAAAAAACTCACAAACAACTCAAGCTTCCAATAAGAATCTATTGAAAAAATATTTTCTAAACAATACAAAAACATGGTTTACAACATAAATTTTTCAAAAAAATACTAAATATCTCACAAAATAGCATAAACAATAATTTCACATTATTTTACATAATTTATCAAACATAACACATTCAACAAAATAACATCACATTCATACAACCATTATTTTTAAATTAAAAATCTTACAATGGATTAGCTCATACCTTGGGAAATAATTTATAATAACTTTATGAGATCTATTGATGTATACCAGCTCCTATTTCTCCCAATATTTTCCTCAAGGTCCTCTACTTGACCCTTCAATTTTTCTATCCTTAAGAAACTTTATTTTGAAAAATGAATCCAAAAGTTCCACTCCCAATTTGAAATGAGTGAATAAATATAAAATTGGAAGCTCTCAATCTTTAAATGTGGAGATGATAAGTTTCATTTTCATAATAGATCCTATAAAACCCTAAATTCTCACATCTAGAGACACTTAACTCTTTTGCTAGCTTCCATGTGTCTCCACTTGGAGATTTCTCTAAATAGGGATGCCTTCATGTGTACTCACCCTTGGTGTGTGATGGAGGATCCTATTCTCTTCTAACTAACCTAAACTATTTTTTAGGATGGAATGAGATGATGACACCTCTCCCAAATTCATCCAAACTAACTCTAAATTTTTTTCACCATTTAAAATGGCGATTTTGGGATATGTTAGAAAATAGTCTTAAATAAATTTCTACACTCTAAAACACCCTTTACCCATGGTCCTAAAACTTAGGGACTTAAAAATATTAAAATAATTAATATACTCACTCATAACCCCTTTCAATTTATAAAAATGACTATTACAAAGAAATCAAAATTTTAAGAGATCAATACTTTTCACACAATACATGAATTCACATAATAATGCACAAAAAATACACATTACAAAAACTCATATTCACCTTACAATATAGTCCATATTAAGCATGACCTTAGTCCCTCAAAATTGACTAAGGTTGGCTTAACTAGATGAACATAATTTAGGTTTACTATATGACTTTGATTCCCATTGGCACTACACCTATACACTTCAACATAAATATTAGTTTGTCATATACAATAATCATAGCCAAAGCATCAAATAATTAATATATACAAATATTACATTCCTAATAAAGAATTAGATAATGTATTCGTATTTCACATATACACCATTTATCAAATAAATCATATTGAAAATGAATAATCCATAACTCTTTCAACATATGAAATTAGAGCCATTTTCCATCTCATTATAAAATACCCAGATATGTGAATTATATAAAATGGAATCATTTGATATCTCAATAATCATAAAGGTAACACCACCCATTACCAAAATCAACTATTTCTATGCACATAAATTAAAGTTAATAGGTCACATCATAACAATAACCATAACATAAACTAACCATGAAAAAATCCGCTCAATAACTATAATAGTAGAAAAATATGATACAATAAAAAGTCATTGAAAGGTGGGTCTCGTATAATAACATTGTAATTTATTACATTGAACTCCTATGGTAGGTTTTAAATCGTTACTAGAGTGATTTTAATATTCAAAAATTATTTAGTAAGGTGCTTACATTTCATTTCATCCACCTTCCTAATTATAGCCCTTGCACAATTAGCCACTACATATTTCATGATTTTATTCCGTATATTAACACAAGGATCAAATTATATCTTATCTCTTAAAAATTGAATGTCTCCCATTAACTACCTCAATTTTGGTCCATCAAATGTGTTTCGCTATATGAATCTCTTTCCCTATCTTATAGAGTAGTGATAAGGTATATCTCACATGTCTTTCACACCCACATCTATTTGTTTCTTATTATCTTTTGTTCTACACACACTCTCTCTTACTCTTCCATTTGATATGTCATATGATTAATTTTCTTATTTCTCATTTTTTACTTCCTTATATAGCCTTGGAGCTTCATGGTGCCTTTCCTCTATGTTCTTTTATTATAATACTTAGTTATTTTATTCTCATAACTCTCTTGATTCTTTTATGATATTTATACATTTGATAGCTTATTTAATCACAATATTGTGCATTTAAATCTCTTTTAATTGTATATTTAAGTTGTATATGGGTCTAGAAATGACCCAAGTGACATATGTAGTAGTGAAAAAATCCTATATTTCTCTATAGGGTATCTAATTCTCTTATTTAATATTAGAAGGCATCTATTATAGTGTGCAATATCACACAAATGTTTTGTGTATATTTTTTCGGATGTTGAACTTCCTTATGTGGTACCGTAAAACCATTTGTAGCATAGGATAATATCTATATGGTAGTATAGTGCTATTTGTAGTACCATTAGTATTTTCAAACATTTTTAAATCATATCTAAATTACATTTAATAGAAGTGGTATCTCATCATGGTGAAATTTTCATACTTGAGGGTTATTACAAACCACAAAATTGTCCGCTAAAGATGATAAATGGAAGAGAGAGTTATCAATAGTTTATAGTTTAAGCTTCTATGATCTACATATTTATATATGTTACATTATTTAAAGATGGTGTATATCACTTAGAGGGCATATCCTTTATCATATAGGCCACTATTACACTATATTGATTATATATTTACGTTTAATTTTAATAATTATGACCACAACATTTTGATTACATCTTTTACTAACGTGATTTTTATTGGATACTTCATTGATGTGATTTTTTTTTTATGTTTATAGGATCTTCCGTGCTTATCATGCCCACATCTTATGATTCTATATTTTCTCATGTTTATGCTAACCATGACCATATCTTATGATAAGATTTTTATAAATTTTACATGGTTTTTGAATTCTTATCATGATGATATCTTATACTTGTTTATGCTTGAAAGCCTTTTATTTAGGATTTACAGATACTTTCATTTATAGGTCTATATGGGGATGACATTAGGGAAATCTTGGTACCTATCATTAGATGTGACTTTTATAATGCATATAATTTTATCCTTTTTTACAAAGTTAAATGATTTATATTTATATTTATATATGGTTTTAGACATTTTTAAGGTTACGTATCTTTTTCAATATCCCCTAAATTACTTATGTTCTTTACATGCAACCATAGTGTCAGGAATGTACTCCTTTACTTTTCACAGTATGTTTTGGTACCTAAATTAATTGGACTTAATTAAGCCTCTAATTGGCCCAATTATTCATCTAAAAACCTAATTAATTTCAATTTCTGAAAGGGGAATCAATATTTAATTAATGCAATTATCATTTTTAACACCTCAAAATGAATAGGTCTTGGCAATTTAGGTCAGGACCTATTCACCCTTGGGAAAATGGGTCCCCTTTAGTTGATTAATTGAAATTTTAAATATGATTTTGGCGTCCTTTTTATGATCCCAAAAACAATTTCAAATGTTGGGTTGTAATGTTTTAATTTTTGGGAAATTAGAAAATTACCTATAAATGCAAGGTCTTTTTATCAATTCAAATCCTAGAGCATTAATCCAAATTTCGCAAGAGATAAGGTCATTGTCAAAAGGTTTGTAAGAGAATATTTATCAAGCATCTACAATAACACTCAATATCTCAAGAATCATGTCAAATTTATCAAGCATCATACATGTTTTTGGATCTAACATTGTGATGTAGGATTCAAGCATTCATGTCAAATTTTAAACATCAAGATCACATCATCAACCAAGCCATTTCATGCAAGATCAAGACCTTGGAGAGATGTGTTAAATTTAAATCCTTCAAGTGATTCAAATCAAGGGCTTGGTGAGTTGCAACATAACCATTGTGCATTCATCATTCCTTTCATGTTTCATTATTTCATTTCAAGGTTTGATTACCAAAACAAGGTTTGACCAAGGCAAATCCACATTCACCAAAAACAAAAAAAAATTCCCTCTTGTATGTTTTGTAGATCTTAGGTTGAAGAAGGATTGAAGAACCTTCAAAAGAGAAAAATTGTAAAATTTGTCAAAGTTAGAAAGTTTTCAACATTGTCATCAAGCCACATAAACTCACTTTCAAAATTTAATTTTGAATTTCTGACTATGAAAATCAGAGGAATAGGGAGTGCAAACCAAGGATGAGATGACTATAAAATAAAATTTTCAACCACTATAGAAAGAACCATTTTCCCTTAGGTGAATGAGTCCCAAGAGGACACTCAACATAGGCTTTTTGTGACAGCTCCATAAAATTACATCCTTCTCAGATTTGTTGATTTTTTTTTGGATTTTGTTAGTTTAAGGTTTAAATTTGATGTTTCATGTGTTACATTACATTTTAATTCATTTGGTAATTTTCATTTATCTCCCAAAAGTGCATTTTAGGCTGATTTACCCTATCATCAATCATAAGGAAAAAAACAAGATCTCCATCAAGGTTGACTCACCTAAGGGTTGAAATTTAATATTGCCCTAGGGGATCTCATTTTCCTAATGAAATAGAGAAGGAAACTATAGGTTGTTAGTGTAGTTTTTTTATTTCATAGTGGGTTATTTCATTTTCCCTTAGTCCTAGGTTTTTCCTATACTTAATTAAGCTTTCTTATGATAATAAAGTAAAGTGAGTTTTTTATTTAATAACTAAGAGATAAGTGATAAGGTGTCGCCTTCCTTAAAGGGTGGAACCACTTTCCACTTTTGGTGGCATCCTCCCCTTTTGGTGGTTCATCTCCACTTTTTGTGGTTGATTCCTATTGGTTGGATTTGCCACCTACCTCCTCTCCTAAGTTTTATATAAACTCACTATCTAGCTTGTATTTGCATCCATTCATACATATCTTCATTGTATCTTTTCAGCTTGGAAGCTCTTAATGTATTTTGTCATTTTAACATTGCATAATCTCTCGAAGTTTTCATGTACATTCTTTATGCTTTTCCAATTTAGGTAGTTTTAATTTTCTCTTATAAAGTTCTTGGGTTATTCAATCTATTTTAGATTTCTAACATGGTATCAAAGCTTTTGTTTTAATAAATCTAAGTCCTTAGATTCTTGACTGAGAGATTGAGTTTCTTGTAAAAATATTGCAAATTTGGTATGCTCTTCTCTTGCATTCTTGAATGATCTAGAGAATCAGAAAGGATTTGCAAAGATTCAATTATCTCTTTATTTTCAATATGTGTTTTGTGAGATCTGGGTGATTACAACATTTCTAGCTATACTGGCAGCATTTTTTATTGTTCCAACGCATCTAGAAGGCTCGAAAAAGTCAAATTTGGCTTTTGTTTCATCCAAATTGGAGACCATTTGACATAGTTGTAGGCGGGGGTTTGAGGAAAACCGTTTTTCATTGGAATCATTTTGTTTTTTTCTTCAGAAATACAACTTCCACTCATTTGTGAGAAAAACAATTTTTGGGTTTTGTAGCCAAGTTTGGAATCACAACTAGCTATCTCTTACATTTTGCATATCTTGCATAGATCAGAAGATTTTTTTTGTACAAAAATCATTGCATGCCATTTTTATCCTGTTGAAGGTTACAAAAATTCATTTTTTCATCTTCTATGCTTCAAAAACCAATTTCTAGGCTTTGTTCTTAGCTTCAATATATTTCTAGGTTTCTGTTATTGTCTACAAAAAGTGAGTAGATATTTCATAAATCAAATAAAAAGTAAATATTTTTTGCTAGAAAACCTCTTTCTAGTGGGCTAAATTAATATGCCAGTTTTTCAAAAATTCATAACTTTTACTTCAAGCATTGGATTTCATGAAATAAGATATCATTGGAAAGATGGAGACGAGCAGTTTCCATCCACATAGGTATTACAAATATTTAATGTCATTTTGTACCAGATATTTTAGGTTGAAGCTATCTTGTGTTAATTTCTTCAACATGCCATAATGTTCCCTGGTGCTCTAGTTTTTAGAAATGAATATGCGTTGGAAAGGTCTTCAAGAGAACTACAAAATCATAAGGAAAATTTTCAAGATTTCGTCTCAAGTTCATGGTGTATCAAAATTTATAATTTTGGTTATTTTGAGCTTATTGAGCATTGTATCTTGGAAAAGGCTTTGTAAATGCACTAAATTATAAAGTTCCAACCTTATAATATTTGAGGGGGTGATCTTTGATACTAGTGAAAAGGGTGGGGGTGTTCTTGTGTTCACTTTATTTCTACATTCTTCATCATGACATCAACAATAGTTCCTATTCTAACTACATACAACTATTTTGAGTGGAAAAAATAAATGGAAATTCATGTAAGAAGACTTTGTTTGCATAGACTAGTAATGTTTCCTAGAAACTGAACCAATTGAAGATGAAAAATGTCTGAGTGGTTTAACAAATGTGATAGAGAATATGGAGAATTGTGTGTGTCTATATCTCCTGATTTACTCTTTCCTGTTGAATCTTTGAATACTCCAAATGAAATATGGAAAAATTTAGAATCTCTTTTTGGTGCACAAGATTCTATGAGGGTTCATATGTTGGAGAATGAACTAATCAATTTAAATCTAGGAAAATTCAACACAATTCAAGATTTATTCACCAAATGAAATCACTAAGGATACAACTACAACAATGTGGAATTGATAAGAAAGATGAACAATTGATTCTAAGTATTCTTTCAAAGCTAAGCTATGAATATTTTGTATTTGTTTCTACCTTCTATTCTACTAAGGATGCACTTGGATCTCAATTCAATATTCCATCTTTGGATTATTTTTCTACTTCTCTCACATGTGAGGAAGATAAGCTAATTCAAATGGGCACTCTTAAGTCTTCTAAGTATCATGCCTTCGCTACCGACCTTGGCACAAATGAAAAAAGAGGAAAAAGTAGTAATAAGGATAAGAAACAAAAGAATACCAAAGAGAAGAAGAATTAGAAATTTGATACTTCAAAAGAAAGTAATGAGAACTCATCTTCAAAAGGTGAAAATCCTAAGAAAGAGAGGATCAAATCTACCTATTACAAGAAAATCAGGTATGATGAGTGCAAATGTTTGAAGAAATGGGTTGATCATTTGACACACATTCTTGAGAAGAATAATCTTAGTGCTCCCAATTCCATCAAATAGATTTTAGAAGAGGGTTCTCACAAGGAAAAAGAGAACACCAAGGGGAAAGGAAAGGGCAAGGCCCTTGTAGCAGTTGCTACTCCACCATACACATGGGTTCTTGATTTAGGTGCTTCACACCACATGGCTTCAACTATGGATAAAATTGAATCCATGGAGCCATATTCTATGCCTTCCATTTTGATGGGTGATGACACTCCACTTGAGGTGTGTGGGAGAGGATTTGTTGATATGGGGGATGACACATTATAGGATGTTCTTTGTGTTCCCTCATTATCAACTAATCTCCTATCTATCTATCAAATCACTCACATAGGCATATGAAAGAGAGTTGAGTTAACTCCAGATTCAATGGTGATGGGTGAGATGTACCTCCTTTGATTTTTATACTCTCATTTAGATGATATGATTAACTTGTGTTATCAACAGTTTGGTCACTTGAACTATCGCTACTTGTGGTAACTTGGAAAGTAGCTCATGGTTATAGAATCTACTATAGTTTACTTTTATAAAGGTGTTTTTCATGGTTGCATTCTTGGAAAGAATCCTAAAGAGAATTTTGACAAAGGTAATGCTTGGAGAGCCTCACATATTTTGGAGTTGGTACATAGTGATTTGGTAGGGACATTTCCATAACCATCTTTTAGTAGAGCCCAATATTTTTTCACATTCATTAATGATTTCTCTCTATACACATTGTGTACTTTCTCAAATAGAAGTCTAAAGTCTTCAATTCATTCTTGGAGTATAAGGATTTTGTAGAGAAACAAACTAGAAAGTCTATCAAAGTTCTATGTATAAATAATTGGGGGAATATGTCAACCATAGGTTTGCATAGTATTGTGCTTTAGAGGGCATTGATTTGTAGCATACAATCCCCTATAGTTAGCAGTAGAATGGAAGAATTGGTCCTTGAAAGAGATGGCTATTTGTATGATTCACTCCAAGTATTTGGCACCACCTTTCTAGGAAGAAGCCATTAATTATGTGTGTTACATCCATACCTGTGCTCCCCAAAAAGCTATGAAGGGGGTAACTCTTTTTCAAGCCTGAACCGGTCAAAAATTGTTAGTTAAGAACTTCCGATTGTTTGGCTCTAATGAATGGGCTCACATTCCAATAGAGAAACATAAGGCTATGGAACCACAAAGAAATTCTTGCATATTTTTCAGTTACCTAGATGATGTCAAAGGTTATATAATTCTTCATCCTACCACACATGAGTTGTACATTGAGAGGAGTATTCACTTTGAGGAGAGTATTTCTAGTCCTTCTCTTGACACTTCTCCTACCACCATCATCTTGCAGTCCTTGTATCATGATGATAGTTCTTAAGAGGTTCACAATAATTCAGATCATGATGAGAATTCTTCTTCCTCCACTTCAGATGATGATAGTGATCATGGGGATGCACATAGTTCATCTACAAAGGATAATGACTCTCCTCCATATTTTCCTCCTATAATTGTAGGGACTCTTTGGGCTTGTTAGACTTTATATTCAGTAGGTGATTGGGTAGGGGATCCATTAGATCATAGGAGAAAAAGATCATAGTTTTAGGATTATCCACATGCTTTCCTTGCTTTAGCTTATGATCTAAAGACTCTTCAGGAAGCTTTCGGTGTACTCGAGTGAGATATAGCCATGTAGGAAGAGTTATGTTCCTTGGAGAGGTATGACACCTAGGATCTTGTCCCACTTCCTAAGGGAAGAAAAATTGTTCAATGCATGTGGGTCTATCTAACAAAATATGTAGTAGATGGGTTGGTTAACAAGAATAAGGCTCACTTGGTTGCCAAAGGATTCTCCCAAGTTCTATGAATTGACTACTCTGAGACTTTTACACCAATCACCAAAATGAATTCCATCCAACTTGTTCTTGCCATAGTTGTAGCACATAGATGGTATGTTAATTAGATGGATGTGAAGAGTGATTTTCTTCATAGTGATCTTTAGGAGGAGATATATATGGATCAACCACAAGGGGTCATTCAATACTCTTTACTTGTGTGTCATCTTCAGAAGCCTCTCTGCCTCAAATAGGCCCCTCAGGCTTGGTATGCCAAGGTGGAATCCTTCCTTCTGATAGTGGGGTTCACTCGATGCCATTTTGATCCTAATTTCTATATATAGTAGCATGATGATACCCACACCATCTTGGTTCTCTATGTTGATGACTTGTTGATCATAGGGAGTCACTCATCCATAATTCAAGCAGTGAAAAATACCCTTCATGATCATTTTTTAATTCATACTTGGGCTTTTTGCACTACTTCTTAGGGATTGAGATTACTCAGCCTTCCTTAGGTATCACTCTTGCATAGTCTAAGTATTCACTTGACATGCTCCAGTGGTTTCACATGGGTGATTGTAAGCCTACAAGACTCCATTTTTTTCAAGGGTCAAACTTTAGGCTAAGTGTTCTTCACCCTTGGTTGATGGCACTTCATATCCATAGCTTGTCAGTAGTCTCATCTATCTAACTCATATGAGGCCTAATATTTCATATGCAGTAGGCATGATCTCTCGATTCATGCAAGAGCTACATGAGTTGCACTGGAAAGCAACTAAGTGAACTCTTCACTGCATCAAGGGTACTCACAATTATATGAATCGTTATGTAGTGAGCATGGATTTTCATTTGGTGGGAGACACAAATTCATATTGGGTAGGTGATTCTCAGGATCATAAGTCTACTTTAGAATATTGCTTCTCCCTTGGTTTTAGTCTAGTTTGTTGGTATAGAAAGAAGTGGTCTATTGTTTCTCTTTCATCTATAGAGGCTAAGTATCAAGGAATAGTTAATGTTGCTACTCAGGCCATCTAGATTCAGAAAATTCTCACCGAGTTTTTCTTTCCCTTCTAGAAGCCCACAATCATCCATTGTGACAACCGAAGTGTGATTCAGATCTCTCACAATTTGGTCCATCATTAGAGGATCAAGCACATCAATATCCATATGCACTACATTCGAGAGATGATTCACATTGAGATCATTGATCTAAAGTACTATTCAACATTGGATCAGACTACATAAATCTTCACCAAACCCCTCACTAAGATCAATTTCCTTCACTTACCGAATTTTCCTGGGGTGTGATTGGTGTCATCCATGGGGGGCTACTTAGTCCTTATTTTCATTTTTTCATCTCTCTTTTTTGGAGGAGTTTTGTCCCACTAGGTTTTATCCTTTTCTTTGTTTGTGAGAGATTTATCTACATTTCATTTGCACATGGGTACATAACATGGCCTCATTTGTCGGGGCCCATAATATTTTACATCCTCCTAAGCTATGCTTGAGGGGGGGTGTTGGTGTATATTTTTATTTCCCTTAATCCTAGGTTTTTCTTACACTTAATTAAGCTTTCTTAGGAGAATAAGGGAGTTTGATATTTAATAACTAGGAGATAAGTGATGAGTTGTCCCCTTGCTTGAAGGGTGGAACCACTTTCTGATTTTGGTGGTCCATATCTTCCTTTGTTGGCATCCTCCACTTTTTGTGGTTGATTCATATTAGTTGGATTTGTCACCTACCTCCTCTCCTAGGTTCTATATAAACTCACTACCTAGCTTGTATTTTTATCCATTCTTGTAATACTCTTGCATCCATTCATGCATATCTACATTGTATCTTTTTATCTTCGAATCTCTTAATACATTTTCTCATATTGACATTACATAATCTTTCAGAGTTTTTGTGTGCATTCTTTATTCTTTTCCAGCTTATGTAGCTTTGATTTTCTCTTATAAATTTCTTGGGTTAGTCAATCTATTTTAGATTTCTAACATAGGTGCATACCCCTATTTGAATCCACCACTTCACCTTACATTTTCCACCCATTTCATTTTGGTGAACTCGATATTGTACATCAATTTTTTTGAATTTGGAGTCCATTCAAACCCTAGATCCAGGATTTTCATTACTTTGCATTGCATTGCATTGGTTTGCATGTCATTTAGGGTTTTAGGTTCTCATTTTACATCTTTTAAATTTTAAAAATTCAAAAATTTGCATGCATATTACATTAATTTTGTATAGGAATTGCATATTAGTGTATTTTTCATATTTGAAAATTAAGTTAAAATTGAATTTCAAAATTTTTCATATTTTTCATCATTTTTCATTCGTTACACTTGCATATAGACATAAAAATCTAGAAAAATCAATTACTGAAACCACAATTTATAATTTGAGATAGGAAACCCTAGCATCAAACTTTAGACTCAAATTTAAATTTTTGAAACCCCTATGCTAAGACCCATTCACCCTAAGGTGAATATGTCTTTGTACAAGCACCATTTCAAATTTTTGGGCAGTGATTTGTCTCTATTTTCTTCATTTTGATCTATTGTTAAATCTAGGTTTTAGTTTCGGAAATTTAAAAAAAAATGTTATTTTTGCATTATGTTCACTTGGTCAAATTGAGTGCATTGTTTGAAATCAAAATTGGTATTAAAAATATATCATTTTTATTATCTTGCATTTAAACATTAGAAAATCGTTATATATAAGATATGAAACTTTGCGTAAAAATGCATCATGGACATGTGTATGTGTAATATATGGAAAACCTTAAGATCTTTGGTATATATTTCAAGTTGTGTGTTTGGTGAAGACCCTAATGCAATTGAGACTATTAATGAACCTTCACCTCCTGAAGTATGTCCTCATGAAGTGGAAATCTTAGGTCAACGTGAAGATAGCATGCAACAATCCATACAAGACTCCTTAAACAACCTTGAGAACAATGCATCATTTTATTAATCCATGCAAACACCACCTATAATATCATCACTTGATATGTTCAACCTATTACATATTGAAATAGAAGCAAAAATCAAGCCTCAACCATCAATCATTAATGAACTTTCTCACAAAGACAATAATAATACTCTTCTATCTTATGTTCATTGATTTATTGATACACCCATTAACTTAGAAGAGATTTATGGTCAAGGATTTAAGATCTTAAGAAAAAAAGGATGTGACATAATCAATGAGCATGAAATTCACAAAATTTTAGAGAAAATATCATCCAAGGATACCAAGGGGTTAGGATACCAAGATTTCCCCCCCTTGAAAATCTCCCAAGGGAAAAGGTATTCTCTTTTACATGATCATTTCAAGAGACCAATTAATATCTCGCAAGGATGATAGGGTCACCATAGATCCTACTCCCCCACCTCCACCTCAACAAATCTCCCAAACAAGTAAGAAATATAAGCCATATAAGATCAATGAATTTCCATTCTTACACACTACAATAGAAACTAAACAAAAAATGGAACAACTCCTCCATCTGGGATTGACTTACTTGCCACCTATCAAAGAAAACAAAAAATGAAAGAGTACAAACATGAACTACTGTATATTTCATAGAACTCTTGCACATCTTACTGATGAGCGTTGTATTTTACAATGATTAACCTATGAAAATGATGTTATTGATGTAATTAAAATTCATGCACTTTTCTCCTTTCCATGTGATAGTTGTAGGATCATAGCATACTCAATATTGCATGTTTTATATTTACTGCAAATCATTTCTATATTGCAAGGAGCCCATTCTCATCATTCATCTCATTTCATCCTTATCTTGCAGTTAGTGGGGGCAAGGATTTAGATAACCTTGTCCTAGTTTGACACTTTTTGTTGTCCCTTTGGCTATTTTTCCACCTTCCACATATGATGAAGAAGATTGGGATGTGTATAACCTACTATATGTTGACTCACATGTGCCATACTAGTCTTTGTCTTCATGTTCTTTTTGATTGGATGTTTGTAATTTGATCCAATATACAATGCTACTTGGTATGTCTTAATATGTTTTTGAGCCTAGTTTGGATGAACCTTATCACTTTGTTCGTGCAAGGATACAGAGGAAGCGAATTTGTTGTGACATTCTCCTATTTTTATCTACATTCTTCTATATTTTATAACCTTTATCTTTTGTCTTGTGTTTTCCTTTTGATGATGACACATGAAATTGAGACATTCAAGTCTCTTCCATGTTGACCCAAAAGCTTCCCTCTATTTTCTCTCTCTCTACATTTCATTCTTCCTTTGTGCTCATTGTTCCATGAGTTATTTGGGGAATAGTGATAGTTTTGAGCTTGATTATATCACTGCAGAAAAAAAAATGTTGACCTTGAATCCATAGATCCCTTATGTGTTATTGTGTCACCAAGAAATATATACCTTTGAAGAAAAGGATAATTTTATGCCTATTTTAGTCCTACTTTAGGTCCTTTTTCATCAATAATCACCCTAAAACAACATTTATAAGCCCCTAAGGTTCGTTATTTTTTACATTGAGGCCCGCTATACCTAAGGAATCATTCAACCCCCAACAAACAACATTAAAAATATTCAAAAATCACTAACCCCACTTCAAAATCCCTTCCTAGGACTAGGTCACCCAAGTTGGAGACCTAGTCCTTTTTGAGGATTTTTGCATTTTTAAGTGGGAAAATGTATATTTTGTCAAAAGTTCCTGATGGGTGTTGGCCTCTTAGGTCAAAATTACCACCAATTAGGTCGTGTTTCTTATAAATACTTTTTTTAGGTCATTTTGTCTCTCTCTCTTGGTCATTTTTCACAACCAACTTCAAGGATCAAGTGCAAAACATCTTCCTCAAGAAGACTCATCTCTCTCCCATAGCAAAGTTGAAGCTTCTAAACAACAAACTAGGGCTTTTTGCAGGTATTCAAGCTCACTCCACATTCAAGATCACACATTTCCAAAGTTTGAATATAGATGCTTATGGAGATTCATGGAGAAATCTAGGTTGAGGAGGTGCAACTAGCCACCAAATCACACCTAAAGATTGTTTTCAAAGTGAATCCATCTTCTATTTTCAGCCCATCTTAAAATTTGAGGTTTGCATCCCATTTGCATTCCTTTTTACACTCATTTGTAATGTTGTAGGGTTTCTAGGATTGAAGTCTTGCACCATTTCAAATCTTTTTCATGCATCTTATTCTAGCACAATAGAATAGGGTTTTGTCATAGTTCAGGTTTTCCTAGTTCTAGAAACACTTAGAGCTAGGGTTTATGCAGATTTTCTATCTCTCTGCGAGTTTAAATACAAACTAGGCATTTGAATAAGGAAAACCCCACATTAGAAACCCAAATCTACTCTGTTTTGCAAGTTATTTTGTAGGTTTGAGTTTGGACTCCCGTGGAGAAACAACACACAGATCATAGGCCTCCATGTCCAATTTAAATTTTCCAAAAAAGATAAAAGGGACTAGGTCTCCCATAGTGGTGACCTAGTCCCACTGTAGGTTCATGGACAAAGCGTTTTTCAGATTTAAATACCTAGTTGGCTGAAATGGAATCTGGAGTAGTTTGCCTGAAAAGGGACTAGGTCACCTAGCTTGGCGTAAGTGTTCTAGTGGGCTCAAAACTCAAATTCTTCAAATTTCTTGAGACTTCCACAACTTTAGCTTCAACCCTCTTCGGTTTCCAAGTGCACTTGTTTGATCTGTTAGGATAGTTTAATTCATATTGTCTTCATTTTATCATTGTCATATTACATCATGTGTTTTCCAGCAATATAGATTTTCTTAGTTTAGATTAAATAGTTAGGTTTTCTTGTCACATTACAATGTTTAGCACATTCAACACACATTCAATCCCTAGTATTGAATAAATCACAAGGTTAAATGCTCCCCCAAAAGGATATTCCATTCCTTCTAGGTGAAAACCCTAGAAAGTTATAGGGGACCCCTTCCTTTACCCAAAAGCATTAAATTTTGTGGTTCATTTTGGTGAACCTACATTTAGACACATTTTACTTCTCATTTAGTCTACATTTTCATCCTAGGAACTCCTTTTTTAGCATTGCATTGAATTTTGCATTTTTTAAAAAGGCATCCTAGGGTTTCATATTTTGCATTCATTTTATTGCATCTTAGAGAAATTTTTCATATACCATAAAGTGCTACATCTTACATTCCAGAACACTGAATTTTTCACCAGAAAACACAAAAAAAAAGTCAAAAATACCCATACCAAGACTAAGATGCCACCTTGGGCAACCTAGTCCCAGTACACATTTTTATTAGTAGTTTTTGAATTTTCTTTCCAGATTTTGAATTTTTTGTTTCTTTCAGTTTATGCTTTGTTTCAGTTATGTTAGTCTCTATTATATGGTTATCATTAGCTTAAAATGGAATTTATGAATAACATTAAATCTTTACACATTTTATTTTTAGCATGAACTCCTAGTTCTTTCAAAGAAACTTCATTGGAACATGAAAAAAAAACTATAGAAACATCACATGACATGATGCACACACTTATCCACTATAGGAACACTATATCATCTAAAAATTTTAGTAGTGATGATTTGAATAAGTTAGATGAATCCCTTCAAGGCTTCCTCTCACTCACTTCATCTAGTAAGGTTGGTGATGATAAAGTCAAAACCTCCCCTCCCTTGTCTTCCAAAACTTTTAGTTGTGGTGATATGGGCATGTTAGATGGAGTTCTCCAGGATTTCATCTCACCTACTTCATCCATTAAGGTTTGTGATGAACAAACTCAAACAAAAGATGTCAATTTCATCCGACATCAACTTGTTCTCTACTCGTCTTCCCATAAACCTCCAACCCTGTCCCAACCCAGGTTTACCCTTTACCCTCCTAAGCATGATACCATTTCTCACACTCATTATACTCACAATAAATCACATCCCCAACAACCAAATACCTCAACCTCCCTGCCATTACCCAATCCCATCTAACCTATGGCTCCCCTTTTAAACTCACAACTTAGGGAGAATGATTTGGTTGAACAACTTAAGAAAAATCTCGCCAAGAGATCCCTTTGGGATCTCCTTCAGAATTCCCCAAACTATCACTCTATGATTCAAACAACATTGCAATAGATATTTGTCCCTCATGGTACAAATGCTAATGATGTGGCATCTCTCCTACACAAAATGAACACAACTAATGTGGACATCTCTTTCTATCAACATGAGTTCCCTCCATTAGAATTAAGAAAACAAAATGAATCTTTTATGATCATAGCCCATATGATTGGATAGGTATCAAAAGGACCCTCGTTGACAATAGCTCTGCCCTAAATGTATGTAGTGTGAAACTTCTTGATAGGTTACATGTGGATAGATCAAAAATGCAATCTAATTTCTTATCTATTAGAGGATTTAATAATTTTACGAAGCAACCTCTTGGTTTCATCACCTTACCCATTACTGTCACAATGGTTACACTGCAAACTCCTATCCATTTCATGCCCTATGACCTTTCTTATAATCTCCTCTTGGGAAGACTATGGATACATGAGATGCATGAATTTCCCTCGACCCTTCATTGCAAAATGAAGTATGTCTATAATAACAAAGTTTATCAAATTGACATAGACCTTAAACTTGAGAGTTGCTTACAACTTGAAAAAGGCACATCAAGTCCTCTCAATACCTTAATTCCTACCTCCAATATTTCCCCTTCTGCGAAGAGTCAACCAGAAGATAAACTTAAGTTTAATTTACTTGATGATGATTGGGGATCTTTAGAATTCACCCCTTCCTTTATGGATGAGTGTATTTTCACACAAAAAGAAGATACCCAACAAGAGAAATCAATTGTCCTCTCTACCCAACAAGAAGAACACCCTTCCCACACATCTACCTCATCTCTTTTGGAAGAAAATGGAACATATACAATTTTTTTTGATGAGATATATTTATCAATAGCCACCTAACCCACAAGAAATGGAAATAATTTATGGATGTGGTTATGATCTTGTGAAACAATTGGGCTACAATGGTAAAGGATGTGGAAAGTATGAGCAAGGCATTCATGTACTCATTGAACCTAATATGCAAGGAACTAAGACCAGTCTAGGGTTTTCCTTTTCTAAAGCTACAAAATCCAATCATTGACCCACTCTCAACATCAACACTATCATGTGCACATCACGAACCACCCTCGGGCTTAAGCATCCGTAATTACTTGATGTGGATTCTCCCTTATTCACCTATTTTCGTGACAATGAATATTTGAAACACTTGTTAGGTGCTTCTAATAGGACTTCTTGCTCCAATAGAAATTCCCCTTGTGCTATGATAAGTTATGAGCTCACCATTAGTGACATTAATGATACTCCTACAAGCATGGAATCATATGATCCTAAAGTTCCTAAGTCTAATGCACTCCCTTTAGGAGATATCCTTGGCATACTAATGGATATAGATGATAACAACAAAGTCATTAAAATCGGGAAGTTCCTTGATGATGAAGAACAAGAGGACCTTGAAACCTTACTTCATTCCTTTCCTGAACCATTTTCTTGCAAATATTCTGATATGCCTAAAATAGATCCCCAGATAGTTACCCATAACATTGTTCTTGCTGAAAATGCTAAGCCCGTTTTCCAAAATATTCAAAAAATGAATCTTAAGATAGGCTTGCACATTAAAGGAGAACTTGAAAAACTTGTTAGTGCGGGTTTCATTCACCCTATTGATTATTCTCCTCGAATATCAAACATTGTCATGGCAGCCAAACCCGATAATCATGTTAGGATATGTATGGATTTTAGAGACTTGAACAAAGCCTCTTTAGAAGACAACTTTCCTCTTCCTAACAATGACATGAACATGGATTCCACTGCTGGACATGCTTTGTTATCCTTTATGGATGGATTTTCTAGATATAATAAAATCTCCATAAACCCACAATATCAATACAAGACGGCTTTACATCCACTTGGGGATCATTTTGTTAGGTTATGATGCCTTTTGGTTTAAAGAACACTGGTGCTACCTATCAACGTGCAATGACCTTAATCTTTCATGACTATATCCATAAAATCTTGGAAGATTATGTTGATGACATTCTCACTAAATCCTTAACACACCAAGATAATGTGAATTTCCTTTGACAAATATTTGAGTGCATGCATATATATAACATGTGCTTAAATCCCAAAAAGTGTGTTTTTGGAGTAGATAGTGGTAAACTTTTAGGGTTTATCATATCTCACAGAGGCATTGAGGTGGACAGAAGGAAAATTGATGCTATAATTAATATGCCACCTCCTTGTAACATCTGCCAATTGTGTAGATTGCAAGGACGGATCCAAGCCATTCATCATTTTGTCGCATCCTTAGTCGAGCATATGTTACCCTTCATGCATCTCCTTAAAAAGGATGAAAATTTTGATTGGAATGATGATTATAAATAGGACTTTGAGATTTTGAAGGAATACCTTGCAACTCCACCTATTTTAAAACTTGCTATACCCAACCAACCTTTCATCCTTTATATAGTTTCTTTTTCCCATGATCTTGCTACATTGTTAGCTCAACAAAACACCAATGGTAAAGAGCATCATGTTTATTATACTAGTAGAACGCTCCGCGATTATGAGACTCATTACTCAACAATCAAAAAACAATGTCTAGCTCTTGTATTTGATACTAGTAAGTTGCGACATTACTTACTTTATGCAGAAATACAAGTGATGATAAAATTTGATCCTCTGATATATCTTTTCAATAAAACAGATCTTTCAAGACATCTTGCTAAATGGGTCTTGTTGTTAACTGATTTTGACCTTAAGTTTATTTGTAAAAAAGAAATCAAAGGCCAATCCTTAACTGACCATTTAGCTGATGCTCCTTCACCCTTAGTGTTACTCACCAATGACTCTTTCCTTGATGACAGTGTGTTAACTATAGACCTTCCTACATGGTAATTGTACTTTGATGGATCCAAGTGTCGAACAAGATCTGGTGCTAGTGTTATTTTAATTCCACCCATAGGTAAGCATATTCCCTTATCCTATCGCCTCAATTTCCTATGTACAAATAACACACTTGAGTATGAAGCATTAATCATTGGATTGCACACTGCTTTAGTCATGGGGGTGAAAGATATATAGATCTATGGTGATTCACAATTAGTGATTAAACAAATCAATAGTCTCTATCAAACTAAACATGATAAACTATCACAACATAAGGTCCTCATTCTCACTTTTTTAGAATAGTTTGACTCATTCACCATTGATTAGATCCCTCAAAAACACAATCACCATGTGGATGCAATGGCTAGCACAACCTCTCTTATCTCTCCTATTGATCCTTCTGAAAAATTCATCTTTATAATCCACCACATTATGAAACCCTCCATCAGTGATAGACTTGATGATGTCCTTCCCACTTTTCCAAATGATCAGTGTGAGTGGTATGATTCCATCTATAATTATCTAAAGGACGGTACCATTCTTGAACTTACCACTAGAAATACTCATATTCACCTCAAAAAGTTAGCCACTAAGTATATAATCCTTCTTGATACATTGTACATAAGATCCTTTGATGACATTCTTCTACAATGTCTCAAGGATGCTGAAACTCATATTTCCCTCGAACAAGCCCATTCTAGCACTTGTGGGGGACATTTTGGAGGCAAAACTGTAGTGCAAAAGCTCCTTCGCATGGGTTATTACTAGAAAAAAATGGAAAAATGTTTCTATGTGTATGTTAAACGATGTCATCAATACTACGAAAATAGCCATTTGATCCATGCTCCTGCTTCTAAGCTCTGTGCCCAAATACCTATTTGGCCATTCTCTATGTGGGGATTGGACCTAATTGGTAAGATCTCCCCACCATCTTCTGCTGAACATATGTTTATCATTACTATTACCGATTATTGCACCAAATGGGTAGAAGCTATTCCCCTTCAATCTACAACTGCTAAGGTGATATGTCATTTCTTATTGGAACACATCATCATTCACTTTGGCCTTCCTTCAACATTAGTCTCTGAAAATGGTGTGCCATTTAAGAACAATGATGTGAAGAAGTTTCTCGAGACCTTTCATATTCAACATCGATTTTCAACACCTTACTACCCACTATCTAATGGTCAAGCCAAAAGTACTAATAAAATCCTTGAACAAATCCTTAGGAAGATTGTTAACCAAAACCAAAAATATTGGCATACACAATTGCAATATGTGTTATGGGAATATCACACAAGTGTTCATTCTTCTATGAGAAATACACCTTTTAACCTTGTTTATGGTACCAAGGCTATCCCACCTCTAGAGTTAGAGATCCCCACATTGTAGATTGCTCTCCAACATCTTGTTGGTAATGACACCTATGCAGAACAACATTTACACCAACTTGAAATGCTTGATGAACAACAC
Source organism: Sequoiadendron giganteum (assembly GCA_007115665.2). Taxonomy (NCBI): domain Eukaryota; kingdom Viridiplantae; phylum Streptophyta; class Pinopsida; order Cupressales; family Cupressaceae; genus Sequoiadendron; species Sequoiadendron giganteum. The sequence goes on along the minus strand of CM021103.1, from coordinate 129,683,658 downwards.
ATCAACACTCTCGAGCATCTTCAAGCTTACGCTAAACAATTGCAACACAAACAAGATATTGGTGTCATTCCTAGGACATTTAACAAAGGTGATTTGGTTTTATATGAAAAACAACGTAATACTACCACTAACTATGCCAACAAAGTTAAATTCAGTCCTAATTGGTTAGGCCCCTATGTGATCGATACGAATTATGGATCTGGTGCTTATACCTTAATCGAGTGCAATAAAACTCCTCTTAAAGATCTCATTAGTTTTGCACATTTGTGTAGGTATTATGTCTAATCTCCTTTTTGTATAGTATGAATTATAGAGTAGTGTTGTTAGAGCTATTGGATTCTATCCCATCAGCCTTCTAATTGCTTTGTTCTTGACATATCATTATGCATGTGTCTTGAACACTAAAGTGATTATTTAATTCAATTTTATAATTGCTTTAGATTTCATACTATTCATTGTCCCTCTTGTGTTTTATGTTACTTTAAAATCATATGTGCATAACATACCTAATCTTTATGCTATATCTAACATACACTCTAAGCATGTTTTAATTAGATCACATACATTTTGTTAAATCATGTTGCCATTAATTAAATAATCTCAGAAAGGCTATTTAATTAATTACATTATCATTTAACATCCACACAAATAAATTACACCATATAAAATACAAATGTATATATATATCAAAAGTATTTTGTACATGTCATCATAGTATACAGTGTCACTGATGACTGTTATTACCAGATGTAGGATGATGGGTGACGATTATGCATGATTGTGATCAAGATCTACCAAATCTAAGCACGAAATCCATCCCCTCCATCCCCTCCATCCGTGTGAGTGTCACTCACTGCTCTCCTGCTATATGATCCCTCTCTACCTATACTTGTGCTACCTCCCTCTCCAGTCTCTCCACCTCTGCTAGGTTATGTGATGGTTGTGCCTGTGGAGTAGCTCTGACCAGTGGATCTTTCTCCTTAGGCCCTCAAAATTTTCCCAAAGCCTTGTGAAGGGTCTCAATGTCTCTGGATCTTGCTCCACGATTAGTGGGGGCACATCGTTAGAGTCCATCTCCTCTTCGTTGAAAGATGTTGGCACTAATATCTACGACTATTTGATGGTAGAGCTCTCACCAATCCTCTAAGGGCCCTACAAAATCGAAACAAAATTTAATTAGTACACAGCATGATATGTATACATATGCAGCAAATAATACATCAAAATTAAATATCATCACCTATATCTCTAGTGGGATGAGCTATATCAACCTCATCCTGTGTAGGGGGCATGGATGATGTACTCACCTCCCCTCGACTATAAGTGTTGGTGATTTCCATTTTTGTTGTTTGGGATCTAGTCATATGTATAGGTGAGACCTCTCCCTGCTCATATCAGTCCATGGATGCTACCTCATTGCCATCACTCAGGGGTGGCTCCTCAACTCTATCCTCCTCCTCTCCTTCCTATTGGTTTTTTTAGAACCCAAGAAGATTCCTCAAAGCTTCTATGAATTTTCCATGTTCAATGGTGAAATCCTAGGAAACAATTGGCCAACTTAACGAGAAAAAGCAATAATTCTTACTCTCCTACACTTTGGGCTCTGCAAGACCCGAGAGGGTGATCCCACAATGTGTTTCTTACAAATAGCTAAACAACTTCAAATACACATTGAATAACAATAGATAAGTTCCCCATTAACACTAAATAGAAAAAATCCTTGAAGAGATTGGCAATTCATTCAAAGATCTGATTCCTATCAGTAGAGAACTTCAAACACAATAAGATAGGCCGATATGAAGATTATTATGAATAAATGTTCTAAAATCAAACACAAAAGATGTGAGAAATACAACCACTACTTCAGTATCAGTGCCAGATCCTAAAGAATGGAGTCAAATTAGACAACATTGAACTATGAGGAAAATTTCATCTTAAACAGTTAAGAACTATATGAATTGCATTACAATTCACGTACTTGTACCAAAAATCTATTACTACTTGAAAATCCAGCTACCAACCTGCATGAACTCACATAATAACTAAAGCATTTAACTGGTCCTTTGGACCAGAGCCACAATTAAGGTATAATTCATAGTAAAGAACAATAAAAATCAATGAAACCAGTCTTTGACCAATATTTCATTAATAAATCATGCAAAGTATCACAATTGGAGAGAAAATAGACTCAAAAGATTGTCATATTCGACACAAACATGCTTAAGAACCCCATAATTGAAAAAATTCTCCTATCTGACATTAAAACCTTAAAACATGGACTCCATGTTCATACTATCTGTATTACAAATTCTACACTCTCAAATCTCAAATTCAACAAAAGACCCAAAGCCAAGGTTTTTATGGCTAAAACCCAAAACCCCAAGGTAGACAAATGGTGCCAAACACCAGGGAAACAATAATGAGCATGATTGTGGAAAAAATTGAGAGCTCTACTAGGGGCTTTGACTGGGGATGTATTCCCCCTACAGGCATAGCAAGAAACCATAATCTCAAGTGAAACAAACCAATACAAAGAGGACCAAAATGTAGGAGCTTGTTCAGACAAGACAAGAAGACAGAGCAAAAGAAAACAAACCACACGTATATGCACTAATTACAAGATTGTACAATGTACATGGAAAAGAACTATTTCAAGAGAAATGGGATTTCAGGAATTGTCCATGTATTGGCAGTTCTAGAATTTCACCTGTGAGAGATTACAAGAAATATGAGTCCTCCCTATGTATGTCAACAATTATATATGGGCCTAACCATAAGGGATCAAACTTCCCATGTTTACCTTTATCTTCCATTCTTGTGTTCCATAGCAAAACCATTTCTCTTATTTCAAATTTCCTCTCAACTGTTTTCTTGTCATAAAGATGCTTCACTTGAAGCTGTAATTTTTCATTCCTTTTATGAGCCTCTCTTCGAGTCTCATCTAATTGATTTAAATCTTCCATCCTATGCCTCATCTCATTGCACACATCATCATCATACTCTTGGACAAACTTGTACATCTTCAGTAAATTATTTTGTGGTATGTGTGGTTCTACCCCATAGACTAAGTTGAATGGTGAGTACCCAATTGCTTTCTTGACAGTTGTTCTATCATCCCACAATGCCAATTGTAACTTTGAATCCCAATCCTTCTTTTTCTTCTCAATCATTCATTTTATTATCTTCATCTTGAGCTTTTGTTGCTAGATTCAGCTTTTCCATTTCCTTGGGGGTGATAAGTAGAAGAATATGAGATAGTTATACCATACTGATTGTAAAAACCAAAAAATTCCTCAAACCTGAAACACATTGTGTTATCCGAGACAATTATCTTAGGCACCCTAAACTTGCTCAAGATGTTATTCATCAAAAATTCAGTGGCCACCTTACTTGTAGCCTTTTTGGTTGGAATTTCCTCAACCCATTTGGTAAAGTAGTCAGTTGCCACTAGTATCCATGCGTGCCCACCACTAGATTTTTTCGATATCTCACCTATAAATTCAATGCCCCATTGTTGGAAAGGAGTTGGAGTAGATACTGGCCTTAGTGGAAAATTTCCAAAGAACTTTAGCTTCCCAAGAAACCTTTGACAAGCATCACACTTCTGAACATATCTATGGGCATCTTTGAACACAGTAGGCCACCAAAAACCAGCCTTCAAGTTCTTATGAGCAGTTTTCTTCGCCATGTAGTGACCTTTGCAGGCTCCTTTGTGCATATCCACTAGTAAATCTTCAACCTAATCACCATCCACACATCTAAGTATGACACCCTCAAGAATCCTCCACCAAATATCGCTATCAATGATGACATACTTAATTTCTTGTAATTTGAGAGTCCTTTTCTCATTGAGTCACATTCCTTTAGGGAACTGCATTGTCTGTAAGTACTCAACAATTCTACTATACTAGCCATAGGTTTTCATATTGCAGAGGAGTGCAACATTTGCTTGCTCTATCTGATTTATCTGATTGGCCTCTAAATTGGTCTCAACCATTAGCTTAGCTAGACCATGACCTCTCACAAGCTTTGTAATATGTATGTCAATATTGAACTCCTGGATCCTATTGATCCATCTGCACCATCTCCTTGTGGTCTCCTATTGAGTAAAAATATCTTTAACTACAACTATTGGAACATAAGCAACAACTATTGCTCCCATAAAATAGGGTCTAAATTTTTTGACAACCTTTACCAAGGCATATGCCTATTTTTTTGCTACATCATATTTCAACTTTGTAGCTTGCAATGATTTACTAAAAAGTGCAATTGGTTGTTCAAAACCTTCATTTTTCTTCTATAAAAAAACCCCCGCTATAGTATGGAAAGAAGAAAAAGTAAACAACTAGAAATGTTTTGAATAATTAGAGGATTTAAGAATAGAGGCCTCCTTGATAGCATCCTTAATAGCTTGAAAAGCTTTAGAGGTTTCCTCTATCCATAGTACCTTTTCTCCTTTCTTCAGCATCTTGGAAATAGGGCGGACAATTTCAGAAAAATTTGTAACAAATCTCCACACAAAGTTAATCTACCCAAAAAAGGATTGGAAACCTTTTACATTTCTTGGTTGTGCAATCTTGTCAATAGCTGCTACTCTTTCTGGGTCAATTCAGACCCCTTCCTTTGAAACAATGTGTATGAGTAGCTTTCCCTCTTTCACTCCAAAATCACATTTCTTGGGATTCAAAAATATCCCATATCCAATGCCCTAGCAAATATTTTCTCCAAATGAGAACAATGGTCCTCCTCTTTCTTGCTGTGAACAGTGAGGTCATCTTGATATATTACAAGAAAAAGGTCAATAAAATTTGCAAAGGCTACATCCATAACTCTTTGAAAAGTTTCACCAACATTCATTAGGCCGAACTACATCCTCACATAAACATATGTCCCCCAAGGTGTAGTAAATGTAGTTTTGAACTACTCAGATTCCTTGACCATCACCTAGTTATAACCAAAGAACCCATCCATCATGGAGAGTAGTTCACATCTTGTAACCTTCTACAACATAGCTTACATGTTAGGAAATGGATAGTTGTCTTTCAAGGAAACAACATTCGAAATCCTGAAGTCCACACATAATCTAATAGCACTGTTCTTCTTCCTTACAGGCACAAGGTTTCAAACCCAGGATGAATTCCTAATAGGCTTAATGATCCTAGCATCTCTTAATTTGGCAAGCTCCTTCTACATCTTAGGCTACAGGGCTAGATTTATTGGCCTCTATTTTCTCCTGAATGGCTTCATATCAGGTTTCATCGGAATCTCATGCTGGAACAAATCCTCCCTATATGCCTTGAGGTCATTATATGACCAAGAAAAAACATGCCTATACTTTCTAAGTAAGGCAATTAGCATATTTCTAACATGAGGCTTCATCTTTTTACCAATATAGACCGTCTTAGGGGAATTCTCTGTTCCTAAGTTTATTTATTCTAAATCCTCTTTGTGGGAAGGTGCCTACTTAGTACTTGATCTGTCAGGGCCATCAAAAACCCTTTCAAGTACAACTAAACCTTTGGGAATAGTTTTTTTTTTTTTTCTAGATTACATCATTCCCAAAAAGGGTCTCTTTTGCATCAACCTCCACCAAAAATAAACCAAAATCAATCTCCCGGCTATCATATTGATCATTGCAATGCAAAAACCTTAAAATGTCAATGTCATCATCAAACACTTGCCGGTTACAAATACTCTTGAGCACTGTAGGCCTAGTTGGTACCTCAATTTGTGAAATTCCATCAAAAGTAACATCATCAAGTTTAATTGCTATATTGGCTAACAAATCAGCCCTAGCATTATGTCCTCTCTCAACCCAATCTATACTAAAAGCATCAAAAGTCTCAATAGTGTCCCAAACGACATTGTATATTGCCTAAGCCTCTTATCCTTGGTTGCAAAATGGTATTTGATCTGGGAGACCACTAATTCAGAATCTCCTAATAATTTCAATGACTTGATACCATATTTTGAGGCCAACTCAATCCAAGTAAAAGGGCCTCAGACTCAACAACATTGCTAGTACAAGCAAATTGTAGTAGAAAAGAATATTTGAAAGTTTTACCTTGAGGGGAAGTAAAAATGACCCCCACTCTAGAGCCTTGTTTAGAGCATGCTTCATCAAAGTACATTGTCCATAGGTCACCATCTGATGATACATCCAAATATTCCTTATCAATGGGTGTAAGATGGACTTATTCTTCAAACATGTCTTCTTCAACACGAAAGTTCTCCAAATTTGTTTCCACAAAATTTATTTGGACAAGTTCTTGTGGCTCTTCCATATTCTCATGTGCGGTTCCTTTTCTAGAAAAGATGTCAGCTTGTATGGAACACTATTTATAATCCCTATGACTGGAACTTTCTTGGAATCCATTGCATAGAATTTACCATAAGGACTATCTACGTTTAGGTCCATTGCATGCATAATCTTCACTGGCATTACATTATTATAAGCTCTGAAGTCAATCATACAATTTCTTAACATCTTTCCATCAGTAATCAAGCTCAAGAAAAAAGGATTCACATGATTGGGATTCACTATGATAGTAGTGCCCAAGTATATCTAAGGGTTTTCAATGGTTGCTTCCTCGATAGAACCTCTCCTCTTGATCCTCATTTGAGTCATTTTTTATCAACCATCACCTTATCCCCTTTATTTGTAGTGATGATATTTATGAGTGCAACAACTTTATCTTTATGTTCATGTATCCACATCATTTCTAAGAGAGGGATAGTAACCTTGACTTGAGAGAGTACTTGAAACATATCTACTAAAGCATACTTTGGCAATTTAGTGAAACTTAGGGCCTCAGTTATTACCTTCTCATATCCCTTTGGGATTTTATTAGAGTCAGACTACAAATCCTTGACCTTAATGTTTTGAGAGGTAGCCTCACCATTTGTCTTAGCTTTATCCACTTTCTTCACCCAGATTCTAGCTTCCTTAACCTCCTTGGGTTTTTTATTTTCCTTCTTTTCATCTACCTTGAAAACCATGCCCCCTATATCCTTCTCTTTGATGAAAATATTGCAAGGCTTGCCTGAGTCACTAGGGATAGTTTTGTTCCTTAATTGTATGTTGTTTCTCACCCTAGCAACCAAAGAAACTATTTAGTTCTCAATATCTTCATTAGAGGGTCTTCTCAGAATAGTATTATTTACTTCAAACTCATTTACAAAAGGATCACCATCATCTTCCTCATCTAGGAACACTTATTGGTGATGCACATAACATTTTTGCCTATGCACATCAACATCTCCCCCAAATGGCTCATCATTTGAGGAATAATCATCACAAGAAAAAATTTATGGATTCAACAACACATTTGTCATTGTATCCTGATCATTAGGAGGTGAAGATTCTCCTTGGTCATCTTGGGACTCCTCCACTGATTGTGCTACTACACACTATTGTGATGAATGAGGCATTTGACATACCTCGCACCATGGAAAATATTCTATCACATTCGTAGAATGCTTCTACAAAGGATCTGATGGAATATGAGTATTTCTTTGATTTCCTTGTATCAATTTCCCATTGTTCCAGTTAGCATGATATGGGAAATCTTGCAGCCTAGGAGGCCTTTCATTCCTTTAGAAATGGGGCTTCTCATTTTTAGCTTGCTTTTGCAGTAGGCTAAGAACTTGATCTATCTTATCATCAGACGCCACAACTTTTATAGCCTTCTCAATCTGATTTCTTGTATTTTTGGAAGCTTTAGGGTCTTCCCTTCTTCCTACCTTGCCAGACGCTCTTATATTGTTCTCAATATTAACTGCCATCTTATAAGCTTCTCTCATAAACTGAGGGTTCTTGTCTCTAAGCAGATAACACATTTTAGACTCATAAGCATTACAATATACTACTAAACAAGCATTTTCATTTGGCTTCAGGTAACCAGGGACCCTAACCATGGCCTTCTGAAAACTCACATTAAACTCAATGGCCATTTCATTATGCCCTTTCGTAATTTTGTTGAAATAATTCAACCTGAACCTAGGATCAGTTTGATCCCCATACTTTTCTTTAAAAAATCTGTAGAAGGCTTCTTTAGAGTCAATGCTTGAATCAGACAACCCTTTGTACCAATCCCTAGCATCTACAATCAAGGATTGCATAAAATACTTCATTTCCATATCATCATCCCATAACTCAAAGTCTTCAACAAAACTCTCAAAGGCCTTCAAGTGGTATTCACCACTAAAAGAATTGTTACTAGTGAACTTGGGAAGATGCTTTTGTGCATTATCAGGGACCAGATTTGGATACCCCCTAATGTTGTCAAAATACAGTTATCTATATCTATTAGCTCGAGGTTCCCCCTTGGCATGTATATCTCTGTGGGAATCCCTCTGCTCATCATCCTTCTTATCATCCCACCGATGTCTCTTTTTATCTTCTCCATTACCACCATCACTTCCCTTCTTTTTACTGTCTCCTTCGTCATTGCCTGAGTAGGAATTACCATTATTATGACCACCTCCACCTCCACCACCTTGGTTTCCATATCCACCCCCTTTGGGAGTTTTCTTTTTAGAATTATTATTTTGAGATCCCCCATCATTTTTTCTTGAACCAGATGCCTCGCTAGTAGGTGCATATATCTTAAGGAAAGCAAATTTTCTTGCCATCTTGGCATTTCTAGCTTATGTCTTTGCCTTCCTCGGTTCTTCTTGCAATTGATCATTTATCAATTGAAACCACAATATTTTAGGATTTGGGGGTGCATCCAATGGTCCGGGATTAGATTTAATTCCCTTATCAACATAAGTGTTGGTTTCAATATTGGCATTAGTGTTGGTCTTGGAGTTGGAAAAGTTGTAAGAAGTTTTCTTAGATTGATCCATGGGAGCTTTGCCATGATCAACAAAGGTTGTCTTCTTGGCTCCAAAAGGTGGCCAAAAGTTGTAGTTCCTGGTATAGAAGAGGTGTATGTGGTTGCAATAGAGGTCCCCATGGAAATTGTTACTTTAGGAACCTCACAGGCCCTTTGAGCAGTTGCCTTAGCCACATTTTCTTGAAAGGATTTTCACTTAGCCACATCTTCTCTCATCCTCTCTACCTTGAGCTTATGATAATTCCTTTCAAGCTACTTGGCAAAGAATCTTTCTAGAGTCTCTTTTCTCTTTTTTTCCCTATTATCCTCCACTTCCTATAGCCTTTTCTCTTCCTCAATCCAATATTGCATATCCTTGTCTATATCAGCTTCATTTTCAAGGATATCTCCTACCTCACTTGGGGTAGGAGTATAGTAAGGTTGATTTGCTTGGTCTTCATATTGAGGAGGAGGTGCCTCTTCATCATGAGATGCCCCTCGTGGTTTGAATTTTTTTCCATTAAAAATAGACATAGCACCTAGTGTCGGCTTCTAGAAATTGTTTATCTTGTTCCCAGAAACCCCACCTATCCTCTTCTCTAGATATACTATATTCAGTGTCAAGAACTTTCTCGATAGAAAAACTTCCATGATCCACATTAGAGATAATAACTTCTAAAAAATTCTCACTAATACTAGCACTATTTACTTTAGCATTTAGAGTAGGAGATGAAGGAGCAGGAGGTGTAACCAACTTACCCAGTGTGTTGTCCTTATTCACCCACAAAGGTTGCTTATCTTTTCTAGGCTCAATTTCTAGTAATGGTTCTGGGTTTTTCTTCAAATAACTCCTAGTATTCTTCATGGTTCTTGGTGCACGAGGATCCTTCTTTCCATGTTTCTTTCAAGAATTTATATGAATTCTAGTGTTTGAGATATCAGATTCGCTGCCCAAGATGTTGGGAACTATGAAGTGATTGTACTTCACTTTTGCACTTGTGAATTTTGACAAGATCCTGAACATTACCCAACACGCTGACAAAGACAACACTATAATGAGACTCATGTACTAAATATGAAAAATATAATCAAAATTTTAACCAATTATTCTTCCATAAGGAAGAATACTATAATATTTGACTATGAGTGTACCAGATCTATGCTAGAGACTTTGAATTTGATAGGTCCCTAGCATAGTCACCAATTTGTTGGTATTTTTTAAAACCCAATCGGATTCCTCAAAGCTTCTATGAATTTTTCCATGTTCAATGGTGAAAGCCTAGGAAATGATTGGCCAACTTAATGAGAAAAATAAATAATGCTTACTCTACTACAATTTGGGCTTTGTAAGACCCAGGAGGGTGACCCCACAATGTGTTTCTTACAAATAGCTAAACAACTTAAAATACACATTGCAAAACAATAGATAAGTTCCCTATTAACACTAAATAGACAAAATCCTTGAAGAGATTGGCAATTCCTTCAGAGATCTGATTCCTATCAGCAAAGAACTTCAAACACAACAAGATAGGTTGATATGAAGATTATCATGAATAAATGTTCTAAAGTTGAATGCCAAAGATGTGAGAAGTACAAACACTACTTTAGTATCAGTGCCAAATTCTAAAGAACATAGTCAAATGAGACAACATTGAACTATGAGGCAAGTTTCATCTTAAATAGTTAAGATCTATATGAATTGCATTACAATTCACGTATCTACACCACAAATCTATTACTACTTATAAATCCAATTGCCAACTTACATGAACTCACACAATAACTAAAGCATTTAATTGATCCTTTGGACCAGAGCCATAATTAATGTATAATTCATAATAAATAACAATGAAAATTAATGAATCTAGTCTTTAACCAATATTTCATCAATAACTCATGCAAAGTATCACAATTGGAGACAAATAGACTCAAAAATATTGTAATATTCGACAAGAACATGCTTAAGAACCCCATAATTGACAAAATTCTCCTATCTGACACTAAACCTTAAAACATGGACTCCATGTTCATACTCTTTGTATTACAAATTCTGCACTCTCAAATCTTTGATTCAACAAAAGATCCAAAGGCAAGGTTTTTATGGCTAAAAACACAAAACCCCAAGGTAGAAAAGTGGTGCCAAACACCAGGGAAACAAGAATGAGCATAATTGTGGAATTTTTTTGAGAGCTCTACCACCTCCTTTCCATTGTAATCTGGGTATGCATCCTCATCATACTCCTCATCAATAATATCAATAAATATATCAGTAGCCATGTAGCATGTCTCTTCAGCTCTTTCCTCCCTCTCTATCTCATCCCCCTCATCTGGCACCAGTCATGCATCCCCTATTGCCTCATCAACCGGAAACACTAGGGCTAGTCCTGATATTATCCACCACTCCTCATGATCCCATGTGGCACCAACATCATCCACGTCGGAGATCAGAAACACATTGTGATATGAATCATCAAAGTCACTCTAGACAACATCCTCTAGTTTGAATCGTGTTGTATCACTTGGCCTCTAGGCATTCCACACTGATCTCCTAAAGGATGATCATGGTTGTGGAGGACTCTAAATCTATCCAAACTATCTCATCACTTTATCATAGTAAAAGGGTCTCACTATGTGATCATGTCATCCCACCAAAAATTTGTCCAACTGTAGCCTCCTCATTTATTTGGTGTAATCTAGCCACTAAAGTACAAGCTAGTATGGTCTCCATGGGATATCATCCTTAGCCATTCGGTTGAATCTCACCCTCTAAAAGTGTAGATCACCATACTACCATAATCATCGAAGTGGGTAACCGAATTCCCATGGATAGCCTACCGTATCGGACATGGGAATCCAATGGGCCTAGTACATGTGATATGCTCTAGAAACCACACCTGTATAAGTGTACAATGTACCATGCTATCCAACTCCTAGAAGTTAAATTGATCAAGGTCATAGTACAAATGAGCCAGGATGCACCATCCCTAGGACTATACTATCCAATGCTCTTCCATCCCTTGAACTAAGTGTACAAGCCCTCCCTCGATGTGTGTTGCTTTTCCATCTAGTAGGAGGACCAACACTACAATATGCATCATGATCTACCTAACGACTAGCACTCGTGAGTAGAGTACCATGGAAAACTCAATCTATCCCACCACTCTGTCATCATGCATTGGTCCATTGAGGTATTATTGCATGTCTTCCCGCTGATCCTAGAAAGAATTTCCCCTTTGAAGATGCACACACTACCCCGAATAGGGACTCAGAGAATACAATGAATGTCCTCTAAAGTGATAGTCATCTCGCCCGTAGGCAGGTGAAAGGTGCATGTGTCAGCATTCCATCGCTCACACAATGTCATCAAGATGGCATCATGGTACCTCATGGGGGGCATGATGTATGCCCAGTATATCCCCACCTCCTGTAGATGCTTTCTCTCTATCGCTGATAAAGTGGGAGCCAAGTCTCTAAGGAAACTCAGTCATTTCTCGCCAAGATGTTGATAGGATTAGGTGGGTACCTATACAAATCATCAAAGTATGCTCTCTAAATCATCATGAAAGTGTGCTAATGGTGTTCTAGTGTGTTTTTCCTAATTCCCTAAACACTTTAGAACCATTTTGGGACACTTCACGAAGAAACAAGACACTTTGCAAACAAAATGGACACTTTACGAGAAAAAAAGGACACTTTGCAAAAAATAAATCTAGGACCCTCATTTAACCTAAATAAGCATTAAATTCATCCTCTAATTGAAAATTTCCAATGCAATGGCTCTGAAATCAACTCACCTCATACTGTTGATCACTGCTAGCTACTTGGTCCCACATCACGTCCAATCTATTAGGCGTGAATCCGCGTGTGCTCGACATCCTCTCTTTTTCTCCTCATCACTCTCTAATGCTACAAAAGGTAAATGAGAAAGTAAGTGACAAATTACTCCATTTTCTTCCCTTTTACCCTATTTCACTTTTTCATTTTGTGCACATTATACTTTTCCATGTTAGAGCTTTTAGTGTGCTTATTTATTCAAATCAACATATCGGGTGCTAGGGAACTCTATTTCTGATGTCATTTGTTGCATCATAATCATATTTCCACACCCTACATCATCACTCACCTATCATTATGATGAATGGTACTTGGAAATTCTTTCCAATATGTGTGACCTCATTCAACGTGGTTAGATCTCTACCTCGATTCCACCATCATAAAGCAAGCATAATCAATGGGGGCATACATGTACCCTCGAATTTGATCTTAAGGGATTAGATAAGAGGATTTCTAGGAATTATAATTAATTTTTGTTGTAGGATGTGGTTCCTAACTTTGGGGTTTTGCAGATAACTACATTGGGGGCTTCATTCTCCCACCTTTTAAATGAGCATCCTTTTATGAAAATAAGGTGCATTGTTTTTCTAGAGTCCTTTAGCTTACATCTGCACGTAGATTCATATGGGAACTAAAGTGGGGGCTAAATGTGCTACCAAAAATTGTATACCTTTGAAGAAAAGGACAATTTTGTGCCCATTTTGGTGCTACTTTAGGTCCCCTTTCATCAATAATCACCCTTAAACAACATTTATAGGCCCTTAAGGTTCGTTATTTTTTACTTTAAGGCATGTTATACATAAAGAATCATTCAACCCCTCACAAGAAACATAAAAAATATTCAAAAATCACTAATCCCATTTAAAACACACTTGGGCAACCTAGTCCCTTTTGAGGATTTTTGCATTTTTAAGTAGGAAAATGTATATTTTTCCAAAAATTCCTGATATGTGTTGGCCTCTTAAGTCAAAATTACTAACAATTAGGTCTTGTTTCTTATAAATACTTGTGTTTAGGTCATTTTTTCTCTCTCTTGGTCATTTTTCACAACCAACTTCAAAATCAAGTGAAAAACATCTTCCTTAAGAAGATTCATCTCTCTCCAACAACAAAGTTGAAGCTTTTGAATAGAAAACTAGGGCTTTTTGTAGGTCTTCAACCTCACTCCACATTAAAGATCAAAAATTTCCAAAGGTTGAATGTAGATTCCTATGGATATTCATGGAGAAATCTAGGTTGAAGAGGTGCAACTAGCCAGCAAATCACACCTAAAGACTATTTTAAAACTGACTCCATCTTCTATTTTCAGCCCATATTTAGATTTGAGGTTTAAATCCCATTTGAATTCCTTTTTACACTCATTTTTAATATTGTAGGGTTTCTAGGATTAAAGTCTTGTATCATTTCAAATCTTTTGCATGCATCTTATTCTAGCACAATAGAATAGGGTTTTGTCTTATTTTGGGTTTTCCTAGTTCTAGACACACTTAGAGCTAGGGTTTATGCAGATTTTCTATCTCTTTGTAAGTTTAAATACAAACTAGGGGTTTCATCAAGGAAAAAGCCACATTAGAAACCCAAATCTACTTATTTTTACAAGTTATTTTCCAAGTCTGAGTCTAAATTCCCATGGAGAAACAACACATAGATCATAGGCCTCTGTGTCCACTTTCATTTTCCAAATTTTTTGAAAGGGACTAGGTCACCCATAGTGGTGACCTAGTACCACTAGAGGTTCTTGACAAATATTTTTACAGATTTGAGTACCTAGTTGGCTGAAATGGAATCTAGAGCAGTTTTCCTGAAAAGGGACTAGGTCACCTAGCTTGGCGTAAGTGTCCCAACGGGTTCAAAACTCATATTCTTTAGATTTCCTGAGACTTCCACAACTTTAGCTTCAATCCTCTTCAATTTCTAGGTGCACTTGTTTGATCTACTAGGCTAGTTTGCTTCATATTGTCTTCATTTTATCATTGTTATATTACATAATGTGTTTTCCAGCAATATAGGTTTTCTTAGTTTAGATTCAATAGTTAGGTTTTCCTATCAAATTTTAAAATTTAGCACATTCAACACACATTTAATCCCTAGTATTGAATGAATCACAATATTTAATGCTCCCCCAAAAGGATATTCCCTTCCTTCTAGGTGAAAACCCTAGAAAGTTGTAGGGGACCCCTTCCTTTACCCAAAAGCATTAAATTTTGTGGTTTAGTTATTCCAGGATTGCATATGGTGGCAACCCTCCTTTCCATGACATGGATCTATCTTCAAAAAATATGATTAAATGGGGCTTTCTAAATAAATCTCTCATGTATTGGTCTTTATTGTTTTCTACTTTTAAGTAATTGATCAAAACATTTTGTTTAGAAATTTCTTTAAAGTGGGGGCATATATGTCCTTGCTCATTATTTTCTTCAAAGTGTGGTATTCTTACTTCAGATGATTTGTCTTCTTGGTGGTGTCAGTGGGTTTGATGTCCTTCAATATTTTGACCTTTCTTAGCATATGCCATTCCTCTTAGTGGTAATACTATGGCTTGCATTCCATAAGTTGCAAATATTTTATCCTATTGCCTGTATCAAGGCCATTAATACTAACACAACACACTTGGCAGTGGAGCCTTTATGTTTTTCAAGGCCACCAAGCATAACACAATTTTCTTTCTAGTGGTGCCTTTCTCATGAGTGTCTATAATAACACTACTTTCTAGCCTTGTGGCCATTTTTGTGCCACCTTATCAAAGTTATCAAGAGGTATAACTTAGGTATGGTTAGTACAATGGGAGCCTGTAGAAGGGTATGTGTAGGATCATCATGCAAAAAACAAGCCCTTAAGTGGCAATGAAAATTCAAAAAATTAGAGTTAGGCAACTTGATGTAAAAAATTGAATAAGTTATCTATATTATTTCAAAAATATGTAAGAATATAATCTATAGAAAATTGAGTATAGTTTCTAAACTACTAGGTTTATTTTGATTTTTTAAAATCTATTTGGTGAAAATTTGAAATTTCAATGCAGTAGTACTTAAATTTTAGGGAAAAAATAAGAAATAGGTGTCTATCTGACCACCCTAACCACACTAAAATTTTAATTATTTTTTATAAAATTTTAGATATAAGTAGAGGACTCATGTCGCGGTGTGCTGCATATTTTTTTGTAATTTTTTTCCAAGTAAATAATTAATTATGATTTTTTTATTACAAATTTTTAAAAATATAAAAACTCATATGTCTAACCACCTTAACTTGGTCAAAACTTCATGAAATTCAAATTTTTGTTCTTTAATCCTATCATGTGTGACACATATAATGTGACACATGTTTCAAATTCAAAAAATGTGATACCGTTTGAAAGCTATAAATGTTTTTCAATCAACCTATCAATCAGGACTTTAATCATAATTCAAATAAAAAATTAATAATAATAATTTAGTAAATTCAAAGTAAAGCATAATTTATATTGGTGGAAAGATGAGAATCTCTTTTAAAAACCCTTTTCGTTTCATCAATTTTGGGTAAAAAAAAATTCGTCGACCACATGGGCCATCATATAGCTTACATATCGCCACTTTTTGGCCCATCATGATCCTGTACATACCCAGAACTGGAATGAATTTCCAATTAGCCACTTTCTAGGGCTCACCTAGTGGACAATGGATTTCACTAACCTGTGTGAGTATATTTTGTTTGCATAGTGGACAAAGGGTTTCCCCTTGTAAACATTGTTAAATATCCAATATACTGATAGGGAGGGTGAATCAGTATATACTTAAACTTATTGAATAGATACCATCCAATAAATCCAAAACTTATGATAATTAAGATAAGCAAAATCATCAATAGAACATGAACACAATGCACAAGAGACCAATTTTTTTTACATGGAAAAGCTAGAGTGGGAAAAACCACGGTGAGGATTAACTCACAATATAGTATAACCAGTTATAAGATATTACAAAAAGGGTGGCTCATTGCCACAACTCACTGCCTACAAAAATGAATTAACAAAATGGCTAACAGTGAAAATGAACTGATAGAAAAACACCTCAAGTGTAGATTCAGTTCCTTTATAATTAAAAAAAATTCGCATGCCAACAAATCACACTTCGCCTTTTTCACTTCCATCTATAGTCTGCTAATATTCTATTAGCACCATACATTCATCTATCTATACAACTCTACAAAGACATCTTATATATATCTTATTGTCAAGGATTACAATCAAGTCAGCTTGACAAATCTTCTCAATTGATAATCCAAATGTGTGGCACGCTATAGATAGTAACATGGATTATAAAAAATTTAATCCATTACATCTTTATCTATTTGATAGGTCAGCCATCAATAGACCTAATAGCAAAGACAAAAATTGATACCGGAGATAACCACAAACAACTACACTCATGAGTATCTATCAATGTATGCATTGATCAATCACATTATTTTCCAAAAACTAAAGTAGTAGCTATTTACCAGAGAGGATTTTTGAGCAAAATAATGGAGGTTGATCCTATATTATCGTTTTAGAATACCGGATTGGTATGACTTAGAGTCTTACAGATGCAACTCACATATCATGGTGACATCAATGACAATAAAACTATTAATAGGAGATATGATTTTCTTCATTCTTCCAACAATCTCGCCCTTTTTCATTGATGGAAACATGTGCCAAAAAGAATATATAAAACTATAGAAACTATGCTCTACTTCTCATTCCTCTTCTCCCCCTTTGACATCAAGGATAAAGTTCGAATAACGGAAAAACATGAAAGATATGTATATTTGGTCTGGAATGATTAAACACATGGAATAAACTTCTAAACTCCCACTGAGGAGTTATCTCATGCAAATTAAAATAGAAAAAAAAAAAATTTTACTCGAAGGAGGGCGCACTTTGGAATTCCTGTAGAATGCCTTGCCAGGATATTTTTCCATCATCCCAACTCTTCTTAACAAACATTAGCAACTTGTTCAAAGATTCTAAAGAAATTAAATTTTCTTCAACTTCATCCAGAGTATCAGGAGATAGATTTATGTAGTCCAAATTCTCAACTTTAGCCAAAGCATTGGCTAGTGGGGCATTCTCCATACACACATTATCACCAAGCAACCCAAATTTTTTGAGTATCTCTTTTATTTTCTTCTGTAGCATAAAGAACTTTTCTCTGTGCACATAAATAGAATTCCAAGTTGATCTATCTTTTTCCATTGATGCATTATAGGTTTTGGAGAAAGTGGTCAACTGGGACTCAGTGGAGTCCATGAGATCTTTTATGCTTTGAGTGGAATCAGGCCACCTTATATAGTATGTAAACACAAAATTGGATTCAGCTTCACAAGCCTTCACAGGTTCAAGGCTTTTCTCTACATTGGCATGTGTTGAAGCACATTTGTCATGATGGATCAAAAACCTTTTTCTCATTCAACTTCTCCTCTGCATCTTGTTCTGTTTTCTCAATAAGCCCTATAGAATTCTCCTTAAAGGAGTCCAATAGAAGCTTCATTTCTCAACCGAAGAAAGATATGTATCAACAAATGTATTTGGAGTAACATCTTGCAAGGCCTTAATGGCATATTGAATAAACTTAGTCCCTTTCTGATGTATTTCTAATATTCCTCTCCTATTGGATGCATGAAATACATCACCTAACACCAATTTATGTACTAGACAAATCTTGTTTAGGTCTACATAACCTTGATTTATTGGAAGTTGTAGGAGTTCCAAAGGAATTACCAGTTGGAATCTAATCTGCTTTGAAAAAAATCTCTTGAAAACATCATCACCGGAGGAGGATTCTCCAGTGGACTTTTATGATTCTACCATTTTCTGGGATACTTCTTCATTCTTTCCACCAACAAATTCCGTATTTCTGTTTTCTACTTCCTCCTTTTATTTTTCTTCCTCAACGTTCTCCTTTTCTACCTTCTCATCTTTTGTATTCTTCTCTTCCATTTCCTTTTTGTCAAATTTTTGTTCTTCTACCTTATCTTCTTCAGTTTTCTCTTCTTCTTCACTTGGAAGTAGTGAAGGGGTAGCAACATGCACTTTTGCTTCAATACTTTCTTCAATAGGTTTTCCATTTTCTAGATTTTCATTGTCAGCATTTATTTTTGATAGAACATTTGTACTACATGTTTCTGAAGGGATATTATTGTCATTCATATCCAGAGGTTCATTATAATTTACAGCACCAAAAGGAGGTTCTTCTATGATTTATGTAGAATTTTCTTTTCTAGCTTAAGAGGCCAAACCGAATGCATCAATCATGCCATACTTCTCTGCAGTGTCCCTGATAATGCTTATTGTTTCCTTCCTTATTTCTTTGATTTCTTTCTTTTCTCTTGTCATCGGGATATTGACTCTTCTTTTCTCCCTAAATTTTTTAGCATAAATCTTCTTCAAAGATTCTAAGTTACCGGAGTTAGAGAGGGTGAAATTTCTTTATAGGCTTTGTTTCTTATTTTCTCTTCTAACTCGACTACCTCTACTCTCCTTTTCCTTAGTCTTTCCCATAAATTGTCAAGAACATCACACATGATTTTGTCCCATTTGTCTTCCAAAATGATAACATATTTGATAATAGCCAAAATTATTATTTCTTTATCATCTTCTTCTAGAAAATTATACACTTCTATAGTGAACTTCACAATATCATCTTGATTCACTAAATTATTTACCAATACATCTAATTTAAGAGGGGAACCATGCCTTACCGGAGATGTGTTTTTCTCTTCCCAGTCCAATGAAATTTCATCAAAAATTTTGGCCTTCTTTGCTTCATGATCATCCAATTCATCATCTGATTATGACACATATTGAACTTTGTTGGTTTCCTATGATGCACGTTCACCGGAGGAAACACTAACCCTTCATTTTCTTGTCAATTTTGTAGCAGGGTCTTCTTCCTCTTCCTCCTAATCATTTGTAATGCTCATATTCTTTTCTCTAGTAGCTTTGAATTTTCTTCATTTGACAAGGGCTACCAAAGCAACACCTTTCCTTTTTCCTGACCTAGTAGTCGGTCTAGAGGGAGTCGAGCCTTTGCCTTTATCAATATTGTTGGGCACATATTTTGTTGTAGTAGGTCCAAAAGTTGGTATGGAAGGAGAGCTCCTATCAGATATCCTTACAATGGGTAGTTCTATAGACTTCTATCCTTGAACATCTCTTGCTCGAGCTAACTGTTCAAGTGTGAAACATTGATTAATCATTTTCTCCACATTTTTCTTACTTTGAGCTTTGTGTTGCTCCAAGTGAAATTCCTTGGATTTCTCTACATAAGTTCCTATCTAGGGTTCATTCAGATCTTTAGGACTCCTTAACAAGAGTTGCACATATCCTTCAACATCTTCTAAAACTTCATAACCTAGAGGTTGAATCCAGATGGTCTAGGGTTCAACTACTTCTATCAAACACTCATCCAAATATACATGAAATATAATTTCATCTTTGCATTTCTCAACAATCTTCCTTGGAATTCTATGTCTCTCATTCATATTCTTCTTGAACACTAAAAATAATGTCATCATGGTATTTTCTACATCATTCACATCTCCCAATCTCTTCATATGCTCAGAACTATGATGTGCAATAGGTCGGGATGGATCCCAACACATAATTCTAGATCTTCCTAGAAGAATTCTCAAAAAGAAGAATAACAGACATATAATTAGAGAACCAAACTTAAATGGGTACTTCTTCTCCTTTGACATTCTCAGGTTCTTAAGTAGTTGTTGTTGAAGCAATTCACATAGATCATAGCTTGTACCATTTACAAACATATCATAACCAATATATATAGTTGTAGCAAACACACAATTCTCTCTGTTGGTGAAGTAGATTTTGTGGCTAATCATTATCGATGCATACTTCATAGTTGGATTTCTAGTAGGATTTGTCACTATATTCCTTTTGTCATTGGTAGCACCAGTCAGATTTTATATTGTATACACCTAAAATTGGTCTGGAGCATCTGATTAATTAAATACAAGTTATTTGATTAATTATCATAATTTCCTCTACTTTTGAATAAATAGAAATATTTATTTATATAGTTCACATTCATATTCATCTTAATTAAACAAACAAAATTAAATAATTTGTTCGATTTAATTATCAAATCCCTATTTCATTCTATCGCATCGATTCTAAATTAATTAAATAAAGGTCAAAACACTTTATTTATTAATTACCATATTCCTCTGATTAATTTAATAAACAACTATCCTATAGTTTTCTTTATTAAATTATTTATCTCCCATTTCCTAATTTAAATAAATCAAAATATTTGAATTGTTGCACAAGGAATATTCCAATCTATATTCTCTCAAAAATGAGTTAGATTTCCTATGTATAACCATGTCTAATTTATGTCAAAATATGTCAAATTAATTGATTGAAACTTCACAAGAAGTTTTGGAGACAAATTGGAAACAAATTTGGAATTTGATCTCTCAATCCTCTTCCATCAATCTTTCCTCTTCTCTTGCCTGGTGTTTTCATGGGTAGAGATAGTCTCCATCTTTCTCTCAATCTCCTCCATCTCTCACCATTCAATCCTCCAGATTGAATCCAAGCCTCTCAAAGCTTTCCATGTGCATTTCTACAGCTAGGAATTCTATAAATAAAGCATCATTGAACCAGTAAAAGGATCCAGATAATCAAGCTTTTACACTCTTACTCTACAGGAATCCAGACTTCAAGCATCAAGCATTCACACATCAAGCATCAAGCAATCAAACTTTCACATCAATGGGTGCATCCTGTAGCTACAATTATCTATTTCACATATATATCATGCTAGTTTAATTGATTTATCATTTAGCATTACATTATTATCATCTAGTTCTTCAGATAGTCATTTGAACAGTCTTATTTGCTTACACAATCTGAAAGCAATTTAGATTTAATAAATCTTTGAGGATAGAGAACAATATGACGCTTTCATTTGATTACTGCTTTGATTTAGTTCAATTTGAGTTATCTTTGATATAATGTCTTATTAAGAAGTGTTTTTATCTTATTCACATATTCACTACTTATAGTTTGGCACCCACCATGGGGCATTAACCCCAGTTTTATCAAGATTATCAATTTTCTAGAAAGTGTCATGCATGTTTTTCAACGTGTTTTTCTTCTAGCACTTCCGTTAAAAGTTTTAGCGCTTTTGGTCGCTATTTTAGCGCTTTCAGTTTTTAGCGCTTCTAGTCGTTGTTCTAGTGCTTACGGTCTCTGTTTTAGTGCATCGGGTAATTTAGTGCTTCCATGGAAAACTTCAGCGCTTTGGGTTCCTGTTTCGGCGCTTTCAGGTTTTAGCGCATTAGGTAACTATTTTAGCGCTTTTATAAAATCAAGTCTGGATTTGACGCGTCCACGGCCAGATTTTGATTTTTTTCACAGTTGGATTAAAACGTATCAATCTAGGATAGTCACGTCAAAGTTATCTAAAATTGATCAATCTAGGATAGCCACTTCAAAGTTTCTAAAATTGATCAATCCTAGGATAGTCACTTTCTTGTTTTTCTTAAAAGCAAATCTATCAATCCTAGGATAGTCACCGCATTTTTACAATTGAAGTTAAAAAGAACATCATGATTTCTATAAAGCAACATCTTCACATAGATTAGAAAACTTCTTTTTTCTAGGCTTTTAAAATAGAACAAAATTATATGTTGTGTTTGTGGTGATTAGGCTTATGCTCTCCCCTTAACTGGGTGACCAAAGTGCCAAATTCACTTTTATCTCATGTCATTTATGCTTTATTAAATCCTTTACCAGGCCTGCCATAGTGGGAAAAAGTACTCACCCTACGGGAACGACCTAAGTGGGAACAACCAAAGCTAGGTTAGCGAAACCACTATAATAAAAATGCAAGTTGTTGATGAAAGTCCAACTTGACGGTAGTAGGCAAGATAACCAACCCCAAAATATTTGTTCTAAAGATTGGGAAGTCTCCTAAGGGATTTTATCTATTTGCCACACCGAACGGAACCCTATCTATGAACCATAGAGTAGTTGCTCACCAAGTCAGTATCCGTACATTGTCATACTCACGGTGCAAGGGGAGGGAAGAATCTACCCCCAAGACACTCACCATATAATTACCAAAGACCGCTTGTTCAAGGGATTCGGTATCTACTTCCATCACTTTGAGTATGCACTTGGCAACGACAAAAACACAGGTGCCCTCTAGGGGGTGACACTGCTGTGTGAGTCAATGCAATTGTAAGATGTGGGCTGTGAGTATAATGATGACCTACTTGTACTTAAGTGTGAGTCTGTTTGATTTGTGTACAATTGTTAAAACAACCCGTCAAAATCAATAAAGACCATTCATGATTTTTGAACATACACAATCTTTTCAATTTTAAAACACTTATTCAAAATTGCTTGTTGTGTTTTCACAAATTCATTTAAATCAGATTTAAAGATCATCCTGAAAATGTCAAGTCAAGACAATCAGAAAATCCATGTTGCGAAAGTGGAAGTCCACCACGTTTCTCAAAAGAAAAATCAAAGTCACGAAACCCCAAAGACCTCTCAGTTATAGAAACAAATTGAGAAAATAACGTTTTCTATATCAAAATCGGAAACTCCTTTTGCAACATAGAACTTTCATCCACCGATACCATGATTTTGCTAGGGGTCACACATTAGATTACGTAGTAGAGCCAATCTACTCACGAGCCTTCTTCCAGAGGAGAGATCTCACACAATTCCACAACCATAGTCAATGGATTCATCCTTCTTATCTTCCGTAATCTCTAATATAGTATGCCACAAAACCCGATCAAATTTTATAGTAGAAAGTCTTAAAAGGTCCTATTTTTAGCATTCTGGAAAACTTGTTTCAGCGCTTCGGGTCACTGTTCTAGCGCTTTCGTGAAACAATGCTTTCGGGCTCTTTTTTAGTGCTTACTATCGTTATTTTAGCGCTTCTGGTAAAATAGTGCTTCTGTCACCTTTTTACAGTGCTTCTGGTTTCTATTTTGGCACTTCTGGGAAGTAGCGCTCCCATCATTTTCTCCAGTGCTTTCGGGCACTATTTCAGCGCTTTTGTCCAAATAGTGCTTTGGTCACCTATTTCAACACTTCTAGACTCTATTCCAGCACTTTTGGGAAAGAGCGCTTCTGATCTCTGTTTTAGTGCTTTTAAAACAGAGAGTTCAAAATTTTTACCAGTCCACCAATCTGTCATTTTATTCACTTTTTTCATCAGAATCAAATTTCTTCTTATCAGAATCACTGTCTAGGAACCAAAGTCAAAAAGGTTTATACAAATTTCTAACTTATCAACTGAAACAAGATCTTGCAAATCACAAGTGTCAAAATAAAATACACAATCAATTATTATACTAAAGTTTCATTATCAGGATATCATCATCCTTCATCACAAAAGAAAGTATAGCAAGTAACTTTTTAAATATTGTCTCATCAATAAGATTAGTCATCTTATTCAACTTTGTTTAAAAAGGTTCTATTGACACTATCCCGCACATAAGATCAACATTTCAAAAGAAAGGGCAAAGATTTGCATGCCAATCTTAACTAGGTACCAAAAATAGACTCTTAGATCAAGAAATTTTAAAATCACAAGAAATGACAAAATAAAATCCTTGGAACAATCTTAACCGCAATGATAAGAATGAAATAACTCCAAAATATATCCAAGTGGCTCAACAAGATCCCAAGTTTCACATATTTATGGAAAAAATTCTAGAACAAGACATGGAAAAATATCTTTTAATGTTAGCCGAATCAGGGGCAAAACTTCCAAAAGATTTTGATGTAAACTGTTTGAAGGAAACACCTAAAATAAATGAGACTGAGATACCCCAACCCACGCAAACAATAGATCTGGATGCTACTTTAACATCACAGATGCAAATGTTATAGCAACAAATACAAGATATGACGAAAGGGACTACCAAGAGATATGCGATACAGGACATTTTCCCTTATCCTTTCGATGCAACAGTCGGCTTGATACCTTTCCCTAGACATTGTGAGATCCCAAAATATGATAAGTATAATGGTAGAACAGATCCAATCGATCACATCGGAGAATTCAAAACAATAAGTCTTGAGTTTGCACAAGAAGAGACATATTTAATGAGATTATTCCCAAAGAATTTGGGAGGATCATGCATGGAATGGTTTTCAAAGTTAAAACCAGGTATCAAAACTTTTGAGGAACTAGTCAACAGATTTATCTCTCAATACTCATTCAACATCCAACATGATGTTACTATCAAAGATCTTTACAATCTCAAACAAAACAAGGGAGAAACATTCTTTTCTTTTCTCCAAAGATGGCAACACTTGTTTGCAAGATATCCTAGATCCATTCCTAAAGAGGAAAAGATGGAATTGTTCATTGAAACCTTGACAAAAGAAATGAGTTATAGATTGGAACTACAATGTCCTCCAACATTTGAGAAAGTGATAGAGAATGGTCTTAAGATTGAAGAGGTGTTAGTCAAGCGAGGAGTTATCAAGCATTTTAATGAAAAAACAGACAACACGAATAACTCCTCAAATCAATACTCAAGTGGTGAGAAGCCAAAATTTTGGCAAAAGAACCGAAAAACAAATGAGACCACAAATGATCCACAAAACATCAAACCAATTTTCAATTTAACCGTGACCACATCAAAGAATCAGAACAAAAAACAAAATGTCAAGTCAAATACCACACAAAACGATGAAAACATAAAACCACAGTCGTATCAAAAACCATCACATCGGCGAAGGTTCACACCTTTGAGTCAATCAATGGAATCAGCAATGAAGGAACTAGTTACCAAAGGCCTTCTCACTGCATGAGAAGCTAGGTTCTGGGATCCGAAAGTCAAACCATCATGGTGGAATGACGCTGATTATTACAACTATCATAACAATAAGGGTCACAAAACCAATGGTTGTATGAAGCTGAAACATGTAGTACAAGATTTGGTGGACAGCAACAAAGTGTATGTGGAAGGACCTCAAAATAACAATGATCATTCAGCCTTCAAAGATCCTTTGCCCAATTATGACAAAGGTGCATCATCCTCAAACAAAAAAGGAAATAACGCCAATCATGTCTATGAAACAACAATCCCGTGTCTATCTGAAGTCAAACATGATCATGCAATTAGCAATAACATTGATGAGAATGAAATCAACAACATTACCCCTTTGGATTTACTCCCAAACATGCAAAACTCTGATAATCAGATAAATGTCTTAAAAATCAGAGAAAATCAAGAACATCAACCCACCAATGTGCTAACTAGGGGACAATCCAAAGTAATGTTAAAGGGAATTGGCTCCACACATGCAGTTCCACCTCCATCAAATTATGATGTTATCAATCAAATGCAAAACACCCCCCCGAGAGAATCAAGAACATCAACAGGTAAATGTCATAACTAGGGGGCAAGCCAAGGTAGTATTAAAAGGAGTGGGATCTCAACGTGTAGTTACACCTCAATCTCATTATAATATTATCGATCAATTGCAGAACTTCCCCACACAAATATCGATACTAGAACTCCTTAAGTTGTCACCATCACATAAAGAAGTTCTTGAACAAGCATTAATTGCCACAATTGTACCAAATAATCTAGATGTTTGTCAATTCCAAGCTATGGTGGGACATCTGACCACCCCACATTGTTTGTCATTCTCTCAACTGGATGATGTCTCATTAAACCATCCGCATAACACAGCTTTGCATATTGAAGTATGTATCCACAATCATCGCGTTAAGAGAGTTCGAATAGATGGGGGAGCTGGTCTGAACATTTGCACCCTCAAATTAGTTCATGCAATAGGATATTCCGAAGATGCTATTGATGCTCGACAGAAAATGACCATCAAAGTGTATGATGAGGAGGAAAGATCATACAAAGGTTTAATTGTATTTCCCATTCAAGTGGGACCCATGATGAAGCATATAGCATGTCAAGTATTAGAAAGGGAGTTGACATACAACATACTCTTAGGACGACCTTGGATTCATGAAATGCAGGCTGTACCATCTACATACCATCAATGCTTGAAGTTTCCAGTGAACAGACAAGACGTGACTATAGCTGCTGATTATAATCATCCACAATATTGTGACACATTAAGAATATCTCAAGACACCTTTGTCCCTCACAACAGGGAAGCTTCCAGCTCATCATCATGCAAGAATGAACAAAATCCAAGTATCACTACCAAGTGGGTACAAAAGAAAGGTAAAGAAAAAGAAACAAGTCATGTTGAAACAAACAATCTGGATACACATACTTCCCTATTAGACAAATTTCAAAAGCAAGTTCAGTTGACAGATAAAGGAATGGGACAATACTCAGTGGAGCAATCACTTAACTTATCACAGTTAATGCCATCTCCTAGGAAATATGGTCAACCATCAATGATCAAACCTCCAACATATTTGCCTAGCGCAGTTCTTCAAGAAACAAACAATAAAGCAATCCTGGATTGGCTTTACAAGGATGAAGAAACATCAACATCAGAGAATGGTATCAAAAATGTTAGCATCAACACAAACACGTATGGAAAAGGAAAGGCTATTCTTGAAAAGATGGGTTATGAAGGACAAGGACCTATGGGATTAAGAAAGGAGGGAATCTCATAACCTATCACACCTCTCATTCTCCACACAAAAGAGAAACCAAGACTAGGATATTCTGACGAAGAGAAGCAGGAGCTAACAAAGACAACTATGGAAAATATCCTTCACTTTAGAGATGGTTCTGAAATAGACTCAAATGAATATGAGTGGGCCTTACCTTGTGATCTACTTTTCATTGATATTCTAGTCGATGTGATTCAAAAATATACACCTACACATGAGGAGGGCCAAGGCTCTGGGTCTAGACCATTCATCGCGGGATCACTAAATATTGATGACTCTAGTGAGGAAAAACAAAATTTAAGTGAACTAGATGATTTCGAAGAGGGTACCATCATGGATCTCAATATCCCAAATGATAATTTTGATGATATAGCTATCCTCACCCTTACCTCCATAGACCAACAATCTGATGATACCATGTCATTGATCCATCTAGAACTTATTGATTGGGAACCTATCGAACCTTTGACTGTACCAAAATTTGCAAATGATGATTGCATCGTGCATTTCCTATGTCATACGAAACCTGATACAAATTCTATCTATACTACTCATAACAATTTGACACTCTCCCAGAACACTATCATGAGCGATCATCAGTTTTGGTCGAACCTACACAATTGATGGACATTGGCACAGAAGAGAAAGAAAAAGTTTTACACCTAGCAGAATCAATGACTGATCAAGAGAGACCAGAATTTATCAATTTCTTTAAAGCAAGAAGCATCAACTTCGCTTGGTCATATTTTGATATGCCAGGCTTAGATCCAAATCTGCTTATGCATCATTTATCTTTACCAACAAGAATCAAGCCTGTTAAACAAAAATTAAGAAAGATGCATCCTCACATTGCATTAATGGTAAAGTCAGAATTAAAGAAATTATTGGATGCTAAATTCATAAGGTCTATAGACTATGCTGAATGGATATCTAACAAAGTACCTGTTTCAAAACTAGACAACAACATTAGAATCTGCATAGATTTCAGGGACCTCAATAAAGCATGCCTGAAGGATGATTTTCCACTACCAAATATAGATATCATTGTGGAATTAACGGTAGGGCATGCCATGTTATCAATCATGGACGGCTTCTCTGGGTACAATCAAATAAGAATAGCTCCAAAAGGTCAAGAAAATACGGCTTTTACATGTCCATGGGGAACCTTCTACTGGAACGTCATGCCATTTGGTCTAAAGAATGCAGGAGCCACTTATCAAAGAGTAGTGACGACAATATTCCATGATATGATGCATACTTTCATGGAGGATTATGTGGATGACATCTTGGAAAAATCTACTACAAGGGAAGGACATCTACATATCCTGGACAAAATCTTCACACGGATGGAGAAATTCAATGTCAGGTTAAACCCTAAGAAGTGTGTCTTCGGGGTTACATCAGCAAAACTACTAGGATACATTATTTCCAAAAAAGGCATTGAGGTGGATCTAGAAAAAGTCAAAGAAATTATGGAGATGCCACCTCCTAAGAATATCAGCCAGCTCAGATCACTACCAGGGCGACTTCAATCTATCAAACGATTCATCTCTCAATTGGTAGATAAAAGTCATCCTTTTAATCATCTATTGCAATAAGAACATAGTTTTCAGGTGGGATGAGAGGTGTGAAGCAACATTCGATCAAATCAAGCAATATCTAATGTCACCACCCATTCTCATGCCATCAACAGAAGGAAGACCTCTCATTTTGTACATTGCCATGACAGATATCTCTTTAGGGGCACTATTAGCACAAGAGGACTATGAAGAGAAAGATCGCACCATCTATTACATTAGTAGAACTTTAAATGGATATGAAATAAACTATACATTCATAGAAAAGTCTTGCTTAGCAGTGGTGTTTGCTACTCAACAATTGAGACACTACATGATGGCACATACAATCAGGTTAATTGCAAAGATTGACCCTTTGAAGTATCTACTAAGTAAAGCTACCTTAACAGGTAGACTGGCGAAATGGGTTATGCTCCTAAGTGAATTTGACATTCAATATGTCAAGAGAAAGGCAATCAAGGGACAAGCAATTGATGAACAGCTAGCTAAAGCTCCTTTACCAGATAATCACCCCATGACAATGGAATTTCCAGATGTAGACATTATGACAGCAATGCCCCAACAATGGATACTATATTTTGATGGATCATATACACAACGAGGATCAGGAGCAGGGATCTTGTTCATCTCCCCCCAAGGACACACAATTCCAAAATCATATAGACTCATGTTTCAGTGTACAAATAATGTGGCAGAGTATGAAGCATTGATTATTGGGGTCAAGATAGCAATTCACTGGAGAATCACGGATTTACAGGTATATGGGGACTCTCAACTGGTTATTTACCAAGTCAATGATGAATATCAGACAAAAGATGAAAAATTGATGCCTTATAAGCAGCAAATAGATAATCTAAAACAATCTTTTGTCAGTATCAAGTTTGATCAGATTCCAAGAGCGGAGAACAAAGCTATAGATGCTATGGCTACAATCACTTCATTACTACAATTGCCTGAGAAGCGTGTTTGTTATGAGTTTATAGTAGAACAAGTATCATGTCCTTCCCATTATCAATCAGAATCTGCTACCATATGCCATGTAGAATCCACTGAACCCTCCATACACGAAAAAACCTATGCCTACCTAAAAGATGATATCCTTCATCCCGATCTTTCATGGAACCAAAAACAAAACTTTATCCGTCAATCCGCCCGACATACATTAATCACATATGTCCTTTATCATCGAGGTCTTGATGGTACCTTACTCCGATGTCTAGAACACAATGAATCTAAAATGGACTTATGAGAAGTCCACGAGGGTATTTGTGGTACTCACTCAAGTGGAATAACTCTAGCTAAGAAACTCCTCTGTTTGGGATATTATTGGTCGTGCATGGAGAAAGAATCATATCAGTTTGTTAAGAAATGTTAGAAAATTTCAGGCTCATACCAATCTAGTTCACGCTCCAGCACAAGAACTACATCCCTTCACATCGACATGGCCTTTTTGTCAATGGGGCCTAGATCTGGTACGAAAAATAAATCCATCTTCATCTAATGGACACAAGTTCATTATTACAGCTACAAAGTATTTCACAAAATGGATAGAGGCAGTACCTCTTACTACCATCACTGGGAAGCAAATTTCCTCTTTCATCTTGAATTACATAATATGTCGATATGGAATCCCTCAATCCATTATCACTGATAATGGAAGACCTTTCAAGAATCAAGATGTCCAAGAGCTATGTGATAAATTCCACATCCAACATCATTTTTCAACACCGTGCTATCCTCAAGGGAACGGCCAAGCAGAGGCCTCAAACAAAACCATACTCAAAATCCTCAAAAAGATGGTTAACGATGTTGGACATGATTGGCATGTTCAACTCAATCCTGCACTATGGGCCTATAGAACAAGCATCAAAACACCAGTGGGAGCTACACAATTTGCTTTGGTATATGGATCGGAAGCCATATTGCCCATTGAAGTTGAAATTCCATCCCTTCGTGTATCACTCAAAGGTATCATTTCAGATGAAGACTATAGGGTATCTAGATTGCAGGAACTGGAATTGCTAGACGACCATCGTCAACAAGCTGTTAATCATCTAACAGCTTATCAATAGAGGATTTCAAGGAGTTACAATCACAAGGTAAAACCGTGGGTCTTTCAGGTTGGTGACTTGGTACTAAAGGAGAACCCTAGGAATCAACAAGATAGGGAGAAGAAAGGAAAATTTGAGCCTAACTGGCTTGGTCCCTTTGTCATCATATCAGTGTATGGATCAGGAGCATATCAGTTATCAACGTCAGAAGGGGATTTGTTTGATGAACCTATCAACATTATTCATCTCAAAAAATTCTATGCTTGAACCCCCTAGTGCACGGGGCAAAATTTTGAATATTGTTTCCTTGGTGAAAACCTAGCAAACAGTCATCTTGGCAAACACAAAAATACAAAACAAATAAAAATTAAAAAATACTAAAAAGAAAGAAAAATACAAAAATGAGAAAAATACAAAAACACAAAGGGGTGTAATCAAAGCATATAAAGAAAACCTGGAAATAGGCATCATATTTGATTTTAAGATCAGCTTTCCCATCTATTATGAACATATCAAGGTCATTTGTTTGACCATCATTACATCCATTATCAAACTCATGTCACATAGTCAAACATTTCACTCCATAGCTTGGGGGCAACATCTAGATATCACTAGGGGAAATTCAAACGTATCAATTTCACCAATAGGCAACACAACAGTATGGAAAAAAAACCTAGAACAAATATCAAAGTGCAATATCAATCATCATCAGAAGGCATCAACCATCCATATCATATCAAAAATCCAAAAACATGTCAAAATCAGGATGGATGATCTAAAATCTGAATAATGAATGGAACACTCTAAGTAAACAATGGATAAATTGTACTTTTTTTTATTTTTTATTATCATTTCTTTGGAGTAACTCAATGATGTTTGAACTAGAGGAACAAGGAAAAAGAATGATATTTTTATTGTCTGCTATCTGTACGTTAATCATATAAATGTGTGAATTGTCGGGGGATGTGCTATGCAAATGTATCACTGATGACATTCAAAATTCACACATTGAAATGATTAAGCACTGCTTGTTTATGCAATGAATGCTCAGGTCATCTCGGTTCAATTATACCTCAATGCTTGTGTTCAATTGCAATATCAAAAATCATGAAAGTAGTACTCAGGTCGTCATTGGATTAACACAACCATCGACGCTTGTATTCACTTTCAACATTCAATAAAGCTCTATGATGATACCAAGCATAGAAAGACTATTAAAATGACATATGTTTTGCATATCATTGCATGATTAAATTAGATTTCATTCATCATCATTCATTATCTGCAGAGTATTTTTTGCATAAAGGATTCCAATCGATGATTATCTAATCTACAAATAAGACTGAGTATACTTGACATAAAATCCAAAATCATCATCATTTACTATATAGTTACAAATCATCATCTCATCATTAATATTTTCATCATTTCATCATCCATACACATTTTTGCATCATAATAGACATACATTTATAAAATACATTGTGCATTTACATCATCACTTTCATTGCATCTTTTATCATCTACATCATAAAACATCATTACATCATCATTATTATTATGTTATTGATACAATCATGTATCCATACATTTAATAAATAAAATCACATCATTACACCCATCAAAGATCATCCATCATAAAGATCATTCCATAAAATAAAAAGCATTTATCCATCCATCCATACATATTATCACATCTTGATCACATCATATATCCATCTATCATATATTCTACACATGCATTTTATCATTGCATCATTGCATTAAAATAAATAATCATTTATATAAATCATCACATCTAGAATTATATCATCATAAAATCATATAAAAGCATCCATAAACCCATCACAATATCACAACAACTGCATCTCATATATATATCACAAAATGTCAAGTATACAATGAAGTCTGGTCTACAAAATACATCATCGTACAAATGAGCTACATCATAAAATATAGCATAGAGGATCAAAATGGCATCTACGACTTGCTACTACCAGAGTGAGCAGGCCTAACAGGACCTGTACCACTACCACCACCACCCCCTGAAGGACCCGGATCTCTAGAATCTCTGTGTGGAGGCTATGCCACCCCCTCACTAACTGTCTATGTGTGAGTCTGCCTAGATATCGACAGGGCATTACTGACTCGGCGCTCAGCAGGCACTGCATCATGATATCGACCTCTATAGAACTCGGCCTCTCAGGTAGCCTGCAGAACCTCTCTCATATAATCTGAAATTGAGCTACCATCGACAACTCTCTGTAGGGTCTCGGCTCTCTCTTATGCCCTCTCAGCATTCTGTCGAGCACTGTCTCGCTCCGCTGTAAGGGTATCAACCTGCATCTGCATGGTGGCTAACTGACTCTGTACCTATGCTAAGGCCTATGCATGAGCCTATGCCTATGCCTGCATTTGGGTCTGAGTCTGCACAAGCATACCCCAAGCCTGTACCAACTGCGTCAACAAAGTCTAGACCTATGCCTGCAGCACAGCTATCTGTCTCTGCTACCCGACTGCTGGCACTATCACTGCCTACCTCTTACGAGGCCTACTAGAAGAGGGAGCACTGCTATTGCCTGGCCCTGCCACTTTGCCTCCTCCACTGTTGCTACTGTCTCCATTGCCGCTCTCTGAGCTGTTGTTAGATGAGGAATCATCTCCATCCCCACTGCCACATCCTCCTCTATAGGTAAAGGTGCTGGCTCATTAGGGATAGTAATATGAGGATGACGGACCAAGGCTAGGAATTCTGCGTAATCCTTTGTGACAGCTGCCTCTGATATGTCTCTCTGCATATCCCACGGAGATGGCTATAAAGTCCTATATCCCTCTACAATGATGTCATAGGATAGTGTGGGACCCCAATCTGGAATATCCATGCGTCATCATGCATAATGGGCTACTCCTTGTGGCATGCACTGAACAATGTCATACTGTCTGTATACCTGCCGGAGTAAGAATCTCTCTAATACAAATGGAGTCTGTATACTGCACTATCCTCATCCCACTCCTCGCAGCAAGGTATGGACGCCAAATAACTATCTCAGTGTCATCAAACACTCGTCTCCAGTGCTCTAGCTTGCCCATCTGGGCCTATGTGAATTGACCACTATATTGGAAAACATACGGTCTGTCGGCTGGTCTATCTGCAACTAGGAATGACCGATAAATAGAAAAATGCTCCAAAGCCCATACCTGTAATAGGGTCACCCCTGCTGATAAACTATGTGCACCAAGGTACACAATTGAGTGTAGATCATGATAAAGATGCGCTAACATGCACATCCCCCATGCATATCTAGTACCATGTACCATCATGCTCTCTAGAGTCCTACCCAAGCCGACGAGGAATCCCTTTGACCTACGATCAGGGCAAAGGAAACCTCCAATGAATCCAGCTAGCACTACTGGTAGTGTCATGTAAGAATCTGCAATCCTCTGCCATTGGATGCTCGGACCCTCTATGTCCTGATCCTAAAAGAATCTGCGGGGAGCATCTCTATTGCTAGTCCCATGAGAATCATATGTAACAATCTCCCCCATGAATGGAATGTGCAATATATGCCACACATCCTCTGGTGTGATTGTCATCTCACTGGTAGGTAGGTGAAAGGTGTTGTGGTCGCTATGCCACCTCTTAGCTAACACGGTCAACAAACCCCGATTAATCCTAATCTAGGGCATCTCAAGTAAGCTCGTAAGGCCACAATGGCCTATCACCTGAAGCTCATTCGGTGTCAAATGCGGTATCAAATCTATCATATGAGGAAATCTCTCTCGT
Source organism: Sequoiadendron giganteum (assembly GCA_007115665.2). Classification (NCBI taxonomy): domain Eukaryota; kingdom Viridiplantae; phylum Streptophyta; class Pinopsida; order Cupressales; family Cupressaceae; genus Sequoiadendron; species Sequoiadendron giganteum. The sequence continues at coordinate 129,648,957 of CM021103.1, read as the reverse complement.
ATCTGGAGAGTACCCAGATCCTCCTGTCATCATAACAAAAAATCTACAATCAGTGAATTATGTCAAGAATCAAATGTCATTCTACTATCAAGTCTATTTGAAAAGCTGTGGTATGAATTTTTCGATCAAAATTCATAGCCGAACATCATACCTCACCTATCATGAGGTTCATCAAAACATTATCTAGATCTCGCCTATCATGAGATTTATCAGATATTGAAACAAACCTCACCTATCATGAGGTTCATCAAAACATTATCTAGATCTCGCCTATCATAAGATTTATCAAGTATTGAATCATTTCCTCACCTATCATGAGGATCATCAAGATATAGGATTTCTTCTCACCTATCATGAGAGTTAGTCTTATTTAAATCATCAAATCCAACATCAAGAATTTGGATTATCAATCATACCAATTAGAAGAATGGACATAATCGGAATTGACGAAATCAAGGTTCACTAAGTCAAAATCTTCAATTCTGATCGGAAGCGCTAAAACAAGCTTCCAAAGCGCTAAATCCCAAAAGTGCTACTTTATTAGTTAAAAGCGCTAAAACAAGGACCCAAAGCGCTAAAACCATGAAAGCACTATTTCAGTACTCCGAAGTGCTAAAATAGGCTTCTGAAGTGCTAAAAGCCACAAAGCGCTACATTTCCACATCAAAGTGCTAAAACAGGCCGTCAAAGCGCTGCTTTATCAAAAGTGCTAGAATAGACCTTGAAAGAGCTAATTCACCGACTCAAAGTGTTGAAAGTCTCAAAGCGCTAAAATCCAGCTTCAAAGCGCTAAATTTTGACACCTAAGCACTAAATCACTGAAAGCGCTACTTTACCGATTGGAAGCCCTAGAGTTTTTAATGCAAGCGCTAAAACTCAAAGCGCTAGACTACCTACTGGAAGCGCTACATCAGAATGTAAGCGCTACAGCGTGGGATGAAATAGACCTAGACACGCCTAAGACCTAAAAAGCATAAAAAACAAAAAATAACGTATTATGAGGAGGTCGAGGGGTACATACTGGAGGTCCATAAGCAAGCGTCCATCGGTGATGCCGAATGCGCTTGAATTGGTGAGTGTGGTAGGGGATAGGCATCTCACTCCAGCTGGTAGAAAAGTCTTAATCACTAAGAATTTTGAACTCAAAAAGCAAATATGACTTTGAAAATAACCTTTTAGCACTATTTATAGTTTTTGAAAAGGTATTTTTGGTGGATTTAATTATATTTTGATTAATATTATCCATGAAATTAATTAAAACTCATCTAAGGGCTCAATTCTTCATCATTTATCAGGAGATAAATTATTTTATTATCGAAACATCATCAAATTTTTGAAAATTTCTAAAAATTCATGACATCATTAATTTATCTCCCGAGGGGGCATATTGTCATCAAATCATCTGAAAATCAAAATCTGGGGCATGTCTGGGGCATACGGAATTATTTTTCAAAATCATCAATCCTGACAGTAGCAGCAAAATATTTCTTCCAAGCAATGCGTAAACACATCACTTCAAAGAGGGGCAAAATGTATACACCTAAAATTGGTCTAGAGCATCCGATTAATTAAATACAAGTTATTTGATTAATTATCATAATTTCCTCTACTTTTGAATAAATAGAAATATTTATTTATATAGTTCACATTCATATTCATCTTAATTAAATAAACAAAATTAAATACTTTGTTCGATTTAATTATCAAATCCCTATTTTATTCTATCGCATCGATTCTAAATTAATTAAATAAAGGTCAAAACACTTTATTTATTAATTACCATATTCCTCTAATTAATTTAATAAACAACTATCCTATAGTTTGCTTTATTAAATTATTTATCTCCCATTTCCTAATTTAAATAAATCAAAATATTTGAATTGTTGCACAAGGAATATTCCAATCTATATTCTCTCAAAAATGAATTAGATTTTCTATGTCTAAACCATGTCTAATTTATGTCAAAATATGTCAAATTAATTGATTGAAACTTCACGGGAAATTTTGGAGACAAATTGGAGACAAATTTGGAATTTGATCTCTCAATCATCTTCCATCAATCTTTCCTTTTCTCTTGCCTGGTGTTTTCATGGGTAGAGACAATCTCCATCTTTCTCTCAATCTCCTCCATCTCTAGATTGAATCCAAGCCTCTCAAAGCTTTCCCTATGCATTTCTATAGCCAGGAATTCTATAAATAAAGCCTCATTGAACCAAGAAAAGGATCCAAATAATCAAACTTTTGCACTCTTACTCTGCAGGAATCCAGACTTCAAGCATCAAGCATTCACACATCAATTATCAAACAATCAAACTTTCACATCAATGGCTACCTCCTGTAGCTGTAATTATCTGTTTCACATCTATATCATGCTAGTTTAATTGATTTATCATTTAGCATTACATTATTATCATCTCATTCTTCAAATAGTCATTTTAACAGTCTTATTTGCTTATAGAATCTGAGAGCAATTTAGATTTAATTAATCTTTGAGGATAGAGAACAATATGATGCTTTCATTTGATTACTACTTTGATTTAGTTCAATTTGAGTTATCTTTGATATAATGTCTTATTAAGAAGTGTTTTGATCGTATTCACATATTCACCACTTACAGATACCGTTTCATTTTTCATTGCCTTCAATACAAGTACTAATCTGGTGTCATAGAGTCTAGTGATAGATTTAATTTCTTCCTTGTTTATTAGGTGTGGTTCATTAGTCCATAAGAATTGATCATGTATTCTACTAAGAACTAGCTTTACATACAGGTCATCCACTGTAGAACTGAAGTTTGGAAAATTATTCCATCAGTCCAACTTCATTGTCATAAGATTTAAGTATTCAAGTTTTAACCATAATTTATCATCATTGAGTTCATTCATCCATATATCAATCAATTTGATATGATTGAATTCTTTCAACTTAACCCTAATATACATTTTGGTATCCTCTATTAGCATAACACCATGAGGAATTGAAGAGAAAGCGCCCATAGGGTCATCTTCGAAGACCTTCATCGAATATTTTTTGTAGGAGGGCCTAGGTCTTTCTTTTGTTTGTATGACTATAGGAGTTTCCATTTTCTATATTCCAAACACTTAAAAATATTCAAGGAATTTCCACAAACTCACAGTAGCATAGAATCGGAAATGCCTTTTTCTTCACAATGAGGCGAAACTAGGGTTTGCACTAGTCGCACCTTGATTCTCTCTAAATCACTTCAAAGATGATCTCCACTTCTTTCAAATGCACACATGATCGAAATTACTTCACAATATTTCTTAATAGATCAATGTGATGCCCTAATTCACATTTAATGCACTTGGAATTTAAAAAGTTACTAAATTTCTTTAGCTGAGTTGAAAAACCCTAATATGCTCTGTAAATGAGCATACAAGCCTCTTCGTGTAATGGATCTAACACACTCGCAATCGGGGGTTTTAATTATTTTCTACTAAATCTCCCCCTAAGACCATGCTAGGTCTAGTTACCAGAGGGATCATCTGCACCAGATGAGGGTACAGATGCATTAATAGTCTCTAACTCTTCTTTATTTTTCCATACTTTACTCATTTCTTGCATAACTTCTTCTTTGTCAACCTTCTTCTCAAGTTCATTCTTCTTTTCCAGAAAAAAAAAATTTCCCTAGTTTCTTTTGCATAACTTTGAAATATGTCCTGGTTTGTTAAATTTATAACAAACAACACTTATTTGACCTGATTGACTTCCATTAAACCTTGTTTTGCACTTATTTTCCTTTATGCCCATATTTATTGCATGTATAGTAATATCCAACAAAGGATTGATTCATCCTTCCTCCATTAAACTAATTCATCATATGAGTTCTTCATTCACTAGCTCTGTGTCCAAGCTTATTATAGGAATAGCATTGTTTGGGAAAAGAGCCAAAAAATTGATTCATCCTGCTTCTACATTCAGTTGCCTTGTGCCCAAATTTGTTGCAAGAAAAACAAGTGCCATTGAAAGATGGGTACATTTGTGCATTTGGCTATTTGACAGGTGGTTTTCTTCTTTGAGTCCTTTTATTCTTTCATTTTTCCTGAGTGTTTTTTCTTTTTCTTCTTTAAAGCTTTCACCTACTTCTAATCCCAGTTCACCTTTGTCTTTAAAGGGTTTTTGTCCATCAATAAATTCATCAAGCCTAATGGAGCTTGTTTTGAAATTATCTTCACATACTTTTTCCTTTTCTAGTTTTTCTCTCATATTTACAACTTCTTGCTCAAGTCTGGAACATTCCTTAGACTTTTTCTTTATCTTTGTAATCGAGAATTCTTCAATTCTTTTATTTTCTTCCACTTGCAGCTTCAGTCTGGTAATGTCTTCATTTGCTTGTATCAATTGGTCACTGACTTCTCTATTTCTCTCTTTAAACTTTCTTAATTGGTCCTTCAACTTCTAGACACATTCATTTTCCTCATCAAGATTCACTTTTAGATCTTTATTCTCATTTTCAGCTTTGTATAGATCATCAAGAGCAGTCTAGAGTTCTGCATTATCCTCCATCTGTTTAATCTTCAAGATCTCCCTCAATTTGTTAGACTTCTCCAGAGGAACCAAGCTCTAATACCAATTGTTAAATATCTAATTTATTGAAAGGGGGGATGAATCAGTAAATACTTAAACTTATTGAACAAATTCCATCCAATCAATCCAAAACATACAATAATTAAGATTAGAAGAATCATCAATAGAACATGAACACAATGCACAAGAGATGCCAAAATTTTTAAGGTGGAAAATCGAGAGTGGGAAAAACCATGGTGAGGAATAAATCACAATATAGTATAACCGGGTATGTGCAGGATCATGATGGGCCAAGAAATGGCGATATCTAAGTGATATGATGGCCCATGTGGCTGATGACTTTTTTTTAACCCAAAATTGATGAAATGAAAAGGGTTTTTAAAGAAGATTCTCAGCTTTCCACTAATATAAATTATTCTTTACTTTGAATTTAATAAATAATTATTATTCATTTTCTATTTGAATTATGACTAAAGTCTTGATTGATAGGCTGATTGAAAAAAATCTATAGCTTTCAAACAGTATCACATTTTTTGAATCCAAAAACATGTGTCACATTCTATGCTTCACATACTATAGGATTTTTAAAAAAAAAATTGAATTTCATGAATTTTTGACCAAGTTAAGATGGTCAGACATATGAGTTTTTTATATTTTTTAAAAGTTGTAATAAAAAATTCATAATTAATTATTTACTTGGAAAAAAATTCCAAAAAAATATGCATCACATTGGGACATGAGTCCCCTACTTATATATAAAATCTTATTAAAAAATATTATTATTTTATTGTGGTTAGGGTGGTCAAACAAACACCTACTTCTTATTTTTTCCCTAAAATTTAAGTACAACTGCATTGAAATTTCAAATTTTCACCAAATAGATTTTTAAAAAAAAAAAAAAACCTAGTAGTTTAGAAGCTACATTCAATTTTCTACAAATTATATTCTTACATATTTTTGAAATAATATAGATAACTTATTCAAATTTTTACATCAAGTTGCCTAACTCTGATTTTCTGAATTTTATTGCCACTTAAGGGCCTATTTTTTCCATGATTATCTTGCACATACCCAACCAGTTATAAGATGTTACAAAAGGGGTGGCTCACTGCTAGTACTCACAATCCAAATGGGAGGCTCATTGCCTACAAAAATGAAGTAACAAAATGGCTAACTACCAAAATAGAAAAACACCTCAAGTGTAGATTCAATTCCTTTGTAATTCAAGAAAATTTGCATGCCAGTAGATAACACTTCATCATTTTCCTTCCATCTGTAGTCTGCTAATATTCACTTAGCACCATACATTCATCTCTCTATACAAATCTACAAAGACATATTATATATATATATATATATCTGATTGTCAAGGATTATAATCAGGGCAGCTCGAAAAATCTTCTCAATGGATAATCCAAACATGTGGCACACTATAGTTGACAGCATGGATTATACAAAATTTAATCCATTACATTTTTATCTATTTGATAGGTCGTCCAACAATAGACCTAATAGCAATGAAAAAAATTGATACCAGAGATAACCACAAATAACTGTGCTCATGAGTTCCTGTTAGTATATGAATTTCTCAATCATAGACTATTTTCCAAAAACTAAAGTAGCAGCTATTTACCGGAGAGGATTCCAGAGAAAAATACCAGAGGCTGATCCTATATTACTAGTTTAGAATACCGAATTGGTATGACTTAGAGTCTTGCAATTGCAACTCACATATCATGGTGACATCAATGACAACAAAACTGATAACAAGGGATGTGATCTTCTTCACTCTTCCAACCAATGTTTCTAGACAAACAAAAAAGGCTTGATCCATACCTATTGGATAAATAGTTTGTTGAAATGAACAAGACAACTGAGAGGGGTGTGAATTATTTGTATCTAATCACATTCACCAAAGATCTTAAACAATTCCACATTCACTTTAATCTGGTATTAAGTGTGAACATGAAGTGTAGATAACATAAATAAAACACAATAAACACTAGATTTACATGGAAAACCCAAAAAGGGAAAAACCACGGTGAGGATTAACTCACAATATAAGAATAATTTCAAACCCATTTACAAAGAGGCTCACTACCAAAGGGATCATTGTGTAAGATAGGACTCACTATCCAGATGGGAGGCTCATTTCCTATAGATAAACAAAGATAGAAAGAATAATGTTTCATATAGAACATTATCTCAATGAAATAGAAGATCCACCACAACAACTTGCACACATCCTTAGCCTTGATCAGAGAAATGCAGAAACCATCAACTCACTACTTTTAGGAGTCTAACACATTGAAGTTCTTGTTGCCTCAATTCACTTTCAAACAATCTCTTGTATCTACCTTGCTTCTCACACTTGTGGTGTACAATCCTTAACATCTTGTCTTGTATTTATACCATGTTCACTATTAGAAATTTTCTCCAAGGTCAGCTATACACTCTTTATTTTACAAACTCAAATTAGGTTGGAAACTCAATATTCCCATAGTGGATGAGAATGAGAGCGGACCAAACCAACGCTTAACCAGGACCCAAAATAGCATCTTGGATCAATCACACGCTTCCTTAATTGATACTTATCCTTCACATGACGTGTAAACATCAGGTCAGTCAAACCTAATGAAAACATCAATTAAATTTGAAGTACACGCATTTGTAACAAGAAGATAACATGTAGACCACATAACATGCTTCACCATAGATTGGAACACATCTTAGAAGTCTTCAAATTCATCCATAGCTACTACAACAACCTTCATACAAAGAACACTTTCCATCAGTCCATCTGGACTATATAGAAAAACATAGTAACTCTGAAACTAGTCTTCCAGACCACCAAACAACAAACACCTTTAAGAAAACATAGATAAAACTATTACAAGAATTCTTCCAGATCCACAAGACCTAAAAAAAACCAACAGAGGACTGCAAAGCAGATAAATTTCTCCTAGTCCATAGAAAAAGAACTCTACCAGACCAGTTCACAAACCGGTGAGCTCAACTTTCACTCTTCATCAAACCAAAAGCTATAATCCAAGATATATCACCCAAGGATTCCATTAAAAAAATTCTATAGATATGCAAAAGAATATGATCAACATAGAAGAAATGTGAAGCACATACTGAAGGACATTTTGAACACATACACAATTTTTTCTTCACTATTTATTAATTTTCTCAAAATCACTTTGTAACTCATTTTATCAACACACCTGCAACACCATAAAGATAGCTCCATGTACTCACAACATCTCTATAGTATCCCAACTATAAATGCACCACCTGAAATCACTTGTTTCCTTTCACTTAAACAACCTATACTATGTTGACATCAATGACAACATTAATGAAAACACCACCATACTCATTCATACTTGCAAAAATATCCCCCTTTGGCATTTATGGCAACACATGATGAGAAAAACCATCAAAGACAACATACACAACATTCCTTTCTCTTTCACTATTGTTGTTCACATGACTCTCTCTCCCCCTTTGGCATCAATGGAATTTTTTTTTTTACATAATTCTTCAACCATATATAATTCTAATCACTCCCCTTAGGAGTGCACCCATGAAAATACACATATCATACAACAATGATACTTCCTACTCCCCTATGGAGTAGAGCCCAGTCATTAGTCTAGAAAAGTGATGAATTTGTAGATCCACTGGATTGATGCACCTTTATGTGCACCTAGTTCAAAGGAGGGGCAGTAACCCCCAAATTCTCCTGAAGAAAAGTATCCTTAGGAAGAGCCTTAGTAAATATATTAGAAATATGATCCTTTGTAGGAACATATTCAAGCCTGAATTCATTCTCCAATACCTTCTCTCTTAAGAAATGATATCTGATAGATATATGCTTTATCCTTGAATGCATTACCTGATTCTTTAAAATATTTATTTCACTTGTATTATCATATAAGATAGGGATAGGATCATCACACATCACTCCTACATCCTTTAATGTTTTCTTCATCCATAGTACTCGTGTGCAACAAGATGTTGCTATGTACTCAACTTTTGCAGTGGATAAAGAGACTGAATCATGTTTCTTGCTTAGCCATGAAACTAACCTGTATCCAATAAATAATGCACCACCACTTGTACTCTTCTGATCATCTACACAACTAGCCTAATCTACATCAGTGTAAGTACTTAAAGTAAAATTAGTATCCTTAGGATACCACAAACCATAAATCAGAGTCATTTTTAGATATTTAATATCCTTTTCACAACTGTAACATGTGTTTCTTTGGGTTCTTCTTAAAATATAGAAACCAAACATACTATATGCATGATATCTGGTCAAGTAGCAGTAAGATATAGAAGTCTACCAGTCATAAATCTATACTTTCTCTAATCAACTTTAGGAGATTCGTCATCTTTAGTTTTCATCTAGTCACCATAGGGGTATAGACTGGTTTGGAGTCATCTATTCCAAACTTCTTTAGTAATTATTTAACATACTTTGATTGTGAAATGAATATTCCCTTATCATTTTGATTCACTTGAAGTCCAAGGAAAAAATTCAACTCACCAATCATAGACATTTCAAACTCTTTTTGCATCTCCTCTGCAAATTTCTTGCACATAACCTCATTTCCTCCAAAGATAATATCATCAAAATACACTATAACTATTACAATTTTGTTTCCTTCAATATTGAAATAAAGATTACAGTCTATGGAGCCTTTGCTAAAACTTTTCTAAGTCAAATACCTATCCAACTTTCCATACCATGCTCAAGGAGCCTATTTAATTCCATATAGTTCCTTTTTCAACTTACAAACCATGTTCAGATGATCTGATAACTAAAATCCCTCTAGTTGTTCTATGTAGACCTCTTCTTCCAATTCTCCATTCAGGAATTCATACTTAACATGCATTTGGTATACCTTGAAATCTTTCCACCAGGGAAAATGTCTCCTCAAATTATATTCCTTCAACCTATGAATAAGCTTTGCACACAAGCCTTCCTTTGTTTCTTACTACTTCACCATTCTCATTTAGCTTATCCCTGAATACCCATTTTGTACGAATTATATTCTTATTTACCCATATAGGAACCAATTCCCATGTCTAATTTTTCTATATCTACTATAATTCATCTTTCATTGCTCTAACCCAATTTTAATATTTTAGATTTTGTCTTAGAAAGTAGACAAAAATTTACCTCAATTTCTACCACTTTGTTTCTTGTCGTTACACCTTTGCCTTTGTCTCCAATTATCTGTTCTTCTAGATGATTTTTTTGTACATATTTTGGAGTCTTAGGAGTAGGTTCCAGAGCCTCTTCTTCTTCAATATGTTCTTCTTCTTCCTTATTCTTCTCTTTCTCTTGTCTACAAACAATTTCATCTGGTTCATTTTCATTTATTTCAATTGAACTATGCATATTTTCATCAACTTTTACATTTCCACTTTCAACAATCTTTCTCAATCTTTTATTGTAGCATCTATATGCTTTTCTTTTTGTTGCATTTCCAAGAAAAATACCTTGATCACATATTTCATCAATATTTTTTAGATTCTCATCATTTCTTTTACTATAACATTTGCTTCAAAACACCTTAAAGTACTTAACAGTAGGAATTTTTCCATACCAAAGTTCATAAGGAGTCTTTGTGATGTTTCTTTTGATCGAAACTTTGTTAAGAATATAGATAGTAGTGTGAGTTACCTCTCTCTAGTATACCTTGGGAATATTTTCCTCATTCATCATAGTACTTGCAGCTTCTTGAACTATTTGTTCATTCCTCTCAACAACTCCATTCTACTGAGGAGTTCTAGGAGCAGAAAGATGCCTCTTTATACCAGGCTCTTAACAAAACATATTAAACTCATTGGAGGTGAATTATCCACCTCTATCAAACCTTTAACATTTTATTTTCAGATTCACTTCATTCTCTACCATAGCCTTGAACACCTCGAATCTAAATAGATCTTGAGATTTCTCCCCAAGAAAAGTAACCCCTATCATTCTAGAATAATCATCGATGAAAAGCATAAAATACATGTCACCATTAAGACTTATTGTTCTTGTAGGACCACATAGGTCTGTATGAATCAATTCCAACATTTTGGTAGTTGATTATTCTTTTCCTTTAAAGCTACAACTTGTTTTTTTTTCAAATTGACAACTCCTTCAAACAATATAGGTAGGCTTTTTGATTTTTGGTGGATCCCTAATAGCTTCTCTTCAACTAATCTTGATTAGATTTTCAATGTTTACATGTCCCATTATCCAATTCCATATCCAACTTTCATTAACTTGAGACACAAAACACTGAATATCAACACCCTTAAGTTCATAAATATTTCCATATGTTATTCTTCCTATAACTACCACAGTTTCAGACCCTTTTTTGATCTCACAAGTATTATCCTGAAACACAAGCTCAAATCCTTTGCTACACATTTTTCCAACACTCAAGAGATTATGCCTTAAGCCCTTAACATAATAGACATCATCTTTATTTATTTTTCCATGAAAACTAATTGTTCCTTTTCCAACAATATTTTCACTAGAATCGTCTCCAAACATGACTAATCCTCCATCATACTTTTCAAGTTTAGTAAAATTTCTTTTGTCTCTGGTTATATGATTTGAGCAGCCACTTTCAATTACCCAAAAGTCTTTGTCTTCTCTAGCATGAAAGGTAGAAACCAGTATACCTTCCATCACTTCTTGTTTTCCAAACCACATTTACTTGCACATATTCCATGGTTAGTAGGCACTGATTTATTCTCTAAGGCTAGAAACATGCATTCATCTTTATCAGCCTCAAATTAGATTCATCATCAGAAATTCAAACATCTTCTCTAGCATAAGACAATTTCTTGAAATTTTTGTCTTTATTGTCTTTTCTCTTCTTGTGTATGGCTCTATTTGGACATCTTGAATCACAGTGACCAATATTTTGACAACTGAAAAATTTAAAAGGTAACATACCTTTGTACTTGCCGGTACCTTTCTTAAGTTTCCTTGTAAAATTTGCTTCCAAATCCTTTGAGCCTTCACTATCTGGATCATCTTCTGACTTTGTGGCTTTGAAGGTTGTTTCAGATTTCTCCTTTTCTTTTCCAAATTTTCTCATTTCAAATGTGGTCAAGGTGCCAAATAGTTGTTCTTTAGTGAATTTATTTGGATCATAAACCTCCTCAATGGTTGAGACCTTTTCATTGTAGCTCTCTGGTAGGGTCATCAGAATCTTCTCCATTACATCTTCATCTTTTAGAGTACCTCCTTTATTTTTGAATTCATTTACTACAATGTCAACCCTCTAAAAGTAGCTTGCAATGTCATCACCTTCTTCCATTTAAGTTCTCATATCTATGCTTAGTTGTTAACTTCTTTGATAATTTGACTCTATCATTTCCTTTAGAGACATCTTTCAACTTTTCCCAAACTTCATAAGAAGTGCCTAATAAAATAAATTTTGTTAGCTCAGTCTCAGATAAAGCACTATAGATTGCATACCTTTCTTTTTCAATTTCTTCATAGTAAGAAATCTCATCTACATACCACTTTCTAGCTCAACATATTTTGTATTAACAAATTTCCAAGTCTTGTAGCCAAGATAGATCAGGTAACCTCTCATCTACACTTTTAGCAAAAATGTAGTCAGATCCATAAAACATAGGGATTGTCAATTTGTGTGTCATTGGATCTACTTCAAGTGTTTAATCTCTTCTTCGAGGAACAAAAGCGTTGATACCAATTGTTGAAATGAACAAGACAACTGAGAGGGGGGTGAATTAGTTGTATCTAATCACATTCACCATATATCTTAAACAATTCCACATTCACTTCAATCTTGTATTAAGTATGAGCATGAAGTAAAAATAACAAAAAGAAAACACAAGAAGGACTAGATTTATGTGGAAAACCCAATAAGGGAAAAACCACAGTGGGGATTAACTCACAATATAAGATTAATTGCAAAACTATTTACAAAGAGGCTCATTGCCAAAGGGCTCACTACCTAAGATAGGACTCACTGTCCATATGGGAGGCTCAATCCCTACATATAAAGAAAGATAAAAAGAATAATATTACATAGAGGACATTATCTCAATACAATAAAAGATCCATCATAGCAACTTGCACACATCCACAACCTTGATCGAAGAATTGCAGACACCATCAACTCACTGCTTTCAGGAGTCTAACACATTTAAGTCCTTGCTGCCTCAGTTCACTTTCACACAATCTCTCACATCTACCTTTATTATCACACTTGTAGCATACAATCCTTAACATCTTGTCTTTTATTTATACTATCTTCAATCTTATAAACTTTCCTTAAGGTCGGCTACACATTCTTCATTTAACAAATTCAAATTGTCGATAACTCAACATTCCCCCAATGGATGAGAATGAGAGCAGACCAAACCAACACTTAACCAGGACCCAAAAAAAAATATTGGATTGATCACAAACTTCCTTAATTGATACTTATCCTTCACATGACATGTAAACACCAGGTCAGCCAAACCTAATGAAAACACCAATGAAATTTGAAGTACACTCATTCATAACAAGAAGATAACATGAAAACCATAGAACGTGATTCACCATACACTAGAACACATCTTAGATACCTTTAGATTCATTTGCAGCTACTGCAACAACCTTCATACAAAGAACACTTACCATCAGTCCATCGAGACTATATAGACACACATAGTAACTCTAAAACAAGTCTTTTGGAGCACCAAACCATGAACACCTTTGATAGAAAATAGATAAAACCATTACAAGCCTTCTTCTAGATCCGCAAGACCTGAAACAAACCAGTGGAAGACTATAGAGAAGATACATTTCTCCTAGTCCACAGAAAAATAACTCTGCTAGACTAGTTCACAAATCGGTCAACTCAACTTTCACTCTTCATCAAACTAGAATCTAGAATCCAGGATATATCACCCGAGGATGCCCAAAAAAGCTCTACAGATCTGCACAATCATGGGATCAACATAGAAAAAATAAAGAGCACATACCATAGCACATTCTTAACACACACACAATTTTGTCTTCACTATTTATTAATTTTCTCAAAATCACTTGGTAACTCATCATATTAGCACACCTACAACACCATAAAGATAGATCCATGTACTCACAACATCTCTATAGTATCTCATGTTGGCCCACAATTGTCGTTGCATAAAAAGATTGGCCTATTAATGGTTGATACAACTACCAGAGTTAATGGATCCATGAGAGGCGGTTAGTCCATGTCATGAATCCTGAGGGGAGCGTTAGCCATCTGCCAAAAAACTCCCCCTTAGCGTTACGCAAGGGGATTCAAACCCAGAACCTTTGGATTTGATACCAATCATTAGCAAAACAAGGATAAACAACTAAGAGGGGGGGTGAATCATTTGTTACAAAATTTAAACTTATTTAACCTTTATCAACCTTTAATCTCATATAGGATAATTAACAGTGAAAGCATGAATCAACAACACATAATAAACACATGAACACCATGATTTTATACGTGGAAACCCTATTAGGGGAAAATCCATGATGGATGTTAGTCCACAAGATTATACCCTGTTAGAAGTATAATGAAAAATGAATAAGGAATGCACATGCATTCAGGCACACTACCTAGAGCTCACTGCCTTACATAAATCAATCAGATTAAATCCATCAAATGAGGTTGAACCGAGAAATTAGCTTCTACAAAAGCGTGATAATAGTTTTGATTAGGCACATAAATACTTCTTCACTCTTCGCTCAAACTTCTTCACACTGTGCTCTGAAATCAAATGATTTGATCTTTATTCATGCATTTCACATTCACACTTCATATATATTAATTGAGAACACTTCAAAATGAGGAAACAATCACTCTTATATATCCGCTACATGGAATTACATCAACAAATTTTTCGGCCACAAATAAAGAATAAATGAATTATAAACTGTCAGGCCAATTCATGAACAAATCTCAATGCGTACCAACCTACGTCGATCACAACATAATGAAGACCTAAATCAACATCCTCGAACATGCCAAACATTAAAAAATTAATCCATAAGGATCTGCAACATTCTAACACCATCATGTCGGCCAAGAACATGAAAACTTGAGTACACAAAGGAAAACTCTTTGGTCACGAGCACACCGATCAATTTGGATGTACCATAATGATAGAGTACAATCTAGAACTATCACTGAACATCACAGTAGCATATGCAACAACTTAATTTACCAGAATCATATTCTCTTCTTCCAGAAACACCTGCTACAATAACAGAATAACTATAGAACTCAGAAACTCATAACTTGCAAAACTCTTGATTCACACCTCTAAACATTCTAGATAACATACTAGATAGGCTTAGTAAAAAACCCTTTAATGCACGACTTCTGAATAGCAACTTACATAACTTTCCACCACTTTGATCATCACAGCTTCACAGACTGCCTGCAACATATTTATTCTAATTTTCTCAATATCCTCGATATTTACAACCTTTAGAATCATCAATGCTAATATTGTTGACATCAATGACAACCACATATCAACAACACAACTACAACATCCAACAATCTCCTCCTTTGGCATTGATGGAAACATATGATGTGAAAAATACCATCAACACAACTAACTCTTCTCAAACTGTTCTATTATGTTAGAATCTTCCATCTTCTCCCCCAGGTCTTATCACTCTTCTCCTCCTTTCTTCTATAAAGGTTTTTCACATTACTCCTCTCCCCCTTTGACATCAATTGAAAAGGTACACAAGCTCTGAACCACATATTTGAAACATTTGACTACTCCCCTTGAGTAGCAGCCACCTCAACATCAATCTGAAACAAGATATGACAATGAGTGCATGGATTGATGCAAAGACTGTCATATTAGTTTAGATTAGGAGGGAAAATCACCCCCAACTTTCCTCTGAGATACTCAAAAGTATCCTTAGGAAATGGTTTGGTAAATATATCTACAATTTGTTCCTTAGTGGGCACATATTCCAACCTGACTTCTTTATCACTTACTTTGTCTCTCAAAAAGTGATACTTGATAGATATATGTTGTGTCTATGAATGTAACACCAAATTCTTAGAGATGTTTATGGAACTTGAGTTATCAAAAAATATAGAAATAAGCTCATTATACTCAATTTTGATATCTCTCAGCATTTGTTTCATCCATATTACTTGAGTGCATTTATTTGCAACAACAATATATTCTGCCTTAGTGGTAGATAAGGAAATGGAATTCTACTTTTTACTTAGCCAAGACACCAGCTTCTTCTCCAAGAATAATGCACCACCACTTGTACTTTTCTTGTCATCTACATCTCCTGCCCAATCCACATATGTAAAGGAATTTAGAGTAAGATCATCATCCTTAGGATACCAAAGACCAAAATCAACTATCCCTTTTAAATATCTAAAAATTATCTTTATTGCAGTCACATGTGATTCCTTCAGATCAACTTGATATCTAGCAACCATACACACATCATTCGTAATCTTTGGTATAGTCTGAGTCAAATAGAGTAATCCACCAATCATTTACATGTACCTTGTTTGATTAGCCTTAGAAGAATCATCATTCTATGTCAACTTGCATTTGGTTACCATAGGTGTACCTACAAGCTTTGAGTCTTCCATGCCAAACATTTTTCAATGACTCTCTTACATATTTGGACCAAGATATAAAGATTCCATCATCCAACTGAGTAATTTGCAATCCTAAAAATAATTTCAGCTCTCCAATCATTGACATATCAAACTCACTTTTCATTTCATCAGTAAACTTCATACATAAGTCATCATCACCTTTATTCAAACCAAGCTTCAACAATTATTTATTCAATCTAGCATACCAGGCTCTAGGGGCTTTTTTGAGTCCATCAAGTTCTTTCTTCAATCGACAAACCATGGATTTTTCATCAGTCAATTGAAATCTATCTAGTTGCTCAACATAAACTTCTTCTGATTCACCATTCAGAAATGCTAACTTCACATCCATTTGATAGACTTTGTAATTCTTGGAAGTAGCATAGGAAAGAAACAACCTTACATCTTCAATTCTAGCAACATGGGTAAAGGTTTCTTCAAAATCAATACCTTCCATTTGTGAGTACCCTTTACATACAAGTCTTGCTTTATTTCTGATCACTTCACCTTGTTCATTCAACTTAGTCTGAAAGACCCATTTTTTTTCCAATCACATTTTTATCCTGAGGTCTGGGAACAAGAATCGATGTATCATTTTTCTCTATCTGCGTCAGTTCTTCTTTCATTTCTTCCATCCAATATTCATCTTTGCATGCTTCATTGACATTGCTAGGTTCAATCTTGGAAATTAGGCAATACTCTTCTACAATTCTTCTTCTAGCCTAAACACCTTTGTTCTTGTCTCCTATAATCTAATTTTTAGAATGATTTAGCTTTACATACCTTGGGACTTTGGGATTCTCTCTAACTTCTTGTTCTTTTTCTCTCTCTTTTACACTTCCACTAGCTTCTCCTTCATGATTCTCTTGATTCACCGAAACAATTTGAGCTTGATTATGCGTCTGTGCATTATTTCCATTATCTACACTATCTTGTTGATCATATGAACCATATCCACAATACTTGGATGATCTGTCAATATCCTCATCAACTCTGACATTTGCACTTTCAACCATTTTCTTCAATCTTGTATTGTAGCACTGGTAGGCTTTGCTCTTAATAGAGTAACCTAGAAAGATTCCTTCATCACTTCTAGCATAAAACTTGCCAATATCTTCATCTCTCTTGATATAACATCTACTTCCAAATATTTTGAAATATTTAACAGCAAGCTTATAACCAAACCACATCTCAGAAGGAGTCTTACCATAATTACCATTAACATTTTCCTGGTTGATAGTGTATATAGTAGTGCTTACAACTTCTCTCCAATAGATATGAGGAACATTACCTTCCAACATCATAGTTCTAGTAGCATTTAGAATTGTTTTGTTCTTTCTCTCAACAAATCCATTCTATTGAGGGGTCTGGGGAGTAGATAACTATCTTTTGATTCCATGCTCTTCACAAAATGAATTGAACTCCTGGGAAGTGAACTCACCACCTCTGTTTGATCTTAAGAATTTAACCTTCAAACTTGTCTCATTTTCTGCCATAGATTTGAAACATTTGAACTTTTCTAGTGTTTCATGTTTTTCTCTCAAGAAAGCAACTCGTATCATCCTAAAGTAATCATCAATAAGAAACATAAAGTACCTTCCTCCTTGTAGACTTCTTATTCTATATGGACCACATAGATTAGTATGAACCAGCTCCAGTACTCCATTAGAGTGATGTTGTTTTCTCCAAAAATAAATTCTTGTTTTCTTTCCCATCTAACATTCCTTGCATATAGTGTTAGTAGGTATCACTAACTTAAGTAGATATTTGACTGCTTGTGTGGAGCTTACTTTGACAATATTATCAAAATTCACATTACACAGCCTCCTATGCTATAACTAGCTTAAATCAACTTGAGCAATTAAACAATTTTCACTAGCAACACTTAGGTGAAAAATGTTACCTCTTGTCTTTGTGCCTGAAGCAATTACATTTCCAGAACTTCCCAATATTCTGCACTTACCATCTTTGAACTGAAGATTGTATCCCTTGTCTACCATCTGTCCAACACTTGACAAATTATGCTTCAATCTTTCAACACAAATGAAATCATCAATATTATATTTACCACCAAGAGAAATAGTACCTCTACCACAAATCACACCAGCATTGTTAAATCTCCAAATATTACAACACCACCATCATATTTTTCCAAGTTTAGAAACTTGCTTTTGTCACCAGTCATATGATGTTAGCATCCACTGTCAATCACCCACTCATTCTTTTCATCAATTTTGAATGCAAGAGATTTCTCAATATTCTAATTGTTAGCCGATTCAGTGGACATCATACCATTTCCCTTGATAGCAATAAATACCCATTCATCTTCATTTCCATTTTCTTTATCAGATTCATCATTAGTAACACCTTCTTAGCATAATAATAGTTCATTTGGAATCTAGACTTGTCAGGTTTGTACTTAGAAACTCTTTCAGGGGACCTTGATGCAAAATGACCTATCTTACTACAAGAGAAACATTTAATAGGCAACATTCCTTTATACCTACCATGTCCTCTGGCTTCTCTTTTCACAATCAATGCTTCTAGCTCTTCTAGCTCCCTTTCTTCATCTTCAATTTATTTCATCTCATCTTCATATTTGAATTTTTTTCTGGAAATTTCTCCCGAATCATATCTTTGTTGGCTTTTTCCGGATACAGTAGCTTTAAATTCAGATTTTGTTTTAGGAGTAGACTCACCAAGTTCACTTAGTTCAAAGGTAGCTAGTTTTCCAATCAACATGTCTCTTGTCACATTTTTTACTATTCTGATTTCTTCAATAGCATGATCTTTCATTTTGTAAGAAGTAGGCACTGATCTGAGAACTTTAGCCACAATCTCATCTTCTTCCATAATTCCACTGACACACCTAATACCCATCACTAGTTCATTTATCTTCTACATGAAAGCAAAAAAAAAATAATCTTCACTCATCTTCAAGTTCTCCCACTTGCCTTTCAGACTTATTAGCATAGCAATCTTCACTTGTGCATCTCCTTCATACAATGTTTCAAATTTCTTCCAAATCTCATGTGTTGTTTTCAGACCTATCACATTTCTCATCTCTGAATTTGTCAAAGCACTTAGTAATTCTTCTATAGCCCTGATATTATTTTTTTCTTCTTTGATCTCATCAGGAGTAGTGGGACCATTCTGAGCAATATTATATCCATTCTTTGTAATCTTCTAGAAGGGTTCACCAATGCACTTCAAATGACACTCCATTATGACCTTCCACAAAGAGTAATTTGTACCATCAAATTTGGGACTATCCTTCTTGTATGATGCCATCTTGGATCACCTCAACCTAATAAAATTCTTTAGAGGAACCTACTTTGATACCAATTGTTGGCCCATAGTTGTTGTTGCACCAAAAGATCGACCTGTCAATGCCTGATACAACTGCTAGAGTTAACAGATCCACGGGAGGTAGTTAGTCCATGTCACGAATCTGGAGGGAAGAATTGACCATTTGCCAACATTTCATCTATACATGCACCACCTGCAATCACTTGGGTGTGTGCAGGATCATCATGGAAAAAACAAGCCCTTAAGTAGCAATAAAATTTGGAGAATTAGAGTTAGGCAACTTCACGTAAAAATTTGAATAAGTTATCTATATTATTTCAAAAATATGTAAGAATATAATCTTTATAAAATTGAATGTAGTTTCTAAAATACTAGGTTTATTTAAAAAATATATATATCTATTTGGTGAAAATTTGAAATTTCAATGTAGTAGTACCTAAATTTTTGGGAAAACATAAGAAGTAGGTGTTTGTTTGACCACCCTAACCACAATAAAATGATAATATTTTTTTATAATATTTTAGATACAAATAGGGGACTCATGTCTTGATGTGATGCATATTTTTTTGTAATTTTTTTCCAAGTAAATAATTAATTACGATTTTTTTATTATAAATTTTAAAAAATATAAAAACTTGTCTGTCTAACCACCTTAACTTGGTCAAAACTTCATGAAATTCATTTTTTTTTTTTTAATCCTATAGTATGAAAATCATAGAATGTGATGCATGTTTTAGATTCAAAAAATGTGATATCATTTGAAATTTATAGATGTTTTTCAATCAGCCTATCAATCAAGGCTTTAGTCATAATTCAAATAGAAAATGAATAATAATTGTTTATTAAATTCAAAGTAAAGCATAATTTATATTGGTTGAAAGCTGAGAATCTCCTTTAAAAACCCTTTTCTTTTCATAAATTTTGGGTAAAAAAAAAGTCATTAGCCACATGGGCCATCAAATCACTTAGATATCGCCACTTTTTGGCCCATCATGATACTGCACATACCCACTTATTTCCTTTCACTACAAAAACCTATATTGTGTTGACATCAATGAAAGTTCATTAATGACAACACCACCATACTCATTCATACTTGCAACAAAGTCGAGGCTTGATCCATCCCCTTCCCCTCTCTTTCTCTTCTCTAATTTTGGCATTATATGCTTTTGTATCTTGTCTTGTTGCTACATATTTAACATAGACATGTGTCTCTTTGTGCATTTGTTGGTTTTTTGTGATATCTTACATCTTGGGGGCTTGATCATCTTCCTAAACCTTTTTCTTATCTTTCCAATATTTGTACAATTAGACCTCTCTTGACGCTTTTTTGGCTACTTTTAAAGTGTGAGTTTGAGTGCAAGGCTCATCCTCTCACTAAAGTGGGGGCTAAATGTAATGTTGGGAAATGTACTCCTTTACATTACACACTATCTTTGGGTCCCTTAATTAATTGTACTTAATTAAGAGTCTAATTGGCCCAATTTTATGCATCTACAAGCCTATTTAATTGCAATTTACGAAAGGGGAATCAATATTTCGTTAATGCAATTATTATCTTTAACACCTTGAAATGAATAGGTCCTTGCAAAATGGGTCCCCTTTATTTTCTTAATTAAAATTTTAAATCTGTTTTTGGAAACCTTTCTAAGATCCCAAATTCAATTTCAAATGTCGGCTTGTAGTGTTTTAATTTTTGGGAAATCAGAAAATTGCATATAAAAGCAAGGTCTTTTTATCAATTCAAATCCTAGAGCATTAATCCAAATTTCACAAGAGCTAAGATTATTGTCAAAGGTGTTCAAAAGCAGATTTATCAATCATCTACAACAATATTCAAGATCTCAAGCATCATGTCAAAGTTATCAAGCATCATGCATGTTTTTGGAGCTAACATTGTGATGTAGAAGACAAAACACACTCCCAATTCAATTCCAATTTGACAAACAAATCAGGATACCTGATCTCAATTCATAATTTCATTTGTTGAATGAAAAACAATTCAATTTTATATTTTAATTTCAATAACTTTGATGGTGAAAAAATAAATCAACCCTTAAAAATAAAATCCATACTTAAACATAAATTCCATTGGAAAATACTCTGTCTCCAAATTTTAAAACTTTAACAGGCACAATCTAATTATTTTAATTGCTTTCTTCTTGGAAAAAATTATAGTTTACAATATTTGAATATATCTTTTACTATTAAAAATCATTATCTTCAACACATATCCACCAGATATGGCACGACCCCCTAAGTTTCCTCTACACAAATTATTTGGTTCAATTCTTTGTGCAGCTTATCAATTTGTTCACTCATAGTTGCATCAAAATTTGTATGTATATTTTGCAGCCCCCTATAACTTCTATCTTATCCTCTTTGTAGCCCATGCACTAACTACCATGGCTCTAAATATTCTTTTACTTTTTCTACTTTAAACTCTTTAAATGTCTCTTTCCTCATAAAATTTTGCACACTCTCTCTACATTCACCCCTCATTGCACAAGCTAGCAATGGACATTGTGTTCTTTTTGGGTGCCCTATCCATGTTGTGTAGAACCTTCAAACCCTTTTCCTTATGCCTCCTTCTCCCAATAAAACAAAATCTACAGTTTTAATCTCTTTTCCCCCTTTCATTCCATTGAGTGATTTTTTTCTTAGAAGTTAGTATGGCCCTTAATTTTCCTTGTGGGATTTTGTTTTTCATTTTTAATATTTTCTTCTAAAAAAAATGTGAGGAAAATATGATGCTTCCTCTTCAATTTAAAAACTTTTGTAGTGACACATGAGGCATCATCCTCTTTTCCTTCCTCAAAATCAATTAAAACTTATATAAACTAATCATAAAATAAATATAGGATTATAGGATTATAATGAATATGTGAAGGATCACAATGCTAGCTCAATGTTAAAATACAACATGAAATTTTTTCGATTACTGACAATAATTTCACTCAATCACCTCCAAAAATCGACCACCAAGACTCTACTCCAAGATCTAAAAAATCAAAACTAAGACAAAATTTAAAATTATTTTTTTGTTGATACGGATTTCCAAAAGCTCGGGATGCTCTTGCATCAGACATGTTGGGTAGAAATTTTATGAGAATAGGCTCACAAAAGTGGAGCTGAATGATAGAACCATTCTTTCATATTGTAAACAATCTTCAACGAACCCCAATCACTATGAAATGTGCACAGGGTTATTTCTTCTTTCTCTTTTTCCAACACTTAAGTGACACAAGCATCATCCTCCTTCCACAACTCCATTCACCACCCTTCTCTCCTCTCATTTATTCACACCCACCATGTGGGTATCTGCAGGATCATGATGGGCCAAAAAGTGGCGATATCTAAGTGATATGATGGCCCATGTGGCTGACGACTTTTTTTTTTCCTAAAATTGATGAAACGAAAAGGGTTTTTAAAGGACATTCTTAGCTTTCCACCAATATAAATTATGTTTTACTTTGAATTTAATAAATTATTATTATTCATTTTCTGTTTGAATTACGACTAAAGTCCTGATTGATAGGTTGATTGAAAAAATCTATAGCTTTCAAAAGTATCACATTTTTTTAATCCAAAATATGTGTCACATTCTTGCTTCACATACTATAGGATTAAAAAATAATAATTTAATTTCATGAATTTTTGACCAAGTTAAGGTGGTTAGACATACGATTTTTTATATTTTTTAAAAGTTGTAATAAAAAAATCATAATTAATTATTTACTTGGAAAAAAAATATTAAAACATATGCATCACATCGAGACATGATTCCCCTACTTATATCTAAAATATTATAAAAAAATATTATCATTTTATTGTCGTTAGGGTGGTCAGATAGACACCTATTTCTTATTTTCTCCCTGAAATTTAAGGACTATTGCATTGAAATTTCAAATTTTCATCGAATAGATTTTTATTTTTTTTAAATAAACCTAGTAGTTTAGAAACTACATTCAATTTTCTATAGATTCTATTCTTACATATTTTTGAAACAATATAGATAACTTATTCAATTTTTTACATCAAGTTGCCTAACTCTAATTTTCTGAATTTTATTGCCACTCAAGGGCCTATTTTTTCCATTATGATCCTGCACGTACCCATGTACTATCCTCCTCTACAAAATTATTCCATCTCTTGGCTCCTCATTTATGGGACCAATCCCACCACAGACCAACCACCTCCACCAAAATCCTACAATATCCTTTATAATTTCTATGCACAAACTCGCAACATCTAGACACCAATCTGCATCTACAACATTCAACATTTTCACTACATGATTTTTTTCTCTAACCATCTCTTCTTCTACCATCTTATCTTAAAAATATTATCATAAAATAAATTTACCTCATCTTTTTTCACAATTTCAACTTGTATTTTCTCCTCTTTCATTGCAATGTGCATCTTCTCATCTTCATCAACGATCTTCTCAAGCAACTCTTCTTCTATCATCAAAATTTGTGCTAATAAATCATATTCTCCATGCTTTACTACTACAACCTCTTCATATTCCATCAATGGATCTTCATCCTCTTCATTCTTTCTACCCATTTATTTATCTTCGACCATTGTTGCACACAACTCTTCATCTTCCTCATCCTTTCCTTTCATGCCTTTCTCATGGCATACCTTCGCTACAGGCTTATCACTCTTTCCTTTGTCATGTTTGATAATTTCTTCATCCTTCTAGGCTTCCATTCTATCAACTCTTGCATTAATGTCAACCATCATTACCAAAATATTCCTCTTCTCATACTACATCCAACCTTCCCATATCAAGGGCTTCTTCCTCATCAATATTTCCATCTCATTTTCTGCAATCTTTCACAACTCTCACACTTATTTTCTTGACTCGCTAGCTCTCAATTTCTCAGGGCTTCTATCTACCTGCAACAATCCTCACATGAGCTCTTCTTTACTACCTTCTATACTCTACTCTACTCGTAGATCTTGGTGGATTTTCTCCACTCTCAAGATCTCCTACTCTAATACCAAATTATGCAGAAGACAAATCACACTCCCAATTCAATTCCAATTTGACAAAAAAATCAAACTACCTGATCTCAATTCATAATTTCAATTGTTGAATGAAAAAAATATTAATTTTCCATTTTAATTTCAAGAAATTTGATGGTTGCAAAATAAATCAAACCTAAAAAATAAAATCCATACTCAAACATAAATTCCATTGGAAAATAAACTGCCTCCATATTTTAGAACTTTAATAGGCACAATCCAAATATTGTAATTGCTTTCTTCTTGGAATAAATTATAGTTTACAATATTTGAATACATCTTTTACTATTGCAAATCATTATCTTCATCACATATCCACCAGATATGGCATGACCCACTAAGTTTCCTCTACACAAATTAGTTGGTTCAATCCTCTATGCAGTCTATCAATCTGCTCACTCATAGTTGCATCCAAATTTGTATGTACATTTTTCAACCCCCTATAACTTCTTCCTTATCCTCTTTGCAACCCCTCCACTAACTGTCACTACTCTAACTATGCTTTTACTTATTTTTGCTTTAAACTATTTAAATGTCTCTTTCCTCATGAAATTTGGTGGACTCTCTGTACATTCACCCCTCACTACACAAGTCTGTGATGGAAATTGTGTTCTTTTTGGGTGCTCTATCCTTTCCATGCAACACCTTCAAACCCTCTTCCTTAAACCTCCTCACAATAAAACAAAATCAGGAATTTTAATCTCTTTTCCCCCTTTTAGTCTATTGCATGATTCTTTTCTTGGTCATTACTATGGCCCTTCATTTTCCTCGTGGTATTTTTTTTTTTCATTTTTTATATTTTCTTCCCAAAGAAAACTTGTAAAGAAAATATGATGTGTCCTCTTCAATATAAAAACTTCTACAACACATGAGGCATCATCCTCTTTCCCTTCCTCAAAATCAATTAAAACATGTAAAATAATCATAAAATAAATATAAGATTGTTGGATTATAATGAATATGCAAAGGATCACAATGCCAATTCACTATCAAAATCACAACATGACATTTTGTCGATTAATGACAATAGTGTCGCTCAATCACCTCCAAATTGACCACCAAGACTGTACTTCAAGAGAAAAATTCAAAACTGAGATAAAATTTAAAATGATTTATTTTTGTTGATGCGGATTTCCAAAAGCCTAGCATGCTCTTGCATCACATTGTGATGTAGGATTCAAGCATTCAAATCAAATTTCAAGCATCAAGATCACATCATCAATGAAGTCATTTCATGCAAGATCAAGACCTTGGAGATATGTGTTAAATTTGAGTCCTTCAAAGGTTTCAAATCAAGGTTTTGGTGAGTTGCAACATAACAATTGTTCATTCATCATTCCTTTCATGTTTCATTGTTTAATTTCAATGTTTGATTACCAAAACGTGTTTTGACCAAGGAAAAAGCCCATTCACCAAAAACAAACAATTTTTCCCTCTAGTATGTTTTGTAGATCTTAGGTGGAAGAAGGATTGAAGGTCTATCAAAAGAGAAAAATTTCCAAAGTTGTCAAAGTTACAAAGTTGTCAACATTATCATTAAGCCATGAAAACTCACTTTCAAAATTTAATTTTGAATTTCCAATAGTGAAACCTAGAGAAATTGGGAGTGTAGGCCAAGAACCAGAGAGTTGTAAAAGTAGATTTTCAACCCCTGTAGCAAGACCCATTTAGCCTTGGGAAAATGAGCCCCAAGAGGGTCACACTCAACATAGGCTTTTTGTGACATGTGAATAAAGTCACATCCTTCTCAAATCTATTGAAACTTTCTAGAATTTTCCACATTAAGGTTTAAATTTAATGTTTCAAGTGTTACATTGCATTATTGCATTCATTTGGTATTTTTCATTTACCTTCCAAAAGTGTATTTCAGGTTGATTTACCCATCCTCAATCATAAGGAAAATGACAAGATCTCCATCGAGGTCGACTCACTAAGGGTTGAAAGTCAATCTTGCCCTAGGGGATCTCTTTTTCCTAATGAAATAAGGAAGGGAAGTGTAGGTGCATACCCCTATTCAAAATCCATCACCCACATTTTTCCACCGTTCCAACAACTAGTTAGAGAGACGAATATATGGTCACTACTATTAATTATGAAATATGGTTGTATTGACTATCTCATAATCAAATACAATTTTTAGATAGTACCCTATTACTCTAGTTAGCTGAAGATAGCATCATTTGGTATGTTATCCCTAAGTGATATCCTTGTTCCACCACAAGTAGAATATTTATCAACTCCTTTTTTCTCTTTTCCATTTCTTTCAATTGTAAAAATGTATTATGGGTTTAAATTCCTATGTGATGCCACACATTAGATTCTTTTTTTTTAAATTGTAGGTTACAAAGATAAACCATTTATTTTCAAGGGTCTATGTAAAAATAAGTTGCATCCATATTAATATAAATATATTTTGATTAAGTGTTTGAATTAATTTACTTTCTTGTTTTATGTTTGATTTTACTTTGGCATGCATATGTATAGTGGTTTAAACAAAAGTCAATGTAGAGACAAAGTACAATGGTGAAAATTGTATACCTTGTAATTTTTGTCTTTATTTTGGTTCACTTTGACCAAGATATCCTTTATACAATGAAAAATGAACAAGTTAGACAATTTTTTATGAAAATTTACCTATTACTTGAACCTTACTTAATTCTATTTCTATACACTCCAAGGGATTTGTTCTAATCCTTAGTTGTATCCATTCCACACCCAAGATTAGACCAACAATTTGTACAAATGATTCAAATCAATTTTGTGACGCATAGAAATGATCTGAGAACTTTCAATTTTCAAATTCAAATTTAATACCAACCTACCATTTCAATTTAATTATTATATGCTAACTTTAAGTATGAAATGTTTGATTTGTTTCCTTTGAAATTCTATTTAAAAATAGACCATAATTCATTATCATGATCATAGAAATCATTTCATAAGAACTCTCAAGCTACATTCATCCACAAAATGAAAACATATTACTATATAAATATTTACATCAACATATAGAACATTGATTACATATTTTCTTGTTATCTTTAATCATTTTCAAAACAAATTAACCAAATATATAGACTAGGTGTTTGCCTAAATAGAATCATATTCCATATCATTGATAAAGTTTTACAAACACTCATAACTCTCAAGTTACATTCATCCACAAAATGAAAACATATTACTATATTACATATTTTCATCAACATATAGAACATTGATTACATATTTTCTTGTTATCTTTAATCATTTTCAAAACAAATTAACCAAATATATAGACTAGGTGTTTGCCTAAATAGAATCGTATTCCATATCATTGATAAAGTTTTACAAACACTCAGAACTCTCAAGTTACATTCATCCACAAAATGAAAACATATTACTATATTACATATTTACATCAACATATAGAACATTGATTACATATTTTCTTGTTATCTTTAATCATTTTCAGAACAAATTAACCAAATATATAGACTAGGTGTTTGCCTAAATAGAATCGTATTCCATATCATTGATAAAGTCTTACAAACACAACAAAATTTATCTATTAAAACAAATATAAGCATCCAAAAAAAATTCAAAGATCAAATCTGCACATCCAAATCATATCTGCATTTTTCCTAATCAAATCCACAGACATGTACGACTGATTCTCTTATTATACAAATGGCTAATAATGATACAGAATCATTTTAAAGAACTCACATGAGCTATATACTCCACTTTCACAAATACACAAAAAACATAAACTTGGGCAATGGAGGGCGCTTCTTAGTGTAAACATAAGCTTGCGTAAATGGTTAGATGGTGGCAAAAGGAGACGTCCCAGGCAAAAACAAAGCAGTCTCAGCTACAAAACATATTAACATAATTAGAAATTACGTGTAAGTTGCCTTATTTGGTCTTATCAACAGAGACTGGAATCACAAGAAAAGCTAAAGAAAGTATTCAGTACATCGAATTTCAGTTTATCTAGAAGCATCATCATGGCTGAATTTTCCTGCATGTTGCTTTCAGCAAATCCAGAACAACTAAGAAAATAGTAAGAAGAAGAAAATCTATGCATACCAACAATAGATTATTGGTCCAATTGATAGAATTTTACAGGAAGAATAGAGTCGCCCATAATCAAAATTTTAAATTATATTGCCTGTTGTTTTCAAGGGACCCAAGCTTCTTAATGTCTTTATCCACGTGTTAAGCTCTCTTTTATATATTTCAGTACTTCAGTTCAACTCAATGAAAGACGTTTTGTCTTACCATGGAATTGATGCGACATAGTATTGTTTTGCATAGGTGATAGTCAATGAGAAACAGTCTGCCATTCCATCCATTTTAGACAAATATGTCTGCTGAACTGCAAGTCATTTTAGAAACAAATATGAGTTTGATATTAATAGCATCAGCACTGTTAGGAGCTGCAGCAGGTTTCCTATTAGTGGAAGTGTTTTGTAACATTGATTTTTCTTATAAAACGAGTTAATTTTGGTAACAACATCTTTTCCAAGCTATTGGAATATTTATAGTTTGTCATATATAGAAAAATTAAACGAGGTTCATTGAAGGAGCAATTGTTTTTAAACATTTAAAAATTATAATCTATAAAAATGTATTTTCTACTTTTTCTTATTAGTTTTATGTTACTGTGTATTGATGTTTTGAATACTTTACTTAAGTATGATTTTGTCTATTTGGTACCTCACTTTGTCAAAAACTCTTGATAACTAATACAATAGACACATACATACATACATACATATGTATGCATGTATATATATACATATGCACACACATATGTATTTATTTATATAAATATGCATACTTATTGTATACACTTAAAAATGGTCTTGAGAAATTAATTGATTAAATATGATTTATTTGATTAATTACCCTTAATTCCTCTACTATTAAATAAATAGAAATATTTATTTATATAGTTCATCTTAATTAAATGAACAAATTTCACTTTGTTTTATTTAATTATCATAATTAAATTCATCTACTTAATAAATAAATAGAAATATTTATTTATATTAAGTTCACTATTAATTCTTTTATTTTATCATATTATTTCCTCTTAATTAAATAAACAAATTTAAATACTTTGTTTTATTTAATTATTATCATTATTATTTCTTATATTACTTTATCCATTTATTCTATCTTAAATTAAATAAACAAATTTAAATAATTTGTATTATTTAATCATCTTATCATATTTCTTCTTAATTAAATAAAGACATTCTAAAGTCTTTCATTTAAATTATCATATTTCTTCTATAATTATTTAATATACAACTTCTATAGTTGGTATTATTTAATTATTTATTCCCCAATTTGCTAAATTTTAAATAAACTTAAATATTCAAATAAAAGCATAAACCAAATTTTCCTTTATTCACTCACCAATAAAATTAGATATTTTATATCTAATTAATTCAATTGGCATTCACAAGAAGCTTTGGAGACAAATTGGAGACAAATTTTAATCAATTTTTTAATCTTCTTCCTCTGATCCTTCCTATCATCTTGCCTGGTGTTTTCATGGGGAGGAACTATTCCCAAAATCTTCTCAATCTCTCACCATTCAATCCTCCAAATGGATTGAATCCAAACCTCTACTTTACTGCCCTTGTGCAAATCTGTTGCCGTGAATCTATAAATACAGTCTTTCCCAATAGGAAATGGATCCCAACTTTGTGCAATCTTACTCTGCAGGAAAAAAAATCAAACAATCAAGCATCTTTGTATCATAGCAATCATAGCATCAGTAGAATTCAAATCATAGTTGCATCTTAGTTCTACTATAGCTTTCTTTCATCAGATTTCATGTCAATATAGATTATAGTTGCATCAATATCATCTAGAAATCATTATCAATCATCACATCATTGCATTTAGCATCATTCCATTCTCTAGATTGACATTTTAACGGTCACAAGTGCTTACCAAATCTGAGAGCCCTCTATTATTTAATAAATATTCAGAGATAGGAAACAATGAGAAGCTTTCAAGTTTCTGCTCTTTTTAATAGATTAATTGTTGAATCTTTGATATAATGTTTCATTAATAAGTGTTCTTTTATTCATACTTATTTCACACTTACAATTTGGTGCCCACCATGGGGCATAACCCCATATTTCACATTTTTTCTTTGAAAAGTGTTGTACAGGGTTCTGGTGTGTTTATTTTAGCATAAGCGAGAGTTTTTTTGGCGCTTCCAACGAAAACTATAGCACTTCTGAGGCAAACTTCAGCACTTCAACATAAACTATAGCACTTCAAAAGAATTTTTTAGCGCTTCGATGGCCTGTTTCAGTGCATTGACCAGACGTTCACGACACAGTTGGTCTTTGTTTTCAAAATTTCTATAGAGCTTCGGAAAAATTTGATGGTGCTTCTAAAAAAAATTATATTGCTTCTGATCTAAACTATAGTGCTTATGATTTTTGTTTCAGTGCTTCAAAACTCTTTTTTAGTACTTCTATATTTTCTTTTTTTATCTGGATCTGACACGACCGTGGCTAGAATGTTATGTCTTTTGGACTAAAAAGAATCAATCCTAGGGTAGACACTTAATTTAAATATACCAATCCCAGAATAGTCATTATATTTTGTTGCATTAGTTAAATAAAGTAGCCTAATTTTGTGAAGCAACATCTTCACTTAGTTTAGTACATTGTCTCTTAGGCTTAAAATAAATAATTATTTTTTGTGCTTGTGAGGTGAATAGGCTTATGCTCTCCCCTTAACTAGGTGATCAAAGTGTCAGAATCACCTTTTCCTTTTCATGCAATTTTATGCTTTTGTTAAAACCTTAAGAAGGCTTGTCGTAGTGGAAAAAAGTACTCACCCTACGAGAACGACCTAAGTGGGAATGCCTAAAGCCAAGGATTCCAACCCACTCTAAAAAAATGCGAGTTTTTGATGAAAGTCCAACTCAACAGTAGTGTGAAAGATAACCATCCCTAAAATATTTGTTCTAAAGATTTGGAGGTCTCCTAAGGGAGTTTATCATTAGCCACACCACACGAAAAGCCTATCTAAGAACCATAGTGTAGTATCTAGATGAGTCAGTAACCAAACATTGTAATACTCACAGTGTAAGGGGAGGGAAGAATCTGCCCCCAAGACACTCACCATATAATTGTCAAGGATTGTTTTCTCAAGGGACAAGAAATCCAACTTTGAGTACGCACCTGGAAAAGACAAAAACATGGTTGCCCTTTAGGGGGTGACACAGTTGTGTGGGTCAACACAATTTTAAGATGTGCGTTGTTGAGTATAACGATGACCTTTTTTGACTTTAAGAGTGAGTCTATCTGAAGTGTATCTTTGTTAAAGAAAACCAGTGGAAATCAATAAGGACCATTCATGGTTCTTAAACATACAATATCTGTTTAGACTCTAGATTTAAAAACAATTGTTCTACAATTTGCTTGCTATGTTTTCAAATCATTGTAACTCAGATAAGAGATCATCCTGAAAACCACAAACCAAATCAAACTGGGAAATTTATGAATAGAGATTGGAAATCCAATTTTTTTTTCAAGAAATCCCTCAAAACAAGAGTCAAGAAACCAAAGAAACCACTTAGTTACAAAAATATTTAAAAAAAAAACATTTCTTGTATCAGAGTAGAAAAATCTTGCTTCATCATAGAACTTTCATCCATAGGTTTCACGATTTCGTTAGGGGTTATACTGGTGATTATGCCTTAGAGCCACTTTATTCACAAGCCTATTTCTAAAGAAGAGCTCTGTCACAATATCATAATCATAGTCAACCTATTCGTCAATCCTCCATCCCACAACCAATGATAGAATACTCCACCAGGCCCGATCAACTTTTGCAATAGAGAAACTTGGAATCTTTAGGCTTCTCATCCAACATCAAAAAAATACTGGTGGAGATATCTTGTCAAAATCAAGATTCTCGAAAAACAATCTCTTCATGAGTAGAAAAATTAGACAAAATCATTGAAACCCAAAGTAGTGCATCCACATTCTGTCTTAGTGCTTCTGAGGTCCGTCTTAGCACTTCTGAGGTCTGTTTTAGCGCTTATGAGGTCTATTTTAGTGCTTATGAATCCAAAGTAGCGCTTACACCCTTTGTTTCAACGTTTCTGACCTCTGTTTTAGCGCTTCTGCAAAATAGTGCTTCAAAAAACTGTCATAGCGCTTCGACACTCTATTTTAGTGCTTCCACACTCTATTTTAGCACTTCCACAAAATAACGCTTCTGCACTCTATTTTAGCACTTCCAAAAATAAATAAAAAATAGAGAGCTTCAAAACATATCTTTTAGATTGGTTAAAACTCAGATATTTATCAACCAGAAGCATCTTTTCAATACAGACACTATCTAGAAACCAAAAACAAATAGGTTCCTACAAGTTAACATTCTTTTCAACTGGAACTCAGATCTTGCAAACTATAAAGTGTCAAGCAAATCAAAACAAAATCTTGGTTATTTAGCTAAGTTTCTTCATTGGGATATTATCATCCTACTATCATGAAACGAGACATAGTAATCAGATTTTTAACCTAGTCTCATATATAGGATGTATCATCCTATTTGAATTTGTTAAAATTCATTTGACACTTATCAGACATAGAAGTTCAAAGTTTGGTAGGAAAAAAAAACAAACACTTGTATGCCAATCTTCACTAGGTTACAAAAGCAGAGACTCTTAGAAAAAGAACTTGAAACATCAAATACCATGGTAGAAGAAAATCCTTGGAATAGCCTACATCAAAATGAAAAGAACGAAATAACGGCAAAAGACATACAAACAATGCAACACCCAAAATTCCATAAATTTATGGAAAAGATCTTAGAGCAAGACATGGAGAAATATCTCCTAATGCTAGTTGAATTAGGTGTCAAACTTCCCAAATATTTTGATGTCAATCGCTTAAAAGAAGCACCTAGAACAAATGAAATTGAAATACCACAACACACAAAAAATGTTGATCCATTTGTTTCCCTAACAAGTCAAATGAAAAACTTA
This sequence comes from Sequoiadendron giganteum, assembly GCA_007115665.2. Taxonomy (NCBI): domain Eukaryota; kingdom Viridiplantae; phylum Streptophyta; class Pinopsida; order Cupressales; family Cupressaceae; genus Sequoiadendron; species Sequoiadendron giganteum. The sequence continues at coordinate 129,615,381 of CM021103.1, read as the reverse complement.
CAACAACAACTGCAAGACATGACAAAGGGAAACACGAAAAGGTATGCATTATAGGACATTTTTCCTTATCCTTTTGACCCAATAATAGACATGATACCTTTCCCTAGACACTGTGAATTCCCAAAATATGACAAATACCATGGTAAGACAAATCCAATCGACCATATAAGGGAATTCAAGACCATGAGCTTAGAATTTGCGCAAGAAGAAACTTACCTAATGAGGTTATTCCCAAGAAGCTTAGGAGGTCAATGTATGGAATGGTTTTCCAAACTACAACTAGGAATACGAACTTTTGAAGAGCTTGTCAATAGGTTCATGTCACAATATTCTTTTAACATCCAACATGACGTCACAATAAAGGACCTCTATAACATGAAGCAAAACAAAGGTGAGACATTCCTATCCTTTTTACAGTGATGGCGAAGACTATTTGCTAGGTATCCTCGATCTATACCTGAGGAAGATAAAATTGAGTTATTCATAGACAATCTGACAAATGAGATGATCTATAGGCTTGAATTACAATTTCCTCCAACATTTGAAAAACAGATTCAAAATGGACTTAAATCAAAGAAGCTTTGGTCAAATGAGGTGTGATCCAACACTACAATGAAAAATCAAACAACACCAACTCCTCAAATCAATATACCAACAATGACAAACCTAAATTCTGGAAAAAGAATAAAAATACTGGGATCAACAAAACTACAAATGACTTACAAAATGCAAAGCCAGTTTTTAACTTGACAACCTCTACTACAAAGACAAACCAAAATAGTGACCAAAACATCAAGTCAAATATCAATCTAAACAATGGAGAATCAAAACCACAAATATATCAAAAATCATCAAACCGATGTAGATTCACACCATTAGGCCAAACACTAGAATCAGCAATGAGGGAACTTATTGCAAGTGGTCTTATCACTGCACGAGAAACACAATTTTGGGATCCAAAAGTCAAACCACCATGGTGGAATGACGCAGATTACTGTAACTTCCATAACAATAAGGGACACACGACAAATGATTGCATGGAATTAAGACATATAGTCCAAGATCTGATTGACAACAAAAGGGTATACATAGAGGGACATCAAAACAACAATGATCATACAGCCTGTAAAGACCTTTACAAAATTACAACAAGGGAGAGTCATCTTCTACAAAAAGTAAAGGAAAAAATGTCAATCATGTTTACGATAGCATGATATTTTGTTTTTCTAAAGTAGAAAGTGATACTGTCACTAGTAATCACATTGATAACAATAAAACCAATGACATTATACGACTAGATCTAATCCCGAGCATACAAATATTCGACAATCAGATAAATGTTTTAAAAATCAGAGAAAGACAAGACTATCAACTTATTAGTGTAATGACAAGGGGGCAATCCAAGATCATTTTGAAGGTATTTTCCCATAAAAACACCACTCCACCTCCAAGTCAGTACAACATTGTCGACCAACTTCAGAAAATACCAGCACAAATATCAATACTTGAACTCCTTAAACTATCACCATCTCATAAGGAGGTTTTAGAACAAGCACTTATTGCCACCACAGTACCCAACAACTTATATGTTTGTCAATTCTAGGATATGGTGGGAAATTTGACCACACCACACTGTTTATCATTCTTTGAATAGGATGATGTTTCACTTAATCATCCACATAACACCGCCCTCCATATTGAAGTTTTGATACACAAACATCGTGTTAAAAGGGTCCTAATAGATGGGCAAGCTGATTTGAACATCTGTACTTTAAAATTAATCCATGCACTAGGGTATTCAGATAATGTTATTGATGCCCTAAGGAAAATGACAATAAAGGCTTATGATGAAGAAGAGAGATCTTCTAAAGGACTGATTGTGTTGCCCATTCAAGTGGGACTAATGGTGAAAAATATAGCATGCCAAGTACTAGAAAAATATTTAACCTACAATATACTCTTAGGATGTTCATGGATTCACGAAATGCAAGCAATACCTTCGACCTATCACCAGTGTTTGAAATTTCTAGTTGATGGACAAGAGGTGACTATATCAGTAGATTATAACAATCCTCAAAATTGTAACACACTTATAACTCCTCAAGACACCTTTGTGCCTCACAATAGGGAAGCATGCACTTCGAATTCATCAGATGGTGAAAAACCTCCAAACATTATATCCAAGTGGGTGGAGAAAAAGGATAAATCAAAAGATACAAGTGTTGTTGAATCTACATTAATAGACAATAAGGATCCGTTAAATTCTCTATCATAGAAATTCCAAGAAAAGGTCCAGCTAACAGACAAAGGCATGGGACAATATTCTATTGAACAGTCTCTTAATATTTCACAATTGATGCCATCTTCAAAGTCATATGGACAACCATCAATGATAAAACAACAACCATCACAACCTTCCACGGTTCTAGAGGAAATATTTGTGAAAGTCAGTACTATAGAGGATGAATCAGAAGACAAATCTATCCTCGATTGGTTGTACAAAGATGAAGAAACATCGACATTAAAAAACATTAGCATCAAGATAGATAAGTATGGCAAAATAAATGCTATTTTAGAAAAAATGGGTTATGAAGGGCAGGGACCTGTTGGAAAAAGGAAAGAAGGCATCATAGAACCCATTCAACCTCTTACTCTTTATTCAAAGGATAAGATAGGACCGGGTTACTTAGAAAAAGAAAAGAAAGAAATGACTAAGAAGGTAGTTGAAAGAATCCTTCAAGTAAGAGATAGCTCTGAAATAAATCCAAATGAATATGAATGGGATCGATATTTTGATATATCTTATACAGATGTCTAAATTGATGTCCTAAAACAATATGCACCTACACGTGAGGAGGGACAAAGCTTTGGGTCTAGACCACTTTTATTAGAATCACAACATATCAATGACTCAAGTGAGGATGAACAAACATCGAGTGAACTAGATAATCTCGAGGAATGTAACATCATTGACCTCGACATCCCTAATAACAACTCTGATGACATAACTATTTGAACCCTTACTGCCATTAACCCAAGTCAATCCGATGACTTCCTGCCCTTAGTCCATCTTGTACTTATCGATTGGGAACCCATTGAACCTATAAATGTACCCATTTTTGTAAATGATGATGCTATCATAAATTTCCTTTGTTGTGACGAACCTAGTACAAGTTCTATCCATAAATCTCATAACAACGCGGTTCGACGGGAGGGTGTCAAATCTTCTAGTTGTAAAATAGAACATAGGAAAAATGGATCTAATGGTGAAAACCATTCTATGGCAGCATTAGATCTTGAAAAAAGAAAAATAAAGAACGCATCGGATGGTAAAAACCTCTTTGAGGCACTAAAAGATGGGAGATTTGACACCCTTCTAGAAAATCATCATGAAAGATCATTAGTTCTGGTGGAACCTACACATTCTGTAAACATTGGCATAGAAGAAATAGAAAAGATTTTACATCTAGCAGAATTTATGACATAACAAGAAAGACCTGAATTTATCAATTTTTTGAAGAAAGAAGTATTAACTTTTCTTGGTCATACTCCGATATGCTAGGATTAGACCCAAATCTTTTAATGCATCATTTGTCTTTGCCTAATGGAATCAAACCTGCAAAACAAAAATAAAGAAAGATGCATCCATATATCGCACTAATGGTAAAATTTGAGTTGAAGAAGTTATTGGATGCATGATTCATTAGGTCTATTGATTATGTCGAATGGATATCAAATATCGTACTTGTGTCAAAGCCGAATAATAGTATCAGGGTATGTATAGATTTCAGGGATCTAAATAAGGCATGCCCCAAGGATGATTTCCCCTTGCTTAATATTGACATCATCATGTACTTAATAGCAGGGCATGCCATGTTATCAATAATGGATGGTTTCTCCGGCTACAACCAAATCAAGATAGCATCAGAAGATTAGGAGAAAACTACATTCACATGTCCATGGGGAACCTTTTGCTGGAATGTCATGCCCTTCGGTTTGAAAAATGTAGGGAAACTTATCAAAGAGAAATGACCACTATCTTCCATGATATGATGCATAACTTTATGGAGGATTACGTGGATGATATTCTAGCTAAATCTTATTCTAGAGAAGGACATTTGGATATCCTAGGCAAAATTTTCACAAGGCTAGAAAAGTTCAATGTCAGACTTAAACTTAAGAAATGTGTCTTTGGGGTTACATCAAAAAAACTCTTAGGATACATAGTCTTAGAAAAATGTATTGAAGTAGATCCAGCAAAGGTAAAGGCAATAATGGAAATGCCACCACCCAGAAAAATCAGTCAACTAAGGTCACTATAAGGAAGGCTACAATCAATCAAGAGATTTATCTCCCAGTTGGTAGACAAAAGTCACCCATTTAATCATCTATTGCATAAGAATTTTGTATTCAAATGGGATCAAGGGTGTGAAACAAATTTCAACCAAATGGGTATGTGCAGGATCATGATGGACCAAAAAGTGGCGATATGTAAGTGATATGATGGCCCCTGTGGCTGACAACTTTTTTTTTACCCAAAATTGATGACACGAAAAGGGTTTTTAAAGGAGATTCTTAGGTTTCCACCAATATAAATTATGCTTTACTTTGAATTTAATATGTTATTATTATTCATTTTTTATTTGAATTATGACTAAAGTCCTGATTGATAGGCTGATTGAAAAACATCTATAGCTTTCAAAGGGTATCATATTTTTTGAATCTGAAACATGTGTCACATTCTATGCTTCACATACTATAGGATTAAAAAAAAAAAATTGAATTTCATGAATTTTTGGCCAAGTTAAGGTGGTCAGACGTACGAGTTTTTATAATTTTTAAAAGTTGTAATAAAAAAATAATAATTAGTTATTTACTTGGAAAAAAATTACAAAAAAATATGCATCACATCAAGAAATGAGTCTTCTACTTTTATCTAAAATCTTATATTATCATTTTATTGTGGTTAGGGTGGTTAGGTATACACCTACTTCTTATTTTTTCCCTGAAATTTAAGTTCTACTGCATTGAAATTTCAAATTTTCACCAAATAGATTTTTTTTAAATAAAAATAAACCTAGTAGTTTAGAAACTACATTCAATTTGAAACAAATTATATTCTTACATATTTTTGAAATAATATAATTAACTTATTCAAATTTTTACGTCAAGTTGCCTGACTTTAATTTTTCTGAATTTTATTGCCACTTAAGGGCTTGTTTTTTCCATGATGATCCTACACATGCCCAAATAAAGAAATATTTGATGTCGACACCTATTATCATGCCACCTATAGAAGGAAGACCTTTAATACTATACATTGCAACAACGGATATTTCTTTAGGAGCATTGTTGGCATAAGACGATTATGAAGGAAGGGAACAAGCCGTTTACTACATTGGCAGAACTTTGAATGGCTATGAAATAAATTATACCTTCATTGAGGAATCTTGTTTGGTAGTGCTATTTGCTACCCAACAGTTGTAGCATTACATTTTGACTCACATAATCAGGCTCATAGCAAAAATTGACCCATTAAAGTATCTACTTAGTAAGGCTTCTTTAACAAGTAGATTGGCCAAATGGGTCATGCTTTTAAGTGAGTATGATATTCAATATGTGGAAAGAAGAGCCATCAAAGGTCAAGTGATCACCAAAAAATTAGTCGAAGCTCATTTAACTGATGATCATCCTATGACAATGGAGTTTCTTGATGCACACATTCTTACAGTAACAACACAACAATGGATACTTTACTTTGATGAATCATATACACAAAGAGGATCTGGTGTGGGAATTTTGTTCATTACACCCCAAGGACACACCATCCCAAAATATTATAGACTAATGTTTCCACGTACCAATAATGTGGCAGAGTATGAGGCATTAATCATTGGCATCAAAGTGGAAATTGAATGGAAAATCATAGTTACAAGTATATGGGGATTCTCAACTAGTCATTTATCAAGTAAATGATGAACATTAGATGAAAGATGAGAAGTCGATGCCCTATAAGTAGCTAATAGATGATCTCAAACAATACTTTTTCAATATCAAATTTGAGAAAATTCCAAGGGTAAAAAACAAAGCGACAGATGCTATGGCGACAATTGCTTTTCTTTTACAACTACTAGAGAAACATGGTCGTTATGAGTTTATGGTAGAACAAGTATCTAATCCTTCTTATAATAGTTCGAAATCCCAAACCATATAGCATTTAGATGTTGTTGAATCCTCCATCTATGAAAATACCTATGCGTACCTAAAAGACAACATCCTTCCTCTTGATCTTTCCAGAAACCAAAAACACAACTTCATCCACCAATCCGCCCGACATACTTTAATCGCTAACATACTTTATCATCGAGGTCTAGATGATACTCTTCTCCGATGTTTAGAACATAACAAATCTAAGGAACCCTTATGTGAGGTTCATGAAGGTATTTGTGGAACTCATTCAAGTGGTATAACTCTAGCAAAGAAACTCCTCCGTTTAGGATATTATTGGCCAAGGATAGAGAAGGAGTCTTATCAGTTTGTCATGAAATTCCAAAAGTTTCATATTCATAGTAATTTGATCCATGCACTAGCTCAAGAATTACACCCATTCACATCAACATGGCCCTTTTGTCAATGGAGACTGGACTTGGTAGGAAAGATAAATTTGTCTTCATCCAATGGACACAAGTTCATAATCACAACGACATAATACTTTACGAAATGGATAGAAGCAGTTCCTCTCTCAACTATCACTAGAAAATAGATCTTTTCATTCATATTGAACTACATAATTTGTCGGTATGGCATACCTTAGTCCATTACCACTGATAATGGATGACCATTTAAAAACCAGGATGTCTAGGAATTGTGTGAAAAAATTCATTTCCAACATTATTTCTCAACACCGTATTATCCTTAGGGAAATGGCCAAGCAAAGGCCTCTAACAAAACAATTCTAAAAATACTCAAGAAAATGGTTAATGATGTTGGGCGTGATTGGCATGTTCAGCTTAATCCTGCACTATGGGCCTACAGAACCAGCATCAAAACACCGACAGGAGCTACACCATATGCCTTGGTATATGGATCAAAGGCCATACTACCCATTGAGGTAGAGATTCCATCACTTCATGTGTCACTGAAAGGAATCATTTCAGATGAGGACTGTAGAGTATCTAGGATTGAAGAACTGGAACTATTGGATGAGCGTCGTCAACAAGTTGTCAATCATCTAACGGCATACCAAAAAGGAATATCAAGGAGCTACAATCATAAGGTAAAGCCTAGAGTCTTTTAGGTTGGTGATTTGGTCCTAAAAGAGAACCCTAGAAATTAGTAGGATAGAGAAAAGAAAGGGAAGTTTGAACCTAACTGGCTAGGTCCCTTTGTCATCATATTAGTTTATGGATTAGGTGCTTATCAGCTATCAACACCTGAAGGAGATTTTTTTGATGAACCTCTCAACAGTATCCATCTCAGAAGATACTACACTTGAATCACCTAGTGCATGTTTCAAACCTCTGAAAAATGGTTTCCTTGATGAAAACCTGGCAAACAGGCTTCTTGGTAACAGAAAAATACAAAAAAAAAAGGATTATAAAAATATGAAAAAGTGTAATAAAAACATATAGTGAAAACCTAGAAACAGGTGCTATTTGTGATTTAACCAGCTTTTCCATCTATTGATACATGTCATGGTCATTACTTTCACCATCATTTTGCATCCATTATCATATCATTGCAAATGATCATGGCTCACACTAGCTTGAGGGAAACATCTACACATCACTGGGGGAAATAAAACATCGAGCTTGGAAAAAAACAACAAAAACAATGATCGAAATACAACCAACATGGAACATCAATCACTATCAGAAATACTTTGGACATCCAAATATGGTAGCGAAAAAAAATTTGAAAAAAAAAAGGGTCAAAAGAGTCAGTCTCAAAAATTCAAAAACACAAGTCTATGTCAGTCAAACTACGTAGTCTCTACATGTATAACGTAGGCAAGGCTAATCTTTGATCAGCCCCCGAGGTCCCTAGGATAGGTCATTAGGTTAGGTTTGGTCCAATCTCGGAATACAACAAAAACATCACAAAATCAAGATGGATGATCTAATCTGACTAACGATTGAAAAAATTTAAGTAAAGGTTGGATATGTAGTATTTTTTGATTATTTTTTATAATTTCTTTGGAGTAACTCAATGATGTAATGAACTAGAGAAGCTAGGAAGAAGAATGGTATTTTCATTTGTCTTATGTTTGTGAATTAATTATTTAATGTGTGAATTGTCATGGGACGTGCTCTACAAATGTATCACTGATGACATTCGGAATCCACACACTAAAATGATTGATCCTTTTCTTTTTACACAAGAAATTATCATGTCATCTTGGTTTAATTATAACTCAATGCTTGTGTTCACTTGCAATATCAAAAATCATGGAAGTTGTACTCAGGTCATCATTGGTCTAAAATATACCTTTGATGCTTGTACTCACTTTCAACATTTTTTAAAGCTCTATGATGATACAAAGCACAAAAAGTACTATTAAAATGCCAATGTTTGCATGTAGTATGTTATTCATAAATAGTTTATACATCTGCAGAGTATTTTCTTACAAAATGTTTGTGAAAAATTCAAATTGATGATTACCATTTCTCATAAAAGACTAATTATACTTGACATAAACAAAAACATCATTGTAACCATGTAGTTGCATCAAAAAAATTCACATTATAAGGTATTTTCTATTCATCATTCATACATTTTAATCAAATCATTTTGCATTCGGGTATGTGCAGGATCATCATGGAAAAAACAGGCCCTTAAGTGGCAATAAAATTTTGAAAATCAGAGTTAGGCAACTTGACGTAAAAATTTGAATAAGTTATCTATATTATTTCAAAAATATGTAAAAATAGAATCTGTAGAAAATTGAATGTAGTTTCTAAACTACTAGGTTTATTTTTGAAAAAAAAAATCTATTTGGTGAAAATTTGAAATTTCAATGCAGTAGTACTTAAATTTCAGGGAAAAAATAAGAAGTAGGCGTCTGTCTGACCACCTAACCACAATAAAATGATAATATTTTTTTATAAGATTTTAGATATAAGTAGGGGACTCATTTCCCAATGTGATGCATATTTTTTTGTAATTTTTTTCCAAGTAAATAATTAATTATGATTTTTTTATTACAATTTCTTTTAAAAATAAAAAATTGTATGTCTAACCACCTTAACTTGGTCAAAACTTCATGAAATTCAATTATTTTTTTAATCCTATAGTATGCAAAGCATAGAATCCGATGCATGTTTCGGATTCAAAAAATGTGATACCGTTTGAAAGTTATAGATGTTTTTCAATCAGGCTATCAATGAGGACTTTAGTCGTAATTCAAATAGAAAATGAATAATAATTATTTATTTAATTCAAAGTAAATAATAATTTATATTGGTGGAAAGCTAAGAATTGCCTTTAAAAACCCTTTTCGTTTCATCAATTTTGGATTAAAAAAAAGTCATCAGCCACATGGGCCATCATATCACTAAGATATTGCCACTTTTTGGCTCATCATGATCCTGCACATGCCCATTCATCATATCGTATTTCTCCATATCATATAAAAGTTCTAAAAGAAAATTTCAAAACTAAATCATATCATTGCATTTTTCATCCATCCACTAATTATTTCTCCCATATCATATCATTGCATTCTCCATTTACATTTTATTATCATTACATCAGTTCATCACATTATCCATTCACATTTTATTATCAATACATTACTAACATACATTAAAATACATCATACATCCATTCATCATTTTATTATTACATCATATTATTGCATTTTCATCAATTCATAATTTATATCATACATCATCTATTTTCACATTTATATCAACATAGGAAAATACATCCCATTTGCATCACATCATTACATCCACATTCTTGTATAAAGATGGTCATCATATAAAAATAAAATAATCATGCATCCATACATCGACATCATATATCCATACATCATTCATTAAATAGACCATCATAAACCATATCATATCACAAGATCATCTAGAATCAAGGAAATCATCACATGGCATGTAGAACATGGTAAATAAATGCATCCATCATAGAATCATAATAGAACCCATCATAGATCAATAATAGTTTGTTGCATATCATGTAAATCATATAAAACATCAATGACAAGTATACAATGAAGTCTGAAATAAGGCAGATATATCATCAAAACTAGTTGGATCGAAGTATACATCATGTCTCAAAAATAACATAGAATCATAAAAACATCTAAGATATACTGCTGCCAGATGGTGCAGGAATCATGGGACCAGTACCTCCACAACCACCAGATGGACTGGGACCTCCTAGATCTCTATGAGGTAGTTGGGTCACACCCTCACTGACAGTCCTGGTATGTGTCCTACCTGACCGTAAAGGAGCATAACTCACTCTCCACTCAACAGGGACTGGATCATGATAACAACCCCTATAAAACTCTTCCTCTCAGCCAACATAGAGAACCTCCCTCATATAATCTCCAACACTGGTACCATCGGTAATCCATTGTAAAGTATTTACAGTTGCCTATGCCCACTCTGGGATCTGCCTAGCACTATCCCTCTTTGTCGTTAGGGTGACAATCTACATTTGTGTCGCTATCAACTGTCCCTGTACCTGTGTCAAGGCCTGTGCATGAGCTTGTGCCTAGGTGTGTAGCTACATCTATGTCTGCACAAGTAAACCCTATGCCTGAACAAGCTGCCCCTATAGAGTCTGAATCTGTACCTGGAGGGAGGCAATCTATGTCTCATGATCTAAAGAAGATGTCTCCACTGCTTGCCTCTTACGAGGTACACTAGTGGATGGACCTATACTGCCTACCACAATACCTCTGCCACCATCCTTTCCATCAGCACTACTGCTCTCACCACTGTTGCTCCCCTCACTGTCCTCACTACCACTATCATCATCCTCATCACTACCCTCCACATCCTCAATGTCAACATCCTCCTCTCCACCCACATCCTCTGCCTCAACATCCACAACCTGCTCCTCCACCACATCCTCTACTTGTCTCCATCACCGACCATGTGCAACTGTAACATCCTCCTTTATAGGTAATGGTGTTGGCTCATCAGGAATAGTGATCTGAGGGCATGGATGTAATTCAAGATAAGCCGCATACTCCTTTATCGCTGGCGCCTCTGTAATATCATGACATATGTCCCAGGCTAAGGGTTGTAAGATGTAGTATCCCTCTACTAAGGTATCATAGGATAAATGTGGCCCCCACTCTGCTACATCACTCTAACATCGGGCATAATGTGCAACACCCTAGGGCATGCACTGAACAATACCATACTACCTGTAGACCCTCTGCAGTAGGAATCTCTCTAAAATGAAGCGATTCTTGCCAATCAAGTACATAGAATCACACATGTATCTCATCTTTGCATCATCCTCATCCCAGTGCTCACAATCCAGATATGGGTACCATGTCACTACCTCTAAATCATCCAAAATGTGCCTCCAATGCTCCAACTTACCCATCCTAGACTGGGTAAGTCGACCTCTATATCTGAAAACATATGGCCTAGTAGCAAACCTATCTCAAACTGGCACTGGTCGCATGACAACAAAATGCTCCCATGCCAAAACCTGAAGCAAGGTAGCTCTTGATGATTAACTGCGCCCTCTCAAATAAATAGTTGTATGCAAATCATGATACAAATGTGCCAGCTGGAACATCCCCCAAGCATAGTGGGTCCCATGTACGATCATACTCTCAAGTACATGGCCCCAGATGACAGATAGTCCCTTTGACCTACAATCAGGACAAAGGAACCCTCTAATAATTCCTGCCATAACTAAAGGTAAGGTGGCATAAGAATCCACAATCTCTCACCATGGAATCCACATCCCAACAATATGCTCATCCTGAAAGACTCTATGAAGAGCATCTATCCTGCCCACCTCCTATAAATCATACACAACAATCTCTCCAACAAATGGTATCTGTAAAATACACTAGACATCTTCTAGGGTGATAGTCATCTTGCCAGTGGGTAAGTGGAAGGTGTTATGATCATTGTGCCAATGCTCGGTTAAAGCTGTGAGAAGATCCTGATTAAACCTAATTTGGGGCATGTCAAGAAGAGAAGCAAGTCCACACCGAACAATAATTTGTGTCTCATCTGGTGTCAACTGTGGAATTAAATCAAATTTCCATGGGAAATGCTCTTGAATCTAGAGGTTATCCAAAGACTTCTATCATCATAAATTGTTCAAAATCAGTACACTATGTCAAAAATCACAGGTCATTATACTATCGAATATAATCAGCTCTTGGTATGAATTTTGATCAAACTTCATGAGCAAACATCACCAAACCTCACATATCATGAGGTCATCATTATCAATCTAAATTGTACTTCGCCTAACATGAGGTCAATTTATCAAAATCAACCTCGCCTATCATGAGGTTCATCACAAATGAGATTATTTCTCACCTATCATGAGAATAATTCTTATCTATCAATCATCAAAATCAATCATCAAGGTTATTTTAGATCATCAAATCATATTAAAGCAATGGGTTGACATGATCGAAATTGACAAAATCAAGTTTAAAATTTGACAAATTTTGCAAATCTGACTTGGATGCGCTAAAACCTGCATTCAAAGTGCTAAAAGATCAGAAGCGCTAGAAAAGTTTATCAAAGTGACATATCACTAAAAGCACTATTTTAGGAGGTCAAAGCAACGAAACAGATGCTCGAAGCACTAAAATCTTCAATGTGCTAAATTAATCACTAGAAGTGCTAATTTATCCTACCATAGCGCTAATCTTCTCAAAGCGCTAATTTAAATGCTCGAAGTGCTAATCTATCCTATCCTAGTGCTAATTCACCAAAGCGCTAAATTAGCTTACTGAAGCGCTAAACTACCTAATCAAAGTGCTGCTTTTCAAAAGCATTAAAACAGATCCTAAAAGCGCTATAGTGCATTCTTGAAGCACTAAAACTATGAAAATTTCAAATGTATATAAAAATGTGAAAAACATGAATTACGAGGAGGTCTAGGGGTACGTACCGGAGGTCCATAAGTTGTCGGGTGCTGATGACGTCGCACTCGCTCGAACCGGTGGGTGTAGTAAGGGATCAACATTTTTCTCCAAAGTCACAAATATCTCTCTCACAAAGTTTCAAAAGTCAAAATGCACAAATGATTTTGAAAAAGAACCTTTTGACCTTTTATAGGTTATTAAAGGTGGGTTTATGGTGGGATTTTTAAACTTTTAATTATTTTTTATTGAGAGATTAATTGAAATTCATCCACGGACAAAATTTCTACACCAAATATAGGGAGATAAATTATTTTATCATCAAATCATCACTGAATCGTCATAGAATCATCAGAAAATCATGAAAATTTGAAAAATCCAAAAAAATCCAAAATCATCAATTTATCTCCCAAGGGGGCGTATATCCATCATCAGCTGAAATCAATGTCCGGGGCATACTGATTTTTCATCGATACTGACAACAACAAAAGCAAAAATTTCTTTGAAGCAATGTGTAAACATGTCACTTCAAAGAGGGAAAAATGTATACACCTAAAAATGGTCTAGAGAATCCAATTGATTAAATATGATTTATTTGATTAATTACCCTTAATTCCTCTACTATTAAATAAATAGAAATATTTATTTGTCTAGTTCATCTTAAATTCTTCAATCTTTATTCTTTTACTCTCATCTTAATTAAATGAACAAATTTCACTTTGTTTTATTTAATTATCATACTTAAATTCATCTACTGAATAAATAAATAGAAATATTTATTTATATTAATTTCACTATTAATTCTTTTATTTTATCATATTATTTCCTCTTAATTAAATAAACAAATTTAAATACTTTGTTTTATTTAATTATTATCAGTATTATTTCTTCTATTACTTTATCCATTTAATCTATCTTAAATTAAATAAACAAATTTAAATAATTTATATTATTTAATCATCTTATCATATTTCTTCTTAATTAAATAAAGATATTCTAAAGTGTTTCATTTAAATTGTTATATTTCTTCTATATTTATTTAATATACAACTTCTATAGTTGGTATTATTTAATTATTTATTCCCCAATTTGCTAAATTTTAAATAAACTTAAATATTCAAATAAAAGCATAAATCAAATTTTCCTTTATTCACTCACCAATAAAATTAGATATTTTATATCTAATTAATTCAATTGGCATTCACAAGAAGCTTTGGAGACAAATTGGAGACAAATTTTAATCAATTTTTTAATCTTCTTCCTCTGATCCTTCCTATCATCTTGCCTGGTGTTTTCATGGGGAGGAACCATTCCCAAAATCTTCTCAATCTTCTCAATATCTCACCATTCAATCCTCCAGATTGAATCCAAGCCTCTACTTTGCTGCCCCTATGCAAATCTATTGTCATGAATCTATAAATAGAGTCTTTCCCAATAGGAAATGTATCCCAACTTTGTGCAATCTTACTCTATAGGAAAAGCAATCAAGAAATCAAGCATCTTAGTATCATAGCAATCATAGCATTAGTAGAATTCATATCATGGTTGCATCTTAGTTTTATTGTAGCTTTCTTTCATCAGATTTCATGTCAATATAGATTACAGTAGCATCAATATCATCTAGAAATCATTATCAATCATCACATCATTGCATTTAGCATCATTCCATTCTCTAAATTGGAATTTTAACAGTCACAAGTGCATACCAAATCTGAGAGCCCTTTGTGATTTAATAAATCTTTGGAGATAGTTTCAAGTTTCTACTCTTTTTAATAGATTAATTGTTGAATCTTTGTTATAATGTTTCATTAAGAAGTGTTATTTTACTCAAACTTATTTCACACTTACGCATATATATACATATATATACATATATATGTATACATATGTATATGTATATGTATTCAATTTCAAATTATCTATTTTCTTCTTGGCTCATTTCTATGCCCACAAATTTGATGAAGTTCAGTTCTATATTTGTGTCTTTGACTTACATATTTTAAAAGTCAAATTTAATTATGGTCTCTAGTTGACTTATTTTGATGTTATGTGATGAATCCCACACCAAAATATTTAAATTGTGTGTATAGGACAACTATAAAACAACACCTAACCTCTAACTTCATTTGCATCTAGAGATCATCAACTACTTTCAAGAAATTGGCTATCTAAATTTAGTAGCATTCTATCATTTGAGTTATCACCACAATCTTATGGAGGGATCCATATCAAATTTTAGCAACTTTTTACATCATTATATCTTCCTTCCTCTCTACAAAAATTGAAATATTCGTTGCATACTAGGTCATTTATATTTTCTCTTGCATTATATGTCAAAGTCAAAGTATTGTTTCCAAAATTCTAGATTTTAAATTATCTTCTAGTTAGGGAAGACATAACATTAATCATATGTTGTTTCCCACTATTTGTAGCAAGACATTGACTCAATATACTAGAAGCTTGTGAAAAGATCATGGTCCTTGCTTTAAAAAATCCTCGAAGGTATTTTTCAACATCATCATTTTGATGTTAGGTCAAAAGATATAGGTATATCTTTATTTTCAAGTGTAGATGAATTTTATTTACTAGACTTAGAATAGTGAAATAAAGTTCCTTTCTATGTAGCCTTGAATTTTGCACTCAAAGATTTGAACTAGCCAAAATCCTAAAATGATACAGGCATTGATTTATTTTGTTCTACTCCCAACACTTTTATGAATAAGTGATTATGAGTTACAATTCAAAATTCATGATCAAAATATTGGATGCATATCTATCAAATACCAAAATAAACTAAGTGCTTTGACTTATTTTAATTTGCAATCCCTTAATTTTACCACATAATTAGTCACAACTCTAAGTTTGGTTAGTTGAATTTTATTTTTTGATCATTTTTTAAACATGATTATAGTTAAAAAAATGTTTTATTTCTTCTTGATTCCCTTTAGCTTAATTTTATGAATTCAACATTATTGCTTCCTGATTTTTTAGATTTGTTATTTCATATTTTCATATCTTTATTACAGATTTGATTAGGGATTTGATTCACTCTTATGTTGAATTCTTCAATATTGGTTAGGGTTTGGACTCTCATTTTTTAATACATATTCAATACCTACTCTTAGCATTTTAATTTATGATAACATGATTTTTAAATATAATTATTTCAATTCTTTTGAAGTTGTATTTGCTTTTTCTTTCATCATGGATCCTTTACGGTGCTTTGATGATTATTATTTATATTATTCCCATGATAAAGCTATAGATAATGATTATATTTTTAGTTTTATTACTTTTATCATAGCTTGCATAGACTTCCTCATTAATTTCATGCTTACCATGATGACCTCATATATTTTATAACACTAACAAGTATGTGTCAAATGTTGTTTAGGAATGCACATGTAATTTGATTCATACCAATCATTTACAAGATTTTAGATCTCGTATTTTGTATTTGCAGTTTTCGACTTTCTCATGCTTTGATATCTTAGTTCACATTTACAATGTTTGGCCTCAAGTGATCCTACTTTTTTTTTTTAGAATGTTTATATTGAATAGTCTTCCTTTCAATCCTAGGCTATAATTTAACTTAAAAAATGTTAAGGTCATTTATAATGATCTTGCATGCATTTTAGTATTACTACAAGTACACTTGTAACAATATAAGTTGTTCAACAAGAATCCTACAAGTATTTTTATAGATGCTCTAGGAAATTAGGAGTAATTTATTAATGACAATCACTAAAAAGAGTGAATTTTATTACTTTCCATAATGTTATATTCAACTTGGAAAAGGAGGGGTTGGGGCCCTAGCTTGATTGGCTAAATCTTTCCTGTTGCAGGAGGTTGGTCACGAGGTCTAGTCTCCCCCACCCCCGTGATATCAGAGGGCATGTAGCACCAGTGCTGTTGGTCACGTTAAAAATTTTACCAAGTGCACTATAGTTTATAGGGGGTCGTGCTACCCGATTCCTGCAGTCTAATAAAAAAATTTAAAAAAAAAAAACTTGGAAAAGGTTACAAAATAAATGTATGTTTGAAGAACAATTTGATACATGTTTTCCAGTCATAATCCAAAATGTCACCAAGATACATAGATAGTTATCTATTCTCATTCATGGTCGTTATAAGTTATCTTAGATAATATAAAAAAAAAAGGGAAGTCACTATAGGTAGGAGAATATGAAAAGGTAATGTTATGTCTTATGAAAAAACAAAATGACTTTATCTTGGTTTCATATAACCTTTTAATAGATGAAGGTCGTTAAGGTAGTGATTTTTTTACTTCATTGTCATATTATCTATATATTTTAAGCCATGATAAAAAAAATTACTCCATTTTGGTGGTCATTATTCCTCTTACCATATGGGAAAGTCACAATAGATTATGCATTGGATGATTCAATTATTTGTGTCATTCCATAGGTATATGTGTCTCTTTTTGTTGCTCATTTTATAGTTTGATGTTGGTACTAGATATTATGATTAACAATGGTTTTATTTTTGTATTTCCATAAAGTTGTATGGATCATGTATTTTGGATTTATATGTATACATGTGTGGATTTGTATGTATTTGAGTTTATGATTTGCTATGTACAACTCTATTTCTTTCCAATAATGTTCTTATGGATTACCATCAAGGGGTATGAATTATATGTCTAGATTTATGTTCTTATATGGGATTTTATGATTAGATTTAATAGTGTTTGGCTTAACTACTTTTATTTTGGCCTATGATGTTTCCTATGCCTCTTGAGATCAACATTATGATGATTCTTATAACATCTATATATTTGAATCATACTAGTATAGCTAATTTTTAGTAGATATGGATCTTCATATTGCATTTTGGTGTAAAATTTTATAAACTTTACTTTGTTTATTTTGTATTAAACATGTGTGCTTGACATTTTCCTTGAGTGTTTAAGAATAAGTTTTCCTTGATGGTGATAAATTAGAGATAGTTAAGTCAGGTAAAAGTGTTATGTTCCAATTCATATCTCACTTGAATTTGAGCTACAACTTATGACTCATGTGGCCCTATAAGAAAAAATCTTAATTGGTTGATTTCAGATTCGTAACTCGTGTGAAAACCATAATTATTCTTGTATATTTTTTGGAAAATTACTAGACTCGTTTAATTTATGTATATATGATTATTTTTGTAAATTTGAATTTTCTAATGGAATGAGATTTATTCTTCTAATTAATCTAAGTTATAAATTATTGTGCTCGAAGGTGTTTAATGTCATTTTGTAGAAATTAAAATGTGTGTTTTATTTTAAAAAGTATATTAATATTCATGCAAATATAACCTCCAAAAAGAGTATATATATTTTTTTGTGTGTCTATATAATATGTATTAGGGTTATTTCAACAAAAAAAAATCCAAATGCAAACAAAAAAAACCCAAGGTCATATCCAACAAACCAAACCCTAATTGATAGTTAAAAAACACTTAAATAGAGCTAGGAAAAGATGGGTATAACTGAATAATAATGCATACAAATAGAGATTGAACATTGGGATGAAAAATATTGGGCTTTGCTATGTAAAATTATAAATCAATAGGTCTAGATGAACTTATAATATATTGGTGTAGTTTTGGAAAGTGTTGAAAATCTAATATTTATTTGTTTGGTAAAATCTAAAAGTAATTTATGACTATGGTGACCAATTAGGTGGCCTGGTAGGTACCCTTGTTGATCCTAAATAAAAAAAAAAATAGTCTTGATAATCCTTCAACACCTTTCTTAAGTATAACTAGGAGAATATATAACATTTTTGGTTGGATCTTATCTTAGATTTAGACTATTTGATAGTCTAAACTACCTATCATAACATAAACAACTAGTTTATTAATATTAAATGACTGGAAAATGAATGAAAAGGAAAGTGAGTGTGTGAGATTGAAATATTTTTACCTAATTCTATAATGAAATGGATTTAGGATAAACAAGGTGGTTATAGAATATAAGAGGTTTATCTATTTCTTGGTTTGTGCATGTTCCTACTTGAGTAAGACCTAGAAATGGACCTAAAAATTCTAAAGTGTTTTATTTCACATAAAATTGATAACATGATCTATTTGTAGCTAGTATATTAGAATTCTTTTATTATCATGGGTGGCTTATGGATGCTTTAAAGATACTATATTTCTAATTTGATAGAATGTGGAGTTAATTTTGACCTATTTCAGGAGAAAAGAAATCATATTGAAGACAAGATAGATAACTAGGAGGTCTTTCTCTATTGGATGGCCTACTAAGTGGCCCTCTTGAATAATAGATAAATCCTACTAGAAGACCTTGCTACAAAGTGGCAACTAGCAACTAACCTATGGTGAGAAGAAATTATAGATAGTTCTAGAAAGTGTTATTTATCATGATAGGTATGAAATGGTGATAGTGCTAGAATCCTACAAGCACACTAAGAAGAGCCTTATAGATATATTCTTCTCTAATTGTAAACCATAAAAAATGGGTTAGAAGGGTAGTCTATCTCACCCAACCACCTTGTGAGTACTCAAATATGGATCCACATACTAAAAATGAAAGAATAATGTAATGTAATAAAATAATTTTGATAAATTAAGCTTGAAGCATAAATTATGCTTTATAACTTTAAAACACAAATTTATATTTCTTTGGAACCACGCAAGTGAGTTGGATTGAGATAAAAGGTTTGGATAAAAATTTGAGTGTTGATGCAATATAATCTAGGGGGCTTATAAAAGATTGGTATGGGTTGTAGAGATTATATTTTAAAGTAACTTTAATAAAGGTTATTTTTGGGTTTACCTAGAAGGTATTTGAAAGGGTACGAAAATGGGTGTGCACTCACTATGTAGTAGCTATAAACACAACTAAATGGATAGATGGACTTTTGGTGATTGAAGAGGGATTGAATAGGGTGATGTGTTGGATTAGAGTTCTTTAAAATATAGATCTAGAAGTGATGGATTTAATTAAAATAATGTTGTTCTTAGCTTAATATCTTATGAAGGATGTAATCTAGCCTAAGGGATACCATATAGGGTGAAAATAATACTAAATAGGATGAACTTTGAAGGATGGGGATATTGAAAGGTAGTGATATGTCTAGAGGAGTAATAATTATAATTAATTGAGAAAAACATTATATTTAGGTGAGTGCAGGATCATGTGGTTCCAAATAGTGGTGATATGAAAAAATAGCTAACAACTTTTGGGTATGTGCAAGATCATGATGGGCCAAAAAGTGGTGATATGTAAGTGATATGATGGCCCATGTGGCTGGCGACTTTTGTTTTACCCAAAATTGATGAAATGAAAAGGGGTTTTAAAGGAGATTCTTAGCTTTCCACCAATATAAATTATTCATTACTTTGAACTTAATAAATAATTATTATTCATTTTCTATTTGAATTACGACTAAAGTCCTGATTGACAGGTTGATTGAAAAACATCTATAGCTTCCAAACAGTATCACATTTTTTGAATCCAAAATATGCATCACATTCTACGCTTCACATACTATAGGATTAAAAAAAAATTGAATTTCATGAATTTTTGATCAAGTTAAGGTGGTCAAACATACAAGTTTTTATATTTTTTAAAAGTTGTAATAAAAAAAATCATAATTAATTATTTACTTGAAAAAAATTTACAAAAAGATATGCATCACATCGGGACATGAGTCCTCTACTTATATCTAAAATCTTACAAAAAAATATTATCATTTTATTGTGGTTAGAGTGGTCAGGCAGACACCTACTTCTTATTTTTCCCTGAAATTTAAGTTCTATTGCATTGAAATTTAAAATTTTCACCAAATAGTTTTTTTTTTAGATAAACCTAGTAGTTTAGAAATTACATTCAATTTGCTACAGATTCTATTCTTATATATTTTTGAAATAATATAGATAACTTATTTAATTTTTTACGTCAAGTTGCCTAACTTTGATTTTCTAAATTTTCATCGCCACTTAAGGGCCTATTTTTTCCATGATGATCCTACACATACCCTTTCCTTTTATGAAAAAGTGATGAAATGAAAAGGTTTTATTGATAAAATTGTCATCTTTCCACCAACATAAGATATGCCTTATTTTGAATTTAATAGATAATTATTATTGATTTTCTACATGAATTATGACCAAAGTCCTAACTGATAGGCTAATTGAAAAACATTTGTAAGTCTCAAATGAGTTCACATATTTTGAATTTGAAAGATGCAACACATTCTATGCTTCCCATACTATAGGATAAAAAAAATAATAGTGAATTTCATAAATTTTTGACCAAGTTATGGTGGTCGGACAAACAAGTTAATTTTTTTTTGTTTAAGTTATAATAAAAAATTCATAACTAATTATTTACTTACAAAAAAATGTGGCACATCTGGGCATGTGTCCTCTAATTATATTGAAAGTTCCAAAAAAAATTAAAATCTTATACTTATGTTGGTCAAACATACACCTAATTTTATTTTTTTCCTTAAAATTTAGTACTGTTGTATTGAAATTTCAAATTTTAACCAAACAGATTTACTTTTTTCCAAATGGTATCTTAGAAACTAAGTTCAATTTTCCACAAATCATGTTCTTACATATTTTTAAATTATGTTAATAGGTTAAGTGCACCAATCTGTGACACAATTTAGGTGCCAAACTTAAAACCACCCAAAAAAAGCCTGAAATAAGCCATTTGGTGCATGCCAAATTTGGCGTGCGCCAAATGGGATACTTGACATAAAAGCCAAAAAATGGGTTTCAAACCCTAATTTCTCTTCAACCCACGGCTTGAGAAATAGGATTTCAGGTCTGCAACTCGCGCTCACCAAATCTCGTCCATTGTTTGCATCCTTAGCTTGCCATTTTCCATGAGGATGCCACCAACACGTCAGAGAGGTTGAAGACTGCAAAGAGATATGTATTTTTTTTTCTATTTATTTCAAATTTTATTTAGAATACAAATTTAAATAGGTTTTTATATTAAAACTTTGTTCTAATTCTCAGGGAATGAATCTCCACCTCAAAACATTGAGAATTCACAATCACCCCCTCACAAAGAGCCTCCTATACAAAAACAACCCAAAACCCCTCCATCAATTCATAGGCATCCTCAAGGAACACAAGAAAATATTCAAAATCAAATTGAAAACAATAAAAGAGACATTCAACAATTAATTGCAAGATTAACTAAGCATGTTGAAACCCACTCTTATAGGAGAGGGATTGTTGAATCATTGAAGCCAATTGTAACTCATGTAGGAGAAATGAGTGAGCAAATGGATTTTTGGTCAAATAAGAGGCATAAAATGAGACAATTTTATTTTATTGGTTTATCATATACAGATGTCAAAAAACTAAAAATTAGCAAAGCCAACTTATGTGCCCTATTTATAGACCCAAGAATCAATGAACCTTTTTCTCATGCATGCAGGAGGTTCCCCATCCATTGGCTCCACCACGAGTTAATTAAAAACAAATTTTGGGAGTGGTAGTGGATGGTATTTGACCAATCTCCATGCAATAACCATGAGGTTCCGCAATAATTTTTGAGGAAACTTTATTGCGATTTTTTCCTCAATAAAATGCCAAACTATTTTGACATCTTAAACTTTCAGGGTAGAGGTGGGGGCTCCACACATGATAGACCTATTGCACGACGTAATCAATAGTTGGCACCAAGAGCCTTGGCCAAACCCATGGTGGACCATTTCATTGTTCTTTCCATTATTAAGGATAGTGTAGAGGTGGACACGGTGAAGTTGATTGACTCACTCACCCCAACCATTTTACAGTGTGTGAGTCCTCTAGTAGAGCCCGATGTGGAGGAGATGTGTAGGCCCTGAGCTCCACCCTACCATTGTGGTGCTTGTGGTTTTGTTTGCATGCATGATTATCAGAGTGCTCGTGATGCATCTACACAACCTACATCAGTTGCAAAGGTGATGGCTTTCACAAATGATATTCTGAATGATACATTTGACATTGACACTCTGGTAAAATTTAGCAAGTTATTTTAATGTTGTTTATTAAATTATATTTTGAAATTTAAGAATAACTAAATTAGTAGAATTTTGATATGATGAAATTCCAGGCTCACACTATTCATGAGGCATACTCTATTCCTATAGACCCTTATACATTCTCAATGATGAGTCCACAAGTATGCAACCAGTATTAAAGGTATTATTATTGCATTTGAACAGTTGAATGTTATATTTGAATGTTTGTCTCATAACATGCTTTGGATTTCAAACAATTTCTTGGTGCACCTTCCTCTTCCACACCTCATAATTCATATCCTCAAACAACATACACTCAGGTAGCCTTTATTCATTAATGGTGTTGTAAAACTATGTTAGCTAGTTTTCATAATTTTAAATATATACAAATCTAAAAAATTGATGAGAAACACAAAAATTTCATTTGTATTCCTTGATCGTGTCGCATTATGTTCTCCTAATTCACTTTTTTTTCATTTATTCCTTCCTAATCCCATACCATTAACATTTAATAGTTCACCCTATTTCCCATGATCCCCTCCTAGCCCATCCCACTAATATCTTCTAGTCCATGTTATGTGTCATTATGTCCTACTCCCATCTTATTGTACCCATTATTAGTTCACCCTAGATTTTCCATGATCCCCTATGTTCCACCTATGTTCCTTTATATCATCCTATGTTATACCATATTTATCCACGTTTCATCCTAGATAACTCTTCTCTATTATTTCTACACACAGGTCAAGTTCGCACTTCGTGTACTATAGTCAAACCCTAGACACCTCCTAATTCACCCTATGTTGCATTATTCCCTAATAATCACATCCCATTAATGTGTAATTGTCCGCCCTATGTTTTATTATCCTATCCTAGCCCATCCCATCAATCTATACTAGTCCATGGACTATGTTCCATTAATCCCTTCGGTGTAGGGGCACCACTCTTTTCTATGTTTCTTCATTAATTTTTTGATAGGAAAGGTGTGTTAGGATGTTTGAGTTGAGTTCTTGAGTCTTAATGAGGTCCAATGTGACCATTCTATTGTAATTGATCAACTTTGAGGGTCTTTTGTATTCATCTTGTAAGGTTTGCAAATCATGTGGAAGGAATTATCAAAGTTGACAAGGGGTGTCAAGCTAGATAGGATGATTTTTTCTTGAGTAATTCATGTTTTCTTAGTTGAATAAGGTCTCATTAGACTATTTGTAATATTTTAGGTGTTTAAGAGGGTCTAGGAAACAATAAAAAGTTAAAATTGAAAATGTCAAATTTGTGAGTTGCATAAATGCAACAAATTTGTAATGCAACGGTCATGAGAGGTTTAAAAGGTATTTGTAAGAAATTTGGGTGTTTTTTTGATGAGGAGAAGCCTTTAAAAACTCATGACAACTCATTTTGTAACGTTGGCTTGAAGTTTGAAGCATTGGCAATAAGAATATCTCTATTTTTCATCAAATCTCTAAGCTTTCTTGTCATTTGCATGCCTGTACGAGCCTATACAGTTTGATTGTGCCATGTAAATCATTTTAATTTGTTTTGGAAAGTGTTAACACTCTTTTGGAACATATTTAAGGGAGATCCATTGTGATTTGTGGTAAATATCCTTCTTTTCCTGTGATAGGTCAAGGACACCCTGTTTGAGGGTTTTGTAACCAAAATCATGATTTAAGGGCCCTTACACTGACTGTACCTACTATAACTAGTGTAATGGACCCTAAGGAGTCTAAATAGGTTGTAGGTTGCATGATTAGAGTTTTGGATAAGGAACTAAGGAGATAAACCTATTGTCTTGATGAGTTTTGTGAAGAAAAACACATGAAGATGGAGCCTTGGGTCTAGGGTTTGTGGAAATCAATGAGTGTGGAGTTTTTTAAAACTTTTGAGCATATTGGGGTCAGAATATACATGTCTAAGTCAGTGGCATGGTTTGGGCGGTTGTGCAAGTGGGACTTTGAATAAACCCTCTTGACTTGGCATGAAATTGAGGGTTTTTTATTTTCTATGTTGGAGGTGTCAACCATGGGTGTTGATTGTGGTTTTAGAGGTTTGAGGGAATAGGAAATTCTGCCCCAAGTTTTCAAGGTTTTGTGTTAAGTTTAAAGGTATGTTGCTTTGTAAATCTAGCCTAATTCATGGCCTAGGACAACGTTGAGGGTCTAATTTCAATGGATTGGTCTAGAAGACTTGTATCTAGTTAAGAGATATGTTGTATAACTATGAAATGGGTATCTGAATCCACCTTTTGATTGTCAAGTGTTTTGGAAAGCATGGAAGTTAAAGGCTAAAATTTGAGTTTGCACTACTATTAGGTTACATGGGTGAAAGTGAGAAATTGCACTCCCAATTGTTGTCAAGCTTTAAGGATTGTTTTGATACTCTAATAGGCCATTTTAATCTTGTTAGATGCCTCTTGAAGGCAAGTTGTCACTTTGAATGAGTTTGAGCCCCCTCTCTGCATCACCCTTCTATTCCCATCCCATTACCCTCTCTTATTTCACCTTATGTTCCATTATCCCCTCTTGGTCTTTATATCAACATGATACCTAAGATATTGTTTTATTTGTAGTTGTTGACAAGAGAAAACCTTGGTGATGTTGGTGGCATGATAGACCATGGAGTTGTTGCAGCAATAGCTAGTTTTGATCCATTGAGAGAGGTATGGAATAGATTAGTTGATTTGACATTATATTTTCTCTTTTATGGTCTATTATAGAAAATTTCATGATAGTTTTATGTAGTTTAATTTATATCTTGATGGTTGCTATAGGTGGTTGTCACTCGAGATCGTGGACATGGTGATGTTGTAAATGTGCATGATGACTATATGTATGCGGTAAGTGATTATATATTTTGTTATATGTCATTCCATAATTCAATTTCTATGTATTAACATATTTACTTTTTATTTTATCAATTGAAGGTCCAGAGTGAAGAGAGGAGGACTAACGAGCATGTTCGAAAGGCAAGAGAAGCAACAGTCACTCCATCCAGCCAAATTTTGAAGGCAGCACGAGATCTATTTCCTTCCCCTAGAGGGAAATAACTATGTATTAGGGTTGTTTGTTGTATGTCTATGTGGCATTTTGGAACATATGTTTTGTATGATCAATATATATGTGACATTTTATGTCCATATGGCTCCTTTGTACTAAGCTTGTATTATTTTTTTGGATATATTGTATATATTTTTATCAATATATATCATTTTATAGCCTTTCATCTTTTTGATTAAAGAAAATCTTATTTTTCTATTGCCATTCTTGAATGATGTTATCATGCGTATCATGTAAATTTTATGCTTGAATGTTGTAGGAATGGATTTTGTTTACATCTAATGCTTAATTAATTACTATTGAATGCTCAATAAGCCCCATCTAAAGCGTATTGTGTAAATAAGCTCCATTCGTGGTGGTTTGTATCCTTTGGAATGCTTCAATTACTTGTGCCTCACTTATTCACATGTATGCTTCACTTATTCACATGTATACTTCACCTATATTGTGTGTATTCACGTGTATGCTTCATGCTTCCAATGCATAGCAGCAAAAATATTTTGGGGAAAAATTTGACAAACCAAAAGTATAAGATTTTTTGAAAAAATCAAGGAAAAATTGCAGAACAAGAGATAAAAACTTTTTTTAAAAAAATTGAAAGGTATTTCCATAGCATATAGAGATATAGAGAGCAAATAAAATAAATATTTAAACTAATGAATTGTAAAAAATGGATTTTTGTAGTTTATATTCATATCATTGATTACATTGCATTGCGCATCTTTCAAAGTCAAAGCATTACTTCACTTTGCATAACTAATAAGTAGGTGCTAATAGATGAAAAAAATTCAATTACAATATAGTTTGTACAAATTCAACCTAAGAAGTTATGCAATTTCTTCACATTGCATAACTAATAACTAGGAGTAGCTGCCAATTGCATTTTTTTATCATGGCATTCTATGAGACCAAATTTATTTGAGGTATTTTTTCAAATAGTTCACTGCCTTGTCTATGTTACCACATTTTTCATACATTTCTACTAGATCATCTTGTCAAACAGTTCATTGCCTTGTTGCTATTGCTAAAATCCTAAAACAAGTGATTTCAAACAAGCTATGGATGCTTCGAAAAAATATGTCAAAAGAATAATAGTAAGCAATAGCATAGACAAGGAAGTGAACTGTTTGAAAAAATGCATCAAATAAATGTGGTGATGGAATGCTATGACAAGCCATAGACAAGGCAGTGAACTAGTTCAAAAGATGCCTCAAATAAATGTGGTCTCATGGTGACAGAATGCCATGACAATCAAATTGCTTTTGATTGTCATGGCATTTCATTACCATGAGACGTCATTTTTTTGAGTCATTTTTTCAAAGAGTTCACTGCCTTTTCTATGCTACCACATTTTTCATACATATCTATCAAAGCATTATATCAAACAATTAATTGCCTCGCTGCTATAGATAAAACCCTAAAACATTGATGCAGCAAGGGAGGTCCTGCAATCTCACTAAACATAATTCCAATCATTAATCACAATCCTCAAGTCACAAATCCTCACAAATATGGATTTTCATGACATTCCATCACCATGAGACCATGTTTCTTTGAGGCATTTTTTCAAACAATTCACTGCCTTGTCTATGCTAGCACATTTTTCATACATGTTTACCAAAGCATTTTATCAAACAGTTCACTACCTTGCTGCTATGGCTAAAAGCCTAAAATGGGTGGGTTTATTGAAAATCATATTCCCACAACTCATAACACCTTTCCAATGCATCAAACATGCTTAAAAGTCCCTCACAAACTGCTTTCCCAAAGGATTTCAACCATTTCCACTTTTAAACAATTGAATCTCACTAAAACTCATCAAATTGCCAATTAGGGCATCACACCAAACCACTCAACTTTCCTCCCCTGCTCCAAAAACCATGCACATATGTTCCCTACCCCCAATTATGAAATTCCACTGAGTTACAGTAGGATACTGTGAAATTTATTTCATGAACCGCTAGCCTTTGCCGTTATCTTTCTTTCACAGCTTCGCCTTCTCTTTTATTGCTCGCAACTTTTCATCGTGTGCCACATGGCCTCCTAACGGATATTCTTGTCGCTCTGTATCTCTTTGCCTCTATCGAGTTCTATGTGTGTGACGCTTGGCTTTCTTTGGTTGTTTCTCGAGCTTGGCCCACTACGCATTTATTTTCACTCGACGTCACCCACGTGGATTCCTCTCAGAGCTTTTCGTTGGGGCATCCCTCATTCTTTTGCTAGGCTTCATGTGCTCGACGTGTGGTGTATTCTTGTGCGCTGATTATCTGGGAGTTTCCGCCTATGCCATTTGTTCTCTTTTTCTGCCACATTTTCTTCTTCAATGTCCCGCATCCTTTGCTGCTGTTGCATGGCCATCTTTTCTTTGAGGACGGATTTGTTGGTGCGCTACTGGGCAATCTTCCTATTCGGTGTTGACTCGAGGAGATTTGGAATGTTGATTTTTTTCCAGGGCATCTTTCTCAATGTGGCTTTCAGGTGGTGGGTTGGCTTATTTAAGCAGCTCTTCTTCTCTTTTATTAGGTTGTTGTTGGATAGACAAAAAACTTCCCGAGCACTGGGAATAGCCTTTGTAATATTTTTATTGAACTTGAAGTTGCAGACTGTGCCAATCAATTCGGCCTTTTTTGTTTTCATTTATTTAATAAGATTTTTAGACTTTTATTTTATTTTTCTATAGCATATGAATGCCTGTTCTTGAACTTTTGTAATCTTCTACAGCTTAATAAATACAGATCATGTTTTACTCTTCTATGTTGGCTAAATTTGTATTGGACTATGCTATGCAATTAAAGGGTATTCTTATGTTTTAATTTCTTCTAGATAATCTATTTGATAGACAATAGTTTATTGTTTGAGCCTTTTCTTTCGGCACTGTGCCCAAGTAGTTTCATTCATGATTTCGCTAATCGCCTTTAGTCTAGATTTTAATATTTCTTGTTTTCTTTCTAACCCTTTACCTCCCCACTAAAAATGAAGAGCCGGCTTCGATAAAATCTGGAGGTCACCTAGCTAAGCGCACTATGTCCCCCAGTAGCTAAGTTTCTCATAAGACTACTGCCACTTGCAAAATTTTGCGTCAATAGTTCTTTTTCTAGCACGCCTAGTGGGACGTGAATTTCCACATTCGCTTGATATATAAGTGTGTATGAGCCATAGGCCTATAACTAGGTCACAAACTGGAAGATTCCCTGGCCTACTCATACCACCGTTAGTTTATGTTCGCCCAAGAGGTTGGCAAGGTAGTCCTTCACCTCCACCTCCTCCGTCTCCTACACCTATGGCCAGTAGAAATTATGTAGCCTAGGATGTTGGTAGTCCTTTAGTAGTGCATGTGCCTCGTGCAGTATGGGCTTCAATCCCCACTTCTACTTTAAA
This sequence comes from Sequoiadendron giganteum, assembly GCA_007115665.2. Taxonomy (NCBI): domain Eukaryota; kingdom Viridiplantae; phylum Streptophyta; class Pinopsida; order Cupressales; family Cupressaceae; genus Sequoiadendron; species Sequoiadendron giganteum. Next base: position 129,585,856 of record CM021103.1, on the reverse strand, counting down.
AGCTATCCCTAAGTTTTTTGGGGATGAATCAAAGACACCGACAAAGCACTTGCAAGATGTGGTAGACATGTGTCTGGTGCATGGTGTTTCTAATGAAAACATAGCTCTAAGATTGCTTGCTGCCTCATTCTGAGGAAAGGTGTTGAACTGGTATAGAACTCTTCCAGCTAATACGGTTGCTACTTGGGACGATCTTGGAACCTCGTTTTATGAGTGTTTTTCAAATGTTGGTGATAGGTCTTCACTATATCATCAGTTGGCTAGCATAAAATGATCTCCTCATGAAGCTCTACCTGACTTCAACATGCGGTTTCATTTGACTTGGCAGAGAGTTCCTATTGGTAGTCGATCGCCTCTAGATTTGGCATTCATGTTCTATTTGAAGTCCATTAATGTTGATATTTCCATGATGCTATAGGCTCTTGGTGGAGATACTTTACTCGATGCTTATGGTCTCACTATTACTGTGAAGAATAACCTTATTGCTGCTGGAAAAATGGCACCAAGACCCATCATTCCATTGTTCCTGGAATTCAATGCCACGAAAGCTGAAGTAGCTTCAACCAACACTCTTGCAACTCCTCCCCAGTCTATGTATGTGTACCCAAAAATGACGTCAAGTGTAGCTCTAGTTCCTAACCTCCTGATGGATGAGATGAATGAGATGAGAGAACATATGTAGACTATGACAATCGAATTGACTACCATGAAGTAGCAGAAGTATAGCTATTTGAAGCCAGCTTACCAAAATTATCAAGGTGGAAAAGCTCCTTACCAATCAAATTAGTGGCAAGATAGATTGCGTGCCAATACTCAAGGTCAATTGAATAACCAAGTTGTTCCAATGACCCTACCGATGCAGACCATCCATCCTAGTTCAAGTAAAGAGCTAGTGGTAGGACAGAATAACCTAGCCGAAGACACTAATTCATGGTGTTTTCCTTGTAATGATGCACACATGCCACAAAATTGTCCACAAGGGAATTTGCAACAGAAGATTGCAAAGCAATGTAGCCAAGGCAGCGCACCTGATCCTGAAAACCAATCATATGCCTCTCAGTAGATGGATAATGCAGTCCTCGCTGCTCAAATGCAAGGGATGTCCATAGAGCAGGAATTAGACATAGTTCTAGACCAAGCACTCTTTTCATGGATGGAAGGAGAAGAATCAGCATTTCCAAATGACATTCCTGTAACTCAAGTTCCCTGAGTCCCATCAGACTACAACACATGTTCAAAGCGGAGACTCACCAGACAATTCACATCTCCATCGACTAATGGTCCATCTCAATCAACACCCAGTCCATCGGCAGGCCCTTCGTCAATCCCACAAAATTCTAAGGCAGCTACTCCCAACTCTTTGAATCCACCTCCTCCGAAGCCAAAGGCTCCTATGATCACCTCAATTGTTTCCAAACAACTGGATACACCAGCTACGAGACCTACACCAGCTTTGAGGCCTAAGGAGAAATAAACCATGACTCATCAGTCACGAACGCAGTTCAATTTGGTGGAACAACTAAATAAATCCTCTGCCAATGTTTCTTTGTGGGATATCCTGGCTATTTCGAAGAAAAAGGTGCTATTATAGAAAGAATTGTTAGGAGAGGAAGATCTGAAGATGCCTAGTCAGCCTAGTGAAGAAAATATTTCCAAGCCAGACTTGGATAAAATGCTAACAAATCAACTAGAAGAAAAGCTCGAAGCTGGAAAAGAGAGTAAGCCTAAACCTAAGCCTTTCTTTCTAATTCTTATTATTGGTGACAAGTTATTACATAATTGTATGATCGAATTTGATGCTAGCACCACTATCATGCCTAAGCAAGTAGCTGATGCTTTGGGGCTAAAATATGAGCCTCTTAACAAGGGAGTCATGCAGCTAGATGGAAATAAATTTGATACCATTGGGGTAACCAAGGGATTGCCTATGACATTATTTTCCTTCCCCAGTATCATTGTGAACTAGGATATCATACTCATTGATGTCCCTCCTCTATTCGAGATATGTTTTTCCTGAGAGTTCACAGTAAATGTTGGAGGATATCTAGCACTTGAATGGTCACACCTGATCTTGAGAACCAAACATGGAGCTAAGATGAAACTATTATCAAAAACTTTGCATTCTGAACATGTTGTTGATGAGGCCCTGATCAACTTTGAAGTGACACATACTTCAATTACCTGGGAAGAAGGGTTCAATATTGAATTTCTGGAGGAAGAAGAAACAACTAGCTCCCGGATGGAGAGTGAAGAAGCTCTGTTGAATGAGTTTATAGACACGGACCCTTTTGAAAATTATCATGCAACTAGGCTCGGAACCTATGTCATTCATGAGGAAGGATAGATTATGCCCTAAGTTACTAAATATTTCAGAGGTAGGAGCTAGAGCAAGAATATGTTTGACATCTCCATCTGAAGAAAATACCTTGAGGTCTTATAGCTTCCAGTTCACATGCTTGAATAACAAAGTAGAATATGAAGGCCTTGTCCATGGTTTGAGCCTTGCAGAACAAATGGGCGCAAAGCAAATAAGAGTGTTTAGAGATTTGGAATTGGTGGTCAACCAAATCCAAGGGATTTCTGCTGCAAAGAATGTCCGTATGTGATCATACTGACATAGGGTCTAGGATCTTATTGAAAGCTTTGAGGAATTTAATATTCAATCTATACAGATAGAGAAGAACTTTGAAGCTGACCGGATGGTAACTGTCGGGGCTCAATTTGAGCTAGCCTCCGAGTTGTTAAAAAATAAACATGCAGTGAGAGTTATTGTATGACCTGTTGTTCCGAACAATGATCAAGAATGGCAAGTGTTCGATAGTGATGCTCATATTGCTTAATTTCTTCAGTCATTTGGGGAATTTTCTAACCAATTGTAACCAAAGATTGTCAAAGCCCAACGGGATCAAGTAATCCAGTTGAAATCCAACAAGCTTCTTGGAGGCCTAGTCACTCTGGAGAGTCTTTTTTATTTTGATGATGCAAGGAAAGATAAAAGGAAACTTGTAGCTGACAAAGGCGACTACACCGATTTGCATATCAAAGAAGACAAAAAGCTCAAGGTCATTAAGGGAGTATCTCAGAAGAATAAAGATAGCCTAAAGCACTTCTGCGAGGAATATCTGAGTATAGTAGCCTGGTCATATGATGATCTTAAGGGATATGATCCCGGGATTATTCAACATACAATTGAGCTATTGGAAGGAGTGAAGCCAGTTTGTCAAAGACAGAGGCCTATGAACCCAAAGATTGAGTCACTCATGTCACAAGAGTTGAATAAATTGATTGTGTCCCGAATAGTGTTCCCAATCAAACAAAGCACTTGGGTGTCTAACCTAGTGCCAGTCCGGAAGAAGAATGGTGATATACGACTATGTGTAGACTTTTGAGACTTGAATAGGGCATGCCTGAAGGATCATTACCCCCTACCTTCTATGGAGGTAATTCTACAAACCGTAGCTGGTTCTTAAATGTTTTTAATGTTGGATGGTTTTCCGGGCTACAATCATATTCGTGTAGAGGAAGACCAACACAAAACCACATTTACCACAAAGTGGGGAACATATGCATATGCTAAGATTCCCTTTGGACTTTCAAATTCCAGAGCCACCTTTCAAAGAGCTATGGATATTTCCTTTAGGGATTTAATACATAAGATTATCCTTATCTACTTGGATGACTTGACAGTGTTTTCCAAATTAGCCAATGATCACTTTGATCATTTAGAGCTTGTCTTCCACAACTGCCACGAATTTAGTAGTTCTCTAAACCCAAAGAAATGTGTGTTCGAAGTCCCCCAGGGGAATCGATTGGGATATGTTGTCTCAAAGGAGGGCATTGCTATCGATCCGGAAAGAGTTGACACAGTTCAGGAGCTTCCTCTACTCGTAAACAAGAAAGGAGTGCAATCTTTTTTGGGTAAGGTCAATTTCATCAATCAATTCATTGTAGACTTTGCAGGGATCATTTGGCCAATTACCTTGATGCTAAAAAAGGACCAGACTTTCAAGTGGATGGCGGAGGCCAGAAAATCTTTTGAGCTTATAAAAGAGGTTATTTCTTTAGCCCCTGTATTAATCAACTCGAACCTGTCGAAGGACTTTATCATGTATTTTTTTGGTGGTGGCAATAGTATTGCCACTGTGCTTATGCAGAAGGATGATGAGAATAAAAAATAATATCTTGTTGCTTTCTACTCATGCACTTTAAAGGAGTATGAGGTAAGGTACAATTTTGTAGAAAATTAGGCCTTTGCTATTGTGAAAAGGCTTAAGAAGTTCTGGCACCTGATATCATGCAATAAGGTGATTGTTTGTGTACCACATCCTAGTATATGGGAATATATTATAGAAGGAGAGATCACCGATAAAAGAGCTAACTGGATCACCAAGATCTTGGACTATAATATTGAGATCAGGCCTATCAAGACTATTAAATGAAAAGGACTGTGTGAGTACCTCGTCGAAAACAATGAACCAGTGAAAGAGCTTGAAGTCTCGGAACCTGTGTTACTGAATGAAGAAAGCTTTGAGGGTGATTGGTTGGAGGCTAGGATAAACTTCATGAAAAAAGGAAGGTATCTAACCAATCTCCCTTCCTTTAAGAGACAGTTCTATCAATTGCAAAATAGCAATTATGTTCTCTTAGAAGGAGTACTTTTCAAAAGAAATTTTAATGGTGTCTTGCTAAGATGTGTTAATGAGGAACAAGCCAAAATAATATTAGATCAATATCACAATAGCCCAGATGGAGGGCACTTTTTTGCAAGAACTACTGCAATTAAAATCATATGTGTTGGTTATTTCTGGCCAACACTATTCAATGACTCATTTTCATTAGTAAGATCTTGTAGTGAATGCCCATTTTTTGTTGGAAAGAGAAAGAATGTTGCTATGCCACTAAGACCCATAGTAGTGGAGGAACCTTTTGCTCAATGGGGTCTAGACTTCATTAGTATGATTAACCATTTTCCATCAGTTGGACACAGGTGGATATTGACAACAACTGACTACTTCACCAGATGGGCAGAGGCGGTGCCATTAAAAATGCAACGGAAGTAGACATTGTTAACTTTCTGGAGGAATTGGTAGTCAGATTTGGCCTGACGAAAACAATTATTTTGGACAATGCTAAAGCTTTCCTCGGCTCTAAGATGATCCAATTTGCATTGAAATATGGGGTTTTCTTGAAAACATCTTCTAATTATTAGCCCCAGGGGAATGGCCTCACAGAATCCACAAAAAAACCTCTTCAGGTTAATCAAAAGGATAGGCTTGGAACACCAAAGGGAGTGGCATAAAAACCTTTGAACAACGCTGTGGGCAGACCATATCATGCCCCAGCAGATATTAAAAACATCCCCTTACGAGATGGTGTTCAGGAAGGAGGCATTGCTACCTATTGCTATGGAAATCCCTGCTCTCCAATTGCTTAAATCTCTTGAAATCAAGCAGAACGAAGCTATGGAGGTATGGTTTTCTGAGTTACTGGAAGTACAAGAGAAAAAAGAGCATACTCTCGAGGCCATGAACAGTCGCAGTAGGCAGTGAATAAGTGGTTTGATAAAAATACATCTGACCAGGAGCTAAAATGTGGGGACTTGGTGCTCAAGTTCAGCGAGCGCGGGGCAAAGCCTGGCCAACATAGAAAGTTTGATAGTCTCTAGGAAGGGACTTTTAAAATCATCTAGTGCAAAACATTTAACTCTTTTGAGTTAGAAGACATGGAAGGTAATGCCTTGAGCATTCCAGTTAATGGAATACACCATAAAAAGTTTGATTAGTTATGCTTATGCAGTGGGTTTGTAAATATGTAATTAGTTTTCCTGCTTTAAGTTTTGGGTTTTCTCAATGCTTTTTGAAAATAACAACAGTATTGCAAGAAATTGAGACACATTGTAGATGAGCCAAGATATGAAAAATATGCGTATTATATTATTGTTGGAACATTTACATTATATATGGTGGAGGCCAATGGCCATGTATCAAAATATACATATATATCTACTACAGAGGAGGAGGCTAGCAAAAAGGCAAAAGGAAAAATTGGGATTATCTTTTCTCAATTCTCAAATAGAGGCAGGACCAGCAACAGGAGTAACCGGTGGTGCAAGGTGAGGAAACACCGTTCTCTCGAAATCCTTGTACCACTACATGTTTCAGAAGGGTTCAATATGATGTATCCACATCAGAAAGTAGTAGCCAGCACGGACCTTGGACCGATGTTCTTCATGGGTCTCCAGCTCAAAGCCAAACATAAAGGGTTTGGTTGGCACAAGTCCTCCATGCAGCAGCAACCGACGTAGGTTGCAAATAGAAGGGGTCCCACGATCAAATTCAGCAACCCACACTACTTTCTCCAATCCTCCAAGGTAACACCGAGGGAAGACTCGCTTGGTCAACTTCATAATTTTGTTTTTGGAAACGTTGATGTCCAGGAGCGAAGCAACAAAGTGAGAGTAGATGTTGGTGTTTACCCTGTATTGGTCCTCATATTCTACACAGTCTTTGCCTAAGACCCATTTGATTGCCTTTACATATAATAGGTTTTTTATGCCTGTTATGCGCTTTAGGTGCCTACACCTAACCTTTCCTAGAAATGCAGCCTAGGTCTTTTTGAAAACTAGTCTAATTGGCATCTCCATAGTTGCTTGCTACTCTAGCTAGAGGATGAAATTGCTAAGATTAACTTGGGCCTACTAAGTAAGAATGTTGAAGGTAATTGTGATTAGCAAGGTTGCTAAGGAATTTATAGATTGGTCAGGGTTCACCCGACGAGGAAAGATATGATTAAATCAAAGGAAAATGGTGCTATCAAGCCTTGATAATCAGTGTCGCGACATGTGAAGTGATGTGAATGATCAGGTACAGTTGCAACTTGCTTCATTCAAGTTGCTGAATTAAAGGAAAATAGACCAGATGTTTGCATGAGGATTTATCATCTTGATCAAATCGAGGCAAATATTTTGATAAATCCATTGGGTGATGTGGCCAAGTACGATCAAGAAATCAGTAAATGTAAAATAGCTTGCAAAAAATATGGCAAGGCTGTCTTGGCGTGTTGTCCAAGAAAAAATAGGTGCCACCTCATGCGAAGTCATGTCCCTTAAATATGAAGAGTATTTTGGTAGGTTGACGATCTCTTCGTATGCACGAAAAAGTTGGTGGTGTATGTAGCAACTAGATGTGAAAGGCTGGCACGTACACTTGCTAAGACATTTTTTAGGAAAATCAAAAAGAAAGTTAGGCATGTGAAAGGCATTTATTGTGAGAATTTATCAAAAATTGAAAACGGCTAAGTTATTCACAAAGAGAGAAAGCATTTTCAGAAGCTAAATCATTTGCAAAGTTTGCAAAGCTTCTTGCGGATACAAAGAAATGGCTGAAATTGTTGGAAGTTCAATACAGGCCCTGATCCCAAAGAAAATTTAATGAGTGATGATTGATGGTGCCCTGTGTAAACATATATGGCCAAGATTCTTATGCTACTCCAAGCATCCAAACAAAACCATCTTGGCCCTTTACCAGTCAAGCGGACCAGAAAACACTTGGCACGGTTTCTCCTAGAAATCAAGCCCTAGTATCAGAGGATTGGGATAATGTTTTGGATCCTTAATTATCTAAGAATCCCAAGAGCCTAAGGGAGGCTCCATGTGAAAATATGAAGAAATTGTCAGAACCTTTCCACAAGTGTCTATGGAACTGTGGGCTTCCCCAGTACATGGTTCCTCTGGTGCATTATTGCCCATAAATTGTGGTGGCATGCGCATCAAGCTTCGATCCACAGATTGGAGTTATAAGTGGCCCTAATTTGAGGGTAGTTATCAGCCCCCAGGCCCTACAAGATATGCTATGCGTCCCATTCCCCTCACTCAAGAATGTTGAATATTTTGACATTCAAAGGATGCAAGAGTACTGGAGAACGCTCTAGTTGGCACAGGAGTTTTATCACACTAAGACTACTCAATTGACAGATGTTTCAACACCTCCGAGATTCCCAATTGCCCTAGGTGCTTTAAAATCAGAGTCTTCTTCTGTCTATTCTATGTTGGGGTTGGTTTGTGGGTTGGATATAGACAAGGGGGTCTTCGAATTCCAAATGATTCTCAGCTTTATATTGAGGAAGAACACCATGCCTCCGCTTATGGATTTCCTGAAGGTTATAATTGATGGGATGATCCAACAGTTGTAGGAATTCGAGGTTGGTTCTAGATTTAGGTATTCTTCTTTCCTGGTCTACATAATTTTGCATTAGAATCCTAATTATTTTAAGCAATTCATGTCTCTGGCCATTTTCAACAAAAGTGGTGCAAGGAAGTGAGTTTTGACATGGACTCCCGTCCTATTGAAAACTTTCGATTATTATGCATTTTCGATTTCTTCCTAGCTCTGACTTTGTGGGCTTTGGATAGATTTAGGAGCAGCATGTTTGTGTGATTGTCACCAAGACAGAAATCATGGTTGAGAGGCCTCTTTCCACCTTACGATTGCTTCTTTGGTATGGATTTCACTATGCTCTATATGCAAGGTTTTGTCTGGGAACCCTTCCGGCTCCTACGCATTGTTTTCGACAGAGTGCTAACCCTAGAGGTGTTGCGGAAGCTACATAATGTTGAGAATGACTACTGGGGAGGAAGGCATTTGACTTCCTATTTGATGTTGTCGGTCATGTTCGACTTTGTATCGTTGGTAAAGAAGAAGAGATCAAAGATTAATAGCTTGGAGGTTTTGTACTCTAAGTTGTGTAGTCTTGGGCTAATAGTTATCAATGACACATGGCAATACAACCCAGAGAATAATCTATCAAATATTGGCATAAAAATTCCACACCAGCCTCGGCCATTTTGGGACCTTCAGAGAAATGTTGAAGAGGGGAATTTGAAATTTTATGTAGGCCTTGAATATTTGCCTACTAAAGAGGGGTGACCATCGTGACTAAACTTTTACCATGTTGTGGTGAAGCCCAACAAAAATCAAAATATGATCCCGTACCTGTGTAGCTAGTTGAGTAGGCTCGGATGGAAACCAGAAAGAATCAGAGTCTTCCGGATATATAGGAAAGAGATAAAGACAACAAGCAGCCTTTTCTAGGAGGTAGAGTTAGACAATTAGTTTGATGACATTTGGGTGCAAGAGCATTTGGACAGTGAGAACTCTCCAAACCCTTCAGTTTCTGAGAAGTTCTATGAGAAGGGATGTGCTGCCACAAAACCCAGAGAGCAAGTAACCCAGAACACCCCTATCGCTGAAAAAGATCTAACACACGGGGAGGTTGTCAGTGGAAAACATGCATAGCAGGAGGACTCTTCAAACACACAAATGTTAGAACCTTCCAACTCCTCTAGATTAGGTAGGAAGAGGCCAAGGAGTTTCAGTCGTACAGAGAGGATTATTGTGAACCTTGAGGATTCTTCCGAGGAGAAGCGGCCGCAAATGAGAGAGTCCACTGGGGGGGAGGAGTCATAGCATGAAGAAGTGGTGGTATCGGCTGCAGTTCTTCATGAACCTCGGGTATTATTTCCTCCCTCTTCTCTCTCTTCTATGTCTCTAGTCTCTTCCTCTTTTTCCCCTGCTATTTCATCCACACCGTCTATTCCCATTGCTAGATATCCAAGGCAGTGAAATATTTTCCCTCCCGATTTTCCATTTCCATCCCCTACTTTTCATTCCACCCCTAGAACACAATTGGTTGCCAATCCTAACCTTAGGGGCCAAATATTTTTTATCCCTAAGGCCCGACCTTTCAGTTGGTGCTTCCCTGGCCTTTCCTCATACCATATTGTCATCATCTTTGAGTGAACAGTTTATTTCACCCTTGTCCCTAGTAGTTATTATGAGGCCTAGCAAGTCCACTGATGCGTTGAGCATGCTTTCCTTCCCATTAGCAGTTCCTTGGGAGTTTCCTTTTGCTGGTGGACTGGGTATTTCTTCCCAATAATATTTTCTGCAGGTGGATACAAACAAAAGCGCCCACACAAGCCGAATTCAAAAAAGAAGAGAAAAGGATGCGGGTAGACAAATAGAGCCTCATTTGCAAACGGTATTCCACAACAGTTAGAATTCAATGATGTTTGCAAAGATCACCCCCAATGTGATCAAACCGGTCAGATAAATTTTGCCAAGCGATTATTTTGTCAACTCCATTGGTTTGTACTTGCATTAGTCTCATCCAACATGTAGTGGAGTGCAAAGCCAGATTGAATCAAATTACAAGTGACATGCAGGCAAAATTTTCCCACTTAACTCAGTGAGGTTTCTCGTTGCCCTTCATCACTAATTAGGCAGTAGCAGCTGTCAAGCACATGATTGCAAGGATCGAGGAGAAGAAGCAGGACCTCTTTGTTTTCCAATATCTTGATTAGTCTCTGACCGCCGAAAATATTAAAAGTATTATGCATCATCTGGCGCAACTCTTTTTCCAGCTTGAATTGGAGGTGAAGGTATCTGGCGGATTTCCTTTTAAGGCAATCATTGATCTCAAATTGGTGCACGAAAATATGTGAGCCCTCTCCGTGCCATCAAACGATGTCTGGACTGGCTTGAAAGTTTCCCTCTCACAACTATGAGCGATAATGGGATGCTAAACCAAGGTTTCTAGGGATCTTCATTCTGAAAGAAAAATGTTCCTGTGAGTTGCAAAACTGTGAACTTTATTTCACGAACCGCTAGCCTTTGCGGTTATCTTTCCTGCGTGGCTTTGCCTTTTCTTTTATTGCTCACAAATTTTTGCCATGTGCCACGTGGCCTCCTAATGGAGATTCTTGCCACTCTGTCTCATTTTTCCTCTGTCAAGTTTCATGTGTGTGATGCATGGCTTTCTCTGGTTGTTTCCCGAGCTAGGCCCACTACGCAGTTATTTTCGCTCGGGATGACCCATGTGGCTTCCTCTCCGAGATTTTTGCTGGGGCATCCCTCATTCTTTTGCCAGGCTCCATGTGCTCGATGCGTGGTGTATTCTTTTGCACCGGTTATCTAGGAGTTATCGCCTATGCTGTTTATTCTCTTTTGCTATTGTGTTTTCTTCTTCGATGCCACGTGTCCTTTACTGCTGTTGCATGGCCATCTTTTCTCTGAGGACAGATTTGTTGGCATGCTACTAGGCGATCTTCCTATTCGGTTTTGACTCGAGGATATTTGGAACGTTAATTTTTTTCCAAGGCATCTTTCTCAATGTGACTTTAAGGCAATGGGCTAGCTTATTTAAGCAACTCTTCTTCTCTTTTATTAGGTTGTTGTGGGATAGAAAAAAAACTTCCTGAGCACTGGGAATAGCCTTTGTAATATTTTTATTGAACTTGAAGTTGTAGACTATGCCAATCAATTTGGCCTTTTCTATTTTTCATGCATTTGATAAGATTTTTAGACTGTGCTTTTATTTTCCTATAGAATATGAATGCTTGTTCTTCAGCTTTTGTAATCTTCTACAACTTAATAAATATAGACCATGTTTGACTCTTTTGTGTTGGCTGAAGTTGTATTGCATTATGCTATACAATTAAAGGGTATTCTTATGTTTGAAGTGCTTCTAGATAATCTATTTGATAGACAGGAGTTTTTTGTTAAAGCCTTTTCTTTCGGCACTGTGCCCAAGTAGTTTCATTCATGATTTGGTGCATCCCCTTTAGTCTAGATTTTCATATTTCCTATTGTCTTTCTAACCATTTACCTCCCCACTAAAAATGAAGAGTCAGCTTCGATAAAATCTAGAGGTCACTTAGCTAAGCGCACTATGTCCCCCAATAGCTAAGTTTCTCATAAGACTGTTGTCACCTGCAAAATTTTGCGTCAACCGATATAATGGGTGGAATGGCTAAAAAGTCATTTTTACACACTCAACTACTTGCATTTGATAAATTTTTCCCTAGGCGAGAAATTGCCACCACAAAAATCCCTCTGAGATAGCAAAAACTGAGGGAATTTATTGTAGAGGGGCCCAACGTGATCCCATAGGCTTGGACAAGAAGTTTCTAAGAATCACGGTGTTTGAATACGAGCATGTTGCAATTCGCAACCATTTTGCACTTTGGACTCTTAAGGGATTCTATTAGTTGAACGTAGCTCAGAGCGATTCCACATGTTTCAATGGGAAAGAGGACCATGCCTAACATAAACGTACCCACCCGGACACATCAGGATTGTCTGTTTGGTTAGACCATTTGTAGAACAAAAGTTGCACCACTTTGTAACTTTTCAACTACTTACATTTCACAACTTTTTCCCCAAGCGAGAAATCACCACCACAAGAAAAGGCCTTGAAGATAGAAAAAATTGAGAGAGTTTATTGTAGAGGGGCCCAACATGATCTTGTAGCATCAAACAAGAAGTTTCTAAGCATCATGGTATCTGAGTAATAGCATGTTGAAGTTTGTAGCCATTTTACACTTTGGACCCTTAAGGGATTGATCTGGTTGAACGTAGCTCCAAGTGATTTCATGTGTTTGGGTGTGAAAGAGGACCATTCCTAGCGTAAACATACCCACCCAGATGCATTGGAATAGTTTGTTTGGTCACATGAGCTGTAGAAAAAAAGTTGCACCACTTTCCAACTTTTAACTACTTGCATTTGACAACTTTTTCCCCAAATGAAAATTTTCCACCACAATAAAATACCTCTGAGATAGAAAAAATAGAGAGATTTTATTGTAGAGGGGACCAACATGATCTCTTAGGATGAGACGATAAGTTTCTAAGCATCACGATATCCGACTAATAGCATGTTGAAGTTTGCACCCATTTTGCACTTTGCACCCTTAAGGGATCGATCTAGTTGAACGTAGCTCAGATAAATTCCACGCCTTTATTTGTGAAAGAGGACCATGCCTAGCATAAGCCTACCCACCCGATGCGTTGGAATAGTTTTTTTGGTCACACGAGCTACAGAGCAAAACTTGCACCACTTTGCAACTTTCAACTACTTGCATTTGATAAATTTTTCCCCAAGTGAAAATTTGCCACCACAGGAAAATGCCTTTGAGATAGCGAAAACCAAGAGAGGTTATTGTACATGGGCCCAACGTGATCTCGTAGAATTAGATGATAAGTTTCTAAGCATCATGGTATTCGAGTAATAGCATGCTAAAATTTGCAGCTATTTTGCACTTTGGACCCTTAAGGGATCGATCTGGTTGAACGTAGCTTGGAGCAATTCCGCATGTTTGGGTGCAAAAGAGGACCATTTCTAACGTAAATTTACAAATCTGGACATGTTGGAACAATACATTTGGTCACATGAGCTACAGAACGAAATTTGCACCACTTTGCAACTTTCAACTATTTGCATTTGAAAACTTTTTCCTCTAGTGAAAATTCACCACCACAGGAAAATGCCTCCAAGATAGAAAAAATCAAGAGAGGTTATTGTAGAGGGACCCAACACAAGCTTGTAGGATTAGATGAGAAGTTTCTAAGTGTCACGGTATCTGATTAATAGCATGCTAAAGTTTTTAGTTGTTTTGCACTTTGGACCCTTATGGGATCGATCTAGTTGAATGTAGCTCAGAGCGATTTTGTGTGTTTGGGTGCAAAAGAGGACCATTCCTAGCGTAAACATACCCACTCGAACACGTTGGAATAGTCTGTTTGGTCACACGAGCTACAAAATGAAAGTTGCACCACTTTGCAACTTTCAACTACTTGCATGTGACAACTTTTTCTCCAAGTGAAAGTTCACCACCACAAAAAAATGCCTCTGAGATAGCAAAAACTAAGAGAGGTTATTGTAGGTGGGCGCAATTCCATCTCATAGGATTAGATGATAAGTTTCTAAGCATCATGGTATCTGAGTAATAGCATGCTGAAATTTGTAGCCATTTTACGCTTTGGACCCTTAAGGGATCAATCCGATTGAACATAGCTTAGAGCAATTCCATGTGTTTGGGTACAAAAGAGGACCATTCCTAGCATAAACATACCCACCTAGACAGATTGGAACAATCTATTTGGTCACACGAGCTGCAAAACGAAAGTTGCACCACTTTGCAACTTTCAACTACTTGCATTTGATAACTTTTCCCCAAGTGAAAATTCACCACCACAGGAAAATTCCTCCAAGATAGAAAAAAATGAGAGAGGTTATTGTAGAGGGTCTGAACAAAATCTTGTAGGTTCATACAAAAAATTTCTAAGCATTATGGTATCCGAGTAATAGCACGCTAAAGTTTGCAGTCATTTTGAACTTTGAACCCTTAAGGGATCAATCTAGTTGAACGTAGTTCGGAGCAATTCTGCGTGTTTAGGTATGAAAGAGGACCATGCCTAGCATAAACATACATATTCAGATGCGTTGGAACAATCTGTTTGGTCACACAAGTTGCAGAATGAAAGTTATACCACTTTGCAACTTTCAACTACTTGTGTTTGACAATTTTTCCATCAAGAGAAAACTGGACACCATAGAAAAATACCTCTAAGATAGTAAAAACTGAGAGAGGTTATTGTAGAGGGGCCCAACGTGATCTTGTAGGTTCATACGATGTTAATCCTAATCTAAATCAATATTAATCTAAATCAAACAACAAAGAACGAAACAAATAAACATAATTCAACTAAACAAATCAATTGGAAAGCTCTCACCGAATATGCATCCACTCATTCAAATTATCTCGATTTCTATTCTCCATTTTTCTTTTTCAGTATTCTTGCCCTTAGATTTTTAGTATTCATGCAAGCATAACCTTGTTGAATGTCTAAACAAAATATCAAAGATAAGTTTCTTCTCAAAAGTGTATGATTTCGGGAGGAGGAATAATGATAATGATAGGCCATTTTATAGATTTTGGGATTTTGAACGATCGGCTCAAATTCAAAGAGAGATCAACAGATGAGATTGATGAATGTCATGCGATGTGATTTTTGTATCAGATAGAACGTGAGTTAGAACATGAGTCAGAAAAGACTACAAGATAAATATTAAGTTAGAACGATAACTTAATCTTGTGTCAAGACTGTTCGAAAACAGGAAGAACAAGAGTTCCAGATCTTAATCTTCAATTAAGAGTCTTCAAAAAATAGAAGAAATAGACTTTGAATGTCAAAGACAAAGTTAGAACTCGAAGAATAATGTATTCGAATGCAAACATGAGTTAATTAATTAAATAAAGATATTTAATAAATAAACACATCATGCATATGAGTTAGAATTAGTTAACTGACTAATTGTGACAGAGAGTCTTCTCGCAGAAACAATCAGGTGTTAAATCCAGATATAACTGGAGAACTAAAAATAGATCTCGAGTCAGAAGGTGAGTGAATGACTTAGATAACTAAATGATAGAATAATATGACATAAATAATTAATAAATGAATTAAATGTTAATTTAATTCAACATTCAAAAATGAAATGAATTTAATTAAATAAATAAAGATAATTTATTTAATTTAACTGTTGTAAAGGCGAAATTGAATAATTAAATAATAAATATTTAATTATAGTTAAAGAGAGTTAAATTGAATAATTAAATAAAGATATTTAATTATAGTTGAAATATGACAAAGGGGGTAATTAAATAATAAATATTTAATTAAGAAGGAGAATTAATTAGTTAGCCACATAATTAAATAAATATGATTTATTTAATTAATCAAGTTGAATAAAGTCATTATGAATTAATGAATTAATTAAAAAGGGTATTTAATTAATAGAGTAAATATATGTTAGAAAAAGGTAATTAAATAATAACATTATTTAATTATGACCATGGATAATAGAAAATTATGTCCAATGTGTTGCTCACAGGCCTAGATCAATTTTCGGTGTCTACAGTTTTCCCCTCTTTGATACAATGTTGCTACAGCATTGTGTCAAAGAAAATATGCCCCGATCGTGCCCCAGTATGAAATAGGTTAGGGTATGCCCCCTTGGAAAAATTGACAAATTTTTGAAAGTTTCAAAAAATTCAGATAATATTCTCAATAATTCAATTTGATGGTCAGAAATGCTATGGAGTTGATGGAATTGAATTTGGAGATGTTACGGATGTGTACAGGTCATTATAAGTTGAAAGGTTAAGTGGCCAATAGACTAGGTTAGAAGAAATGCCACCCAAACCCTGGCTATAAATAAGAATTAGGTTGAAAATCAATTCATTTGCACTCGGAGGAGTTTGAAGAACTGAGATTTTTCTCTGACTATTGGACGAAGATGGCTCCCATTCCATACATTGTGCATCGAGGATATCAAATCCGGGCCTTTAGGCGACCAACTGACGCAAGACCACCGGTATGTACTCGAAAACGAACTCTTGAAAGTTATTTTTGCACATATTTTTACACCTCAAAAACTTAATAATCATAGTCAGTCTTTCGAGATCGACGCATATGTCGTCGTATGCACCACATTTGCCTACAAAATGACACATATGCTAAAACACGCCTAGGCTAGGATAGGAATTTTAAGCATTAAATGCATTTGTAAGAAAATTCTCCACATATGTATATATAGAACACATTTGCATTTAGAATGTATTCATGTAGGTTAGTTAACCGCATTTGCATTAGTGAAATGCATAGGTATCAAATAGACAGGTTATAGGAAATACACCACATTTGCTTTTTTGCATCACATTTGTAGTAAGTAGAAAATTAGATTGGTGATATGCAATGCATATGGAATATGCGACACAAATTCTTTGGCATGCAATGCATTTGTATGAATGCACCGCATCTAGTAAAGTGAGCCGCATTTGCCTGGTAAAATTTTCCAAAAAAAATTTCTTAGAAAAACTTGAAATTTTTTGACATGTTGGTTGAAATGTAGGTTGTTTTAGACCCGATCTACACATGGGAGACATGTCCAGATACCTTTGATCTGAGAGATCATCTGAGTAGTGCAGAGATATGGCTTTTCTAGAGACTTGGTCTTCATCATTCTCTTTCGATGCCCACTATTCGGGCAAACAGAGGGATGCTCACCGCATTGTGCAAGTGATGGCACTCTGAGACATCATCATTTCATATGTCGACTGGGGAGGTGACTATCACATTGGAGGATGTGTACAGGATACTAAGAATTTTGATCAGAGGAGAGTGTGTAATGTACAATACCTAGCGTGGATTGAGTGAGCTAGCTAGATTTTATTAGGTTGATGATATTAGTAGGCTCGACATTGAGGATTATGAGATTAGATTGTCGATGTTAGTAGAGAGATACAAGAGGGTTGACTATATACTATGTACACTGATAGGTGGGATAGTATTACCAGATCGACGGGGTCATGGCTTTCTTGTTGGATGGGGAGAGATGTTGGTGGGTATGTTAGAGAGAGAGACCATGTATGCCCGGGGTCCATTTCTATTAGGGATGCTATATTTCCATTTACATGATATTGCATACAGAGACGCACAGTCATTGAGTTGTGGGACCACTCTTCTAATGGTTTGGGCATGGGAGAGGATAGTTATTTTTTGATGTTTGGTTACTATAGAGCAACGAGATAGATCTCCGTATGTTTTTCGGTACATGGGAAACATCACTCAGAGCCATGTGGGAGATAATAGATATTGGAGATATGCACTCAATATCTTAGATCAGTTCACATGGAGACCATACATGGACTGTGAGCAGTGGTCTGATGAGGATAGACATTTTCCATATTGCAGATAGACACATTACTTGATTGGGAGGACTGTTTTGAGCATGCACATCATAGAGAGACACTTGCCAAAGAAAGTTTTGAGATAGTTTGGAGAGGTTTAGGATGAGCCTCAAGGTAGAGCAGAGTTTTCTCAATCGTCCAGAGAGGTTCCACACTAGGGGGCCATGATTCTAGTAGCTACTGGAGAGCCAGAGATACAAGCCTTATAGCTAGTACAGTGGGGATGGAGAGATGAGGTAGCAGATCCAGGGACTACAGCTGCGTATGATGCATGGTGGGTAGAGTATCGTCCTGTTCCTTACACAGATATGGATCAACCGGCACCAGTTGAGAGACAAGGCACAGGGCCGAGAGGACAGAGGAGAGGTAGAGGTGGCAGAGGAGGGGGTGGTGGCAAAGGCAGTAGATGAGGATGGAGAGGGCGGAGAGGGGGTTGGGTAGGTGGAATTTCACCTATCTAAGAGGTAGTGGTAGAGGATGTACCGATGTTGGACATCAGAGGTGGAGTTGATGAATAGGTCGGAGATGATCATGCTACTGAGGAGGAAGTAGCAGAGGAGCATGCAGAGGTAGAGATTGGCGGAGAGGATGTCATAGAGGATGAGGATATGGATATGGATATAGACCCTCTAGGAATTCTGGTAGGGTAAGGGGAGGATGATGTTGAGGAGGAGGCACCTATGGAGGAGCAGGAGAGAGAGCTCAGAGATCGGATTGTGGAGGGGAGACGGGAGGATGATGCCCCTAGGGATGGTGATAGCGAGGCCCTAGAGGAGAGACTGAGAATGATGACATCAAAGTTTGATGCCATGAGGATTGAGAGAGATAGTTCCTGTGCAAAGAGAGATAGTTCCCATGTAGAGAGAGACAGTGCTCGTACGGAGAGAAACAGTGCACACATGGAGAGGAATCAGGCCATAGCCCGACAATAGGAGATAGAGTAGTAGTTTACAGAGGTCAGACGCCTTTGCAGTGGCACTTCATCTGATGGTATGGTACATGAGTTTGGTAGATCTGTAGAGAGAGCTACTTATTACACAGATCTATATGAGGCAATGGTACCAGCAGAGAGAAGAGCTCCTAGCTTCTCAGAGGTTCGCAGCTAAAGATCACAGAGTATAGAGGGTGTGGTAGGAACACCAAGGATAGGTCTGTATGAGAGGCCTTACACCTCACAAAGAGCACCTTTGAGGCTTTTTCCACCACCTTCACCACATGACAGCAGTGGCAGTGGGACACGTTCATATGTGTAGACATTGTATTTTGATCAGAGAGCCTGTGAGCTCATTTTTATTTATGGATACACTCGGACATTGTACTATGACACATTATTTTGAGCGATATATATATATAATTTTTGGTGGCTTCTATATAATATGCAGTTCTATGTTATGGATGATGCATTATTTCTATATGATTATGTTTCCTAGATGATGTATGTACATGTGTTAAGACTTACTATTTCTACATGTTATGTAGTTTATGATGTTTATAATGATTCTATTTGAGAATGGATGTAATGTTCTATATGATGCTTATTTATATGTGATGGTGATATGTACATGTAATTTTTACATTATGTATCTTATGATGATGAAATGCCTATTATGTCATGATTTTGTAGATATGCAATGAAGATGTCAATGTTCCTATATGTGTAAAATGCAATGTAACTATATGAAATGCTTTGATATGTATGCATATGCAAATGATCTAATGTTTTTGATGTGTCACAGGACTTTATCATTATGTTGAAGAAGAGAAATTTTAGCACGAATGAATTCAAAATGTTAGTAAGAAAATAACGAAGGTTGATTGATTGAAAAAAACATATGATCTTCAATATATTTCCAAATATGCTATGCTTGCTTGTTATCATCATTGGGTGGGACATGACACAAATGGATAGTACACACCATGATATGAGATAGACCATAGTGTACAAAGTCATCCATCTACTAAAAATAGAAAGTCATAGACAAAGAGTGTCTTAACTCATACTAAGGACAAGATTGCCCCAGTCGTTTTGTCAAGACAAACCAAAGACAACAAACAAATAAAAAATAGGTCATGAGACGTCATTGCTCCTCTAAATCCTTAATAGGAAACCCTTGAGGAAACTAGTAACATGACATAAAAACCAAAGTTAAAAACACAATTGACAGATAGCAACCAAAGAAAAAGAGTCCTCAAACATCCTTCTTCTCTAAATCCTTCAAGGGACATCCTTGAGAAAGTTGGTAACCAAAGTAATTCACAAATCGATAAAAGGATAAGACAAAATAATATATAAAGTCATAAAGCCAAATAAAAGTATTCACCAAAACTTGATCTTGTAGGACTGTTTGATTGTTTGATGTTTGACATAGTGTAATGTGAGGAATGACACATACCGCATAAGGCGTTGAGTCTAGTTTCAACTTGGTGACTATCTATATAAGACATGACAAAGCCTGGTTTCAGAAAAGACACGTGTCGTATAAAACATTGGAGCTTGATGATATTGATGTGACAAAAAACATGAGGCTATGACAATTTGACAGCGTCTATTGACAAGAAAGACATATCTTGCTTAAGACATAAGTTGATCATTCTGACAATGTGTTTGATATTGACTTGATGACTTTGAGATGTTTTGCCTTGTTGATGCATGACTTGTTTTGATTCCTTGACTAATCAAAAGTGTGTGTAGATAGTGTATGACATGAGATGATACCCTAAAAGACTGACCTAAGCTGATGATATGCAACGTGTGTGATAATGACTGAATGTGATAAACCCTATTGGAATGACCTAGTGTGGTCTCAGGGTTTCATCGATTGATTAGCCTTGCCTACGTTGTACACACAGAGACCTCATAGTTTAACATGACCAATGACTGTGAATGTACAAAGAGTCATGATTTTGATGTGTGTGATACATGAAAAACCTAGACTTACAGACCTAATGCCTCGAGGTCACATCGATTGATGGCCTTGCCTATGTCCCAGTCATAGAGGCAATGTAGTTCAACTATGTCTACGACTGACTTAACATGACTGACTTGACTCTATTTTTTTTTTGGTATTTTCTGAAATATTTTGATTTTTTTTGGATTTTGAAGTTTTCCAATGTTTCTGGGATTTTTCAGGACATTTCTCGATGGGTGTAATGTTATGTACAAGGTCTTCAGGGCACATAACAAGGATTCACCCCCAGTCAGGAAAAAGACTTGCAAGATGGAGTGGGGAATGTGATGGAATGGAATTTGATGTCAATCATTCCAAGAAATGGATAAGACAACCATTTATTATGATGGATGATGAAAAGGTCTGATTGGAATGATGGTAGATGAAAGAGCGAGCTTGACTACACATAGTGCCTATTTGCCAAGATTTCACCATGGTACTTATCCATAGCGCCACCAAAGCGGTTTTCACTATTGGACGGATTATTTCTCTTTACTATTTTGATTTTCTCAATTTTTTTGGTGTTAGAAAGACGCCTATTTGCCAGGTTTTCATCGAGGTAACCATTTTTTTGCTTTCTTTCATTTTTTTGTATTTTCTAGACTAAGACACAGATTCTCAAAAGCTTCACATAGAACCTCTTCAGATGAAGGTTGTTGATAGGTGACAAAAGTGGCTCTCCTTCAAGAGTACAGAGTTGGTATGCTCTTGATCCAAAAGCTTGTGTGACTATATAGGGCCCCAACTAGTTAGGTTCAAACTTACTTGGTTTTTCTCGTTCAGCTTGATTCTTAGGATTCTTCATTAAAACCAAGTCACCAATGTCAAAGTGTCTATTTAGAACTTTCCTATTATAGCTATGATGAAGATGATTTTGATATGCTTGCAAATGGTCTAGTGCTATATGTCTTGGTTCATCCAGTAATTCTAGCTCTTGTAATCTGGATACACGGTATTCTTCAGTGTCAATGTGACCCTTCAAAGATACCCTCAGGGAAGGTATTTCAACCTCAATAGGTAAGATAGATTTGGATTCGGATACTAGGGAGTATGGAGTGGCGCCAGTGGGAGTACGGAAGCTTGTGCGGTAAGCCCATAAGGTAGGATTAAGTTGTAGGTGCCAGTCACAACCACCATCATTGACAGTCTTTTTTAGGATTCTAACAATGGTTTTATTAGATGCCTCAGCTTGGCCATTACCTTGTGGGTAATACAGGGTGGAAAAATGATGTTTGATATCAAATTCTTCACACAGATGGCGTACTTCTTAGTTTTTGAATGGGTGGCCATTGTCTGTGATTATGGATTGGGGTACACCATACCGAAAAATGATATAGTTTAGGATAAACCTAGATATTTGCATGTCGGTGATGTAGTTAATGGGAATAGCTTCAATCCATTTGGTGAAGTATTCGGTGGCGGTTATGATTAATTTATGGTTGTTGGATGATGGAGGGTGTATCTTACCTATGAGGTAAATTTCCCATTGAGAAAAATGCCATGGTGAAGTAATTGGATGAAGCTCTTGTGCTGGTGCTCTTATCAAATCTCCATGTATCTCACACTATCTATATTTCTTTACAAAGATATATGAGTATTTCTCCATTGTAGGCCAATAATAACCTAGTCTCATAATCTTATGGGCTCAAGTAGGACCACTCAAATGGGATCTGCATATACCCTCGTGCATTGCTCACAAAGTTGTTCATGCTTCCTTTGCATCGAGACATCTCATTAGGGTTTTATCTAAGCTACATCTATACAGGGTATCTCTGATGATGGTGTATTTAGTTGACTTACGGATAAAATTTTTGCATTGATTATTGGACAAGTCTAGAGGTAAGGTTTTGTCATTTAGATAGTCAAATATGTCTTTATACCAAGGGGAAGTATGACCAAAAATTGTACACACCATTGCAATATCAGAGACATCATAGGCAGGGACCAATAGTTGTTCAACCAAAAACTCAAACTTGGGCACATTACTCGGAATATCCAATAAGGAACCCACGGTTTCCATAGAATCTGTAGCCCTATTCTAAATATGTGGTATTTGTTGAAAGGTAATGTCATTGAATACTACTTGAATCTATCGGCCATGCACTTGTAGGGAGTGAGCTTCTCATCCTTAGTCTCATAATCATCATTTACTTGCCGGATTACTAGCTGAGAATCGCCAAAAACATGTAGGCTCTTAATCTTCCACTGTGTTGCCATTCTTAGTCCTATCACTAAGGCTTCATACTCTGCTATGTTGTTGATGCAAGGGAGAGCAATCCTGAATGATTTAGGAATAGTATCACCCTAAGGTGTAACAAATAGGATACCTACTCCTGAACCACAATTTTTATGTGACCCATAAAATTATAATTTCCATTGGGTTCTAACGTCAATGTTGAAGAAAAATTCATCAGGAAAATCTGCCACTAAAGCATGGTCTGCCTTCATAGGTGCATCCACTAATTGATCTGCAATCACCTGTCCTTTTATATCCTTCCTCTCGACATATTGGATGTCATACTCGCTAAGTATCATAACCCATTTATCCAATCGGCCTATTAATGTTGCTTTACTTAGGAGGTATTTGAGGGCATCAATCTTTCTGACCAACATTGTTTGATGATTAAGCATATAGTGCTGAATTTTCTAAGAAGAAAAGACTACCACAAGACAGGAATGTTCTATGTTACTGTAATTCAATTCATATCCTACCAAGGTACGACTGATATAGTAGACTACTCTTTCATGACCTTGATCATCGTTTTGTGCAAGAAAAGCTCCTAATGCCGACTGAGTTGCTGAAATGTATAGTATCAACGGTTTTCCATCAGTAGGTGGCATTAAGATAGGTGAAATGAGAAAATAATCCTTGATTCATTGAAAAGATTCCTGACATTTAAGTGTCCACACAAATGGTACTCCTTTCTTGAGTAGATGTTGAAATGCGTGTATTTTGTCTGCCAATTATACTATGAAATGCCTAATAGACTGTAATCTTCCCTGTAGCATTCTTAGTTGACCAATGTTGACTGAAGGAGGAATTTCTATGATAGCTCTTACCTTCTCTGGATCTACTTCAATGCCTCTTCTCGAAATGATATACCCTAGAAGTTTCCCTGATTTCACTCCAAAGACAAATTTCTTTGGATTCAGTCTGATGTTGTAATTCTCTAGCCTCTGGAATATCTTGTCTAGAACCTTCAAATGATTTCCCCTTGTTTATAATTTAGCTATAATGTCATCTACATAATCTTCCATGAGAGTATGTATAAAGTCATGGAAAATAATAGTCATTGCCCATTGATAAGTAGCTCCTGCATTCTTAAGGCCAAAAGGCATAACATTCCAGTAGTATGTGCCCCTTGGACATGTGAAAGTTGTCTTGTGTTGGTCTTCAGCTACGATTTTGATTTGGTTATATCCAGAGAAACCATCCATGAGAGATAGCATCTCGTATCATGCTGTAAGATCTACTATCATGTCTATGTTCGACAAAGGGAAATCATCCTTAGGACTTGCCTTGTTGATGTCTCTAAAGTCTGTTTAAATTTGAATGCCCCCAGTTGGTTTAGTCACTTGCACCAGATTTGATATCCAGTCTGCATAGTCGATCGACCTTATGAATCCTACATCCAAAAGTTTCTTGAGTTCTGCTTTGACCAATAGAGCAATCTGCGGATGCATTTTTCTTAACTTTGTTTGACTGGCTTAATACCTAGTTGTAGTGGTAAATCGTGCAATATTAGGTCTAGATCCAGCCCAAGCATGTCCACATACGACCATGCAAAGTTTATCTGTCTCTTTTTGAAGAAGTACTTAAACTCAGGTTTTCCTGTCTCTGTTAAAGAAGCTACAAAATATACCATCCGAGGATTCTCTTCTATACCTATGTTGACTTCAACAGACTCTTCTACCAGCATCGATGACTTTTCCTATTCAACAGGGACAATATTTAAACCTCTATCCTTAGGTGCCTCAGAGAGGTTTTCGCCCTCAGATACGTCCTTGATTTTGACTTTTTCTTCATCCAAAGGTGCCTTTCGGTTTTCACCTAGGGACTCATCATTTTTCTTTTCATTGTATTTTTTCTTTTTATTCTCATTTTTGCGACTAGAGGTGTAAATAAACTCCCCAAAATATGCTTTGTCATCCAAGTCTATGGTAAAACCATATTTATGATCCACTCTAGGTATGCCTTCTCGAAGCCACATGAACTCAGCTAATGCTTCGTCGTTCTTGAATGTATCTAAGATGGGTGTACCTTGTTGATCCCAGTCGATAAGTTCAAGATATATGAGGGGCATGTCATCATCAAAGTTAGCAAAGGTGGAAGCTAACAAGGTAAGTATAGAGTGGTTGATATGGTCACAAAATTTTTGGACTAACTCCTTGTTCTTTCTCCTAGGGGTAGGTAAACTCTGATGTGGGACTATTGCAATGGCTAGGTCATCAGAAGATGGTTCGTTAGGTGCCCAAGATGCATGATCAAGGGTTTCCCAATAATAGTGTTTAATCCATTCTTCTTTGGACAAGGACTTCAGATTACGAGGACTAGACGACTTTGGTAAGGATTTTATCATGAGGTCCAATTGTCCAAATAGAAATTATCTAGGTTCATGGTACTGGTAGAGGAAAGGGAGTCCCATTCACAATCGCTTGAGTCAGGAGATTCATCATAAACTGGGTGAAGTGGTTCACGAGATATCTCAATGTCTTTGTAAGCACTCACTTCCTCTTGAAATGGTGACGAAGTACTAGGAAACCCAATTCTAAGCAGTTGAAACCCTAGCCCTAGGTATTTCGGTCATGGTGATACAATGATCGGTTTCATCCTTCCATTTTGATGTAGGCCTAACCCACTATGTCCGTCATAACCTTCACTTTGCATTATCCTAAAGCCTTTTCCATATTGATCCTTAGCTATTTGAATAGATGGTGAGGGGCATTCATTGTCTTCCTGGTACAACTAGGAGGTGATATCACTTTGGTCCACAACCTCTTCACTTAACTCTCCCCATTTGTTCAATGTCATTGTAGGGGGAACATGAAATGTGACTACTAATTGTCTTCTATCGGCCATGGGTAAGCCATATGCCTTAGGTGGAATCAACTGACTGACACAATAGGAGGCCTTCAAGTGATACTCTCCACAGTTGTTGTCTTGGATCTCGACCTTAGGAGTGGATGATGGTGGTTTGAATGAAATGGACTTGGTAAGATGTGATGGATCAATGTATATGGATAAAGTGGATGATGAAGCTTCTTGATTAATGGGTACCTGTCGTTGTGGAATTTCCTTTAGGATTGTATAGTATTGAAAAGGATCTGGATCACCATCAATCGTGATCTTAGTGCCATTATACGGGAATTTAAGACATTGGTGATATGTGGAAGGTACGGATTTCATTGTGTGTATCCAAGGTCTACCTAACAATAGGTTATACAAAAGGGTGAGATCCAAGACATGGAAGTTGGTGTTCATGACTATTGGGCCAATTCTGATAGGAAGTGTGACAACTCCCTTGGATGATATTTTCTCATCATCATAAGCCTTGATGACTATACTCTTTGAGGTGTCTATGCATTCTTCTAAGAATCCTAATGCTTTAACCAATTTTAGGGTACACAAGTTCAAACCTGCTCCTCCATCTACCAAGACTCGTCTGACTTTGGTTTGATGGACTAGGACTTCCAGATGTAATGGGTCATTATGATTAGACTTTTCGGTTGAGTAATCTTGTTGGGAAAATGTGGCATGATGTGAGTTGGTTAAATATCCCGCCATTTCTTTGAAATGATTGGCATCTAAGTCTGTAGGAATAGTCATGTTCTATAAAGCTTTGTTAAGAATGGCTCGATGCTCAGATGATAAAGTCAACAGTTCCAAAATGGAGATCTATGTGGGGTTTTACTCAATTCATCAAGGAGGTTGTATTTAAACTTGGAAGTCTACATAGGTAGCTCGGAAGAAGGACCTGGAATAGTTATCTTTGTTATGCGTGTGTTTATGGCACATTCAGGATGCTTCTTAATGATGATGGTATTGACATGTTCATTGGTAGCTCAGAGGTAGTTTATAATCATTCCTTTACCATAGTCATACTTGGTATTGGTATAATTGGCTGATGGATGATTCTTGGTTCCCGAACTCGAGGCCTTTCCTTCGTGTGGTCATGTAATGGGTTTGTGAAGACCTTATGATCATTTTTCTTGGTATTTTTCTGACCATTGACCTCTATGGTTCTGTTTTCAACAAAGTCTTGTATAATATTCTTCAGTTGGTGACATTGTTGCAGGTTGTGCCCTTTTGTTTGATGATAGTCACAAAAAGCGTTATCATCCCACCATGAAGGTTTAAACTGTCCAAGATCATACTCTCTTGGTTCCAAAGGTTTAATGAGATTATGTTTAATCAACTCTTTGAAAATTATCTCAATTGGTTGCCCTAAAGGGGTAAATTCATGTGTAGGAAATCTCTTTTGTGGTCGTTGTTGCTGTGAATTTTCGACATAATTGGCTGTTTGATTTGGACTATTTGTCATGTCCTGATTGGGGTTGTAACCTCTGAGTGTGATAATTGGTCCTGTATGTATGTTTTTAGCATCAACAATGTCGTCATTCGTAACATTTTTGTTTCTAGGCCATAATTTATTCCTATCATTGGGCGCATTTTGATGTTGAACCACTGGATTTCGGGCTGGTACCTTAATTTATCCTTTGTCTATAAGGCCTTTTTCAAGGATGATTCCCTTTTGTACCAAGTCTAGGAATGAAGTACAACAATGTACCCTTAAGTCACTTCATAGTTTTGGATTGATGTTTTCAAGGAATATCGTGACCTTTTACTTTTTTGGTATTTCAGCTAGACATCTGCCAGCTAGACTTCTCCATCTCTGGAAGAAAGTGGTGAAATTTTTGTCATCTTCTTGTGTTGTGTGACACAAGGTAGCTATGGTTATTTTATTGTCTATGTTAAAGTCAAAGTGTTCGACAAAATTTTTAACTAATTCACCTTAGGATCGTATGCCATATGGTAATTTAGAGAACCACTCCAGTGCTATCCCTATAAGGGTTCATGGAAATAGTCTCATCAAGTATGGGGGGTCATATGATATGTCCATGCATGTTGTTGAGAATTATCTAATGTGTTCTAAAGGATTCTTCCTCCCATTATACTTAGGAAAATTCGGTATAATGTACCCATGAGGGAAGGGTGTCATGTAAAGCGCTTTGTTGAAAGGACATGGACACAGATCTTGTGCTGAGATAGTTCGTTTGCCTGACATAGACATGTTTTCCATCTGTTGTTGAAGCATTTTCATTTGGTTCTGGAGAACATCCACTTGTGTCAAGGACATGTTGTTTGTGTTGTTTGGATAAATGTAGGTGTTATGATATTCCATGTTCTATGACGGGTTGTGATTTGGCGAGGGAATATATCTCGTTAGAATGTTCTGATTTGGTATAGGAATATTTCCTTTCTAAATGTTCCTGATTTGGTATGGGAATATTTCCTGTCTGAATGTTCTAATTTGGTATAGGAATATTTCATGTCTGAATGTTCTGATTTGGTATAGGAATATTTCATGTCTGAATATTCTGATGTGGTATAGGAATCCTCATGCCAACTTTGTATCTCTTACTAGTAGTGTTGGTGCTAAAGGGATTGGAGGAAGTTGGTCCCGTAGTAAATTGTGAACCCTATGTTACGTTGAAAGGGATTGTGCTTACAATTGATGATGTTTGAGTAGATATGCTAGTTGGTATCACTGCGGTAATTTGGGGAATAGAAACACTTGACGTCGTAGTTTGCATTGGTTGAGTAGACTGTGTTTTCAAAGTATGAATATCAAATCTTGGTGGTAGTGTGGCACCTTCTACTAGAAACTTTGCTAGATATCGTTGGGGATCATTTTCCAAACACTCATCCATAAAGGATGCAAACTCAGGATCTTGTACAATGGCGTCTATGTCTTCTATATAAATTTGTCCATGTGTGTCTCTAGGGACGTGTTTTTCAAGCAAAGGTTTGTGTGGCCTCTCACTTCCTGATGGTTGATTTCCAAATGGATTGATAAATTCATTGGGGCCTGACATTGCTTTATGTTTCTCTTGAGACCTTGTTTTGACCATGAAAAGTTGCTCAAACTGGGATAATGCAGACTATGTCTAAAAACTGATATGACCTATCTCTATGATTTTTGGATTTTTTTGAAGAATAAGAATGTTGCTAAACATTTCTAAACTAAAGTATAATAAGATGACGTATGGTAGGACGGATAAAATGCAAAATATTGAGTAGACTTATGATGGTAAATGATTCTAAGATGGGTATAACCTACAACCTATGGAATAAATGCATGCAATGATTTGTGTTTGACCAAGGAACCTGATTGTAGGACAAGGACAGTTGACAAGGTGAATTTCCCAAACTAGACTGTTGAGCTAAAAAGATTCACTAATAGGACCAAAGTGACTAGGTTCAATGATAACGGCAAACTAGAACATGAACGTATCCAATGATGCAAAAAGTTGTTTTATTCTACCATATGCAATTTCCTAGGAAGTATCTATATGCATGCGACTTAGGATGACTTATGACTAGGAAGTATATGACACCTAATAATGCAAGGTTTTTGAGCAAAAAATTTCTAGTTTTTGTCCAAGGTTGATCTTTAGAAATAGAAGAGAAAATGATAGTAATGTTTTGGACTTGGTTTTCAATTTTTAGAGTTTTTTGTTGATAGTCAAATGCGGTTCACCTATTAGCTGTGGTTCTATTTTTGATAGATGCAGTTTATTATGCACATGCGGTGATTTGACTAAAACCTTGCTTCAGACATTGACAGACAGTTTGAACTTTTGACAAATGTGGTTTTCGTTATGACAAATGTGACTCAAAGAATCATATGCGGCTCGGAATAAAAACTATTTGAAACTAAACTTAGTGGTAGATACTTCCAGCTCAAAATTTTGACAGATGTGGCTTGCATATACAAATGCGACTCAAAAATTGACAGTTGCGGCTCATAATATCTAGACTGTGAAAATGATTTTTTTTTATAGACAAATGCAGCATTTCCCCTAACAAATGTGACTCGCTAAGACAAATGCGGTGCTAAAAATAACAATTGCGACTCACTTTTTGACAGTTGAAGTTTTTTGAAAGTTTTTTTGACTGACTCCATTTTTTTATCAAGATTTTTGACGAATACAGCAAACACAAGCACATAAATCAATGTGTTTTCATTTTTGAAGTGATAGATCTGTTAAAATACTAGAAAACATTTACAACCTAGGCTTTTTGGACAATACTCACTGAGTTCTTACTTGGATAAATCCAGCAACACATATTCATGGCGGATGACTAGTAGCTTGACCCCACTGGCTCCCCTCCACGACACTCACTTATACAGGGAAGCCAATCTACTGTACCAATGAAACTCCCATGGCATACATCTCATCTCCACACATGAACCGTAAGAATGTAAGACGGCTTCACAGGGCCAACCCTGTTGCGCCTACAAATAGGTAGGATTTTGGCAAAACTACAACATGGTATTTAGTAAGGACATTTCATTCATGGGGCACTATTCAGCTCGGTGAGATACCATTTTTTCCCTTCTCATCAGAATAGTGAGCGTGATTTCTGGGGTTTCTCCCAAAAATCCATTTTTATATACCTAGTGGAAGTCACTGGCTAAAGCATGTTACCAGTCTGAGTCGTCTTGGGGTGAGTACTTTTTCCCACCAAGACAGGCCCAAGTTCTAGATTTAGTAACCGTTTCTCTTACACCTAGGATCACATGACTGCGCAAGGGGAGAGGATACTCCGATATACCAAATCGTAAAGGGTGACACAAATGTGCTTTCGCACCAAACAAAGTAGACACTGATTCTTTTTAATCTAAATGACAGTTATTTATCTACCAAACAGAAAGCTTGCTAAATAAAGTTAACACAAAGGCATTAGGTCCTGCATGCAAACTGATTAGTAGTTCATTTTTTTAATCTTCGGATTTCATCTTGCAAAAAAGATATGTTTTTGGTTTTTATTGTGTTTTATACTTCATCCTACAAAAACTAAGTTAATCCTCCTTAACATAGCTATGAACAAACATTAGCAAAAAATATATATATGGTGAAAGATAAAAAAGAAAATGCAGATGTACAGAAGTTAATAAAAAAAAAGAAAAATCTTTAATAGTCAGATGTGGCATTTCAAGCCACAGATGCGGCTCAAACTTTTACAAACGGATGTGGTTCGTGTTGTCAGTCAGTTACGGATCGAAATATTGACAGTCGGATGCAGTTCAGGGTTTCACGGATGCGGTGCGTAATGGTATATGCATTGCTGATTTTAGTAGATGCGGCTCGTGGATACGGATGCGTTGTTTATTTGAACAGATGTGGTGTGTCGTACGATAACTTGCAAAATAAAAAAAATTAAAGGACGGAAAGATGAAAATATGTGCGAATTTGAAGCGTGTTCACATCGGGTTCACCAAATGTAACATAGAATAAAATATGGATATGGATCTGCAACTAGAATAGATGATGTTAATCCAAATCTAAATCAATATTAATCTAAATCAAACAACAAAGAATGAAACAAGTAAACATAATTAAACTAAACAAATCAATTGGAAAGTTCTCACTGAATATGCATCCACTCATTCAAATTATCTCGATTTCTCTTCTCTATTTTGCCTTTTCAGTATTCTTGCCTTCAGATTTTCAATATTGAGGCAAGCATAACCTTGTTGAATGTCTAAGAAAAATATCGACGATAAGTTTCTTCTCAAAAGTGTATGATTTTGGGAGGATGAATAATGATAATGATAGGCCATTTTATAGATTTTGGTTTTCTGAACGATCAGCTCAAATTGAAAGAGAGATTGACAGATGAGATTGATGAATGTCATGCGATGTGAGTTCCGTGTCGAATAGAACATGAGTCAGAAAAGACTGCAGGATAAAGATTAAGTTAGAATGATAACTTAATCTTGTGTCAAGACTATTCGAAAACAAGAAGAACAAGAGTTTCAGATCTTAATCTTTAGTTAAGAGTCTTCAAAAATAGAAGAAATAGACTTTGAATGTCAAAGACAAAGTTAGAACTCGAAGAGTAATGCATTCGAATGCAAACATGAGTTAATTAATTAAATAAATATATTTAATGAATAAACACATCATGCATATGAGTTAGAACTAGTTAACTGACTAGTTGTGACAGAGAGTCTTCTCGCAAAGACAATCAGGTGTTAAATCCAAAGATAACTGGAGAACTAAAAATAGATCTCGAGTCAGAAGGTGAGTGAATGACTTAGATAACTGAATGATAGAAGAATACGACATAAATAATTAATAAATGAATTAAATTTTAATTTAATTCAACATTTGAAAATTAAATGAATTTAATTAAATAAATAAAGATAATTTATTTAATTTAACTATTTTAAAGGTGGAATTGAATAATTAAATAATAAATATTTAATTATAGTTAAAGAGATTTAAATTGAATAATTAAATAAAGATATTTAATTATAGTTGAAATATGACAAAGGGGGTAATTAAATAATAAATATTTAATTAAGAAGGAGAATTAATTAGTTAGCCACATAATTAAATAAATATGATTTATTTAGTTAATCAAGTTGAATAAAGTCATTATGAATTAATGAATTAATTAAAAAGGGTATCTAATTAATAGAGGAAATATGTGTTAGAAAAAGGTAATTAAATAATAACATTATTTAATTATGACCATGGATAATAGAAAATTATGTCAAATGTGGTGCTCATAGGCCTAGACCAATTTTCAGTGTCTACAGTAAGCACCATGTTTTATGAGTAATTCCCCATCAAATATTGCATCCCTTTTGCACTTTGGACCCTCCAGGGATCGAGTCGATTGAACGTAGCTCAGAGCGATTGTGCTCTCTTTTTGATGGAATTAGGTGGGAAGCAGACTTAACTCCTATTTAGTTTTGCTTTGGTTGGATTTCAAGTGATTTTGTGCATTTTAGAAGCCGTTTACTGAGGGTCAGTCTATATACCCTGTTTTAAGGGTTTTGAGTGCATTAAAATGTCATATTAAGCCTTCCATCTACTGTATGCTTTTGTAACTCAATGGGAAGGCTTAGTTAGGGTTATAAAACATGTGTGCAAAGTTTTGTGTGTAAGGGAGGAGAATAGAGGACTTTTAGGTGATGCCCTAGATGTCAAATGGTGTATTTTTTAGTGGAAAATGGTGGTTTTTTGCTAGGGTTTGAAGAAATCTTTGCGAACAGTGATATATCTTGAACTTTTAAGCTTGTGCAAACCTTGTTGAAGGTGTTTCAGGCTTTGGTTGGATGTGGGAAGGTTTGGAGTATATATTTTTAATAAACCCTTGCCTAACTTGTGAATGAAGAGGGTTTTGGGGTTTGTTATGTTAGTGGGCTTATCACGCCCTAAAAGTGGAGGAATTGGTGGTTTGGCAGACTGGTTGATGTTTCCCAATGGTGGTTTGGTGGACTGGCTAGTGTTCTCCAATGTAAAAAAGTGGAATTTTGTACTCCGACATCCATAACATTTTGAAAATTGGTTGGAGTTAATTGTAGGATGTAGTTGGTGTTTTTGGGGTGTTTTTACATAAAAAAGTGAGGTTGGACAACGTTGTTTTCAATTTTTTAGCAAGTTTCTCCAAAGGATTCTTAGGTGGAATTGAGGTATGTTAAATATGACCTAGGTTGCATCAATTTCTATGAGGCATATGCTGCCCCTACCTTGTCAACCCTACGGAATTGGCAAGCCAATGAGCTCACTAGCTTGCCAATTTGGTAGGATTGTCAAGGTAGGGGAAATAAAATATGCCTTTGTATAATTATATTAGACATTATTTCATTCTTACTCATAAATCCACATGCTTTTCCTTGAAGACAACCTTAAATTTAAACCAACTGTTTAAATTTAAGGTTGTCTTCAAGGAATTGAGGCATATATTAAGGAATATACACATTTGCATGTATTAATTTCTCATAATTTTTGTCTATCAAAAAATACACTAAGTCAATGAAAAATATTATAATAGTGATGGAATAACATCTTGAAAATATTCCCATTTGACAGTACTTGTAGCAATACATGCAGGGAAATATTCCTCCCATTTGCAACACAAATCATGAAATATATTGTACAAGAAGAAACAAAATGAGCTTCTGCCCTATTTCGTTACTCCAATCCACCTCAGCTGGACCAGTTATTTGCATTCCAAAATGCTTCAAAACATGTACATCCTCTACTCCCTATTAAACATATGGGTAGTAGCCTCTCTATGGTTGTGTACTCTCGTAGGAATTTGGTCCACAAAAAACCTATAAAAGCCTATCAATCTTAGACATGGACTCACAAAAAAATCATTAAAAGAGAAATAACTAAATAATGTCATTCATACACCTGACAAGACCTACTATCACCTTCATGCATGCTAGATAAGGAGGTCGATTGAAGGTCCTACAATGGTGATGTGGCCCTTCGCTAATTTCTCATCTCTCGATGATCCTACGTATAAATTTCAAGTATATCACTGACATAATTAACATAAAACATGTAGCATATAAGAATTCGATAAATCTATGAGATGGAAAAGAAAGAGAAGATTGACAACCAAAAAATGTACCAGCAATTGATGTTTCTCATACCACTGAACACTTGCACCGCCAACTAATGTTGTTCTTTTCTTAAACTTTGACAAACTTCAGTATTACCTACAATCACAATCATAAAATGTTTGATGATAGCCGTAAATGCATATGACATCAAACACTAATAAGGAATATGGTGCAGAGCACATTGTCCTCCATTTTTTGAGTTTAGTCTAGTTAGGATAAATGAGTCAAGATGTTGTCAAATAAGGTTTGAAAGTCGTTTAATATGGTAAACTGACGCATTCCTCTCATTATGGCCACTGTAACTTGAGGAATGGGTCTGCAACATCAATAAACTATTTTGGGAATGTGCAATTTTTGCAAGGGAGGTTGAGTGTTTTGTTGGGCATTTTTTATGCAAAAATTTGTAGGGGCAGCAACCTTATGGGAAACTTAGCTATTGGGGGACCTATGCACGTAGCTAAGTGACCTCCGGGTTTTATCGAAGTCGGCTCTTCATTTTTATGGGGGGGAGGTAAAGGGTGAGAAGAGTAACATGAAATAATCAAACCTAAACTAAGGCGATGCGCCAAATCATAAGAGAAATAACTAAGCACGATACTGAGACAAAGGCTCGAATAGTAACTATTGTTTATCAAATAGATGCTTCCCAACACTACAAACATAAGAACATCACACTCTTTGTATAATATTACTCATACAAAATAAACCAACACAGAAGAGTAGCAACATGATCTGCAGTTTATTAAGCTACATCCAGATTACAAAAGCTTGAGATAGATGTTCATACACTCCAAAAAATACAAGCACAGTTTAACTTCACATTAAATGCATGAAAATAGAAAGTCTGAATTGACTGGCATAGTTTGCAAGTTCAAATTTAATAGAAAACACTACGAAAGGCTCATTCCCAGTGCTCGAGAAGATTTTTACATCTATCTAACAATAACAACAATGAGGAAAAAGGTTGCTTAAATAAGCCAACCCACCACCTAAAAGCCCTATGAGAAAGATGCTTAAGGGAAGCCATCAATGATCTTGATCTTCTTGAGCTAGCACCAATAGAAAGATCATCCAACATTGCACCAGCAAGCATGTCCCTTGAGAAACTTGCACTACGCAGTAGTAGAAGAGAACACGTAGCAGCAAAAAAGGAAATGTGGTAGAGAAAAGAACACACAGTGCAGATGTCGAAGCCAAGATAATGGATACAGGAATGAGCGCCACATGTCAAACACACAGAGCCTAGCAAAAGAAAGGTGAGATGCCTCAAGAGAAAGCTCTGATAGGAAGCCATGTGTTCCAACTCCTAGAAAAAGAAACCATAGTGTGGGTCCAACTCTGAAAGAAACAAGCGAAGGCCACACGTAAAGCAAACGGAGCTCGACAAAAGAAAAATCATATGGCCCAACAGAAAGCTCCAATAGGAAGCCACATGGCGACCACCAAAAAGCTGTGAGCGATATAGAAAAAGGAAAAGCTACAAACTGAAAAGAAAACACCGAAGGAAAAAGTTGTGCGTGAATAAACATTCCCAATTTGGCAACTCATGGGGGAATTTCGCCTGCGGAATGGAGAACCCCAGAAACTTTAGTCTCGCAGACTAGTCCAACTCCATTACAATTGCTCAACTAAGAGAGAGTAGTTAGAAGGCCAGTCCAGACTTTATTTGATGGTGCAGAGTGAGTGCACAGATTTTTGTGCACCATTTGAAGATAAATTATTTCCTTAAAAGGCAATCTGCCAGATACCTTTTCCTCTAACTCAAGCTGAAAAAAGAGTTGCGCCAGCTAATACACCATGTTTTCAATATTTTTGGCAGTCAGAGATTGATCAAAGGATTGGAAAATGGAGAGATCTTGCTTCTTCTCCTTCATCTTTGCAATGATGTGGTCAATACCTGTCACCGTTTGATCCTCGATAAAGAGGGATGGAAGCCCTCGCTGAGTTGAATGGGAAAAGTTTTCCCGCATATCACTGGTAATCTGGGTTAGCTTGGCCTTGCCCTCTCCCACATGTTGGATGTCCTTGTGCATAAAGATGAGAATATTTTTTCCCATGGACGCCATTGTTTGATCCTTGATTCCCACACTACTCAATGCTTCATTAAAGGCTATATATAATTTTCCCAATAATCGTCTGGCCTCCTGAACTTTATCAGAAGTCATCTCTTGCACCTATTGCATCATTCTTCTGACCACCCCACATAAACTAGTTGCATGCACCATAAATTTTAGAGTGGGCTGCAATGTGAGGCATAATGCTTTGACCTTATCCCATTATGATGAATGTAGCTCCTTGGCGATCTCCAGTGAGTTCATTTGGGGTGCAGGAGGTTGGGCTCTCAAAAGATCCAATTCTATGGTTTTTTTGCTCAGCTCTGCCTTCAACTCTACCACGCTTCCTTCCAGGATAGACAATTGATTCCTCAAAGCAGAAACCTCTCTCTCCTTCTCTCCTAAGGCCAATTTGACCTACCTCTGCTTCTCAATTTCCTGCTCCAACACGGAATTCATCTCATTTACTTCCTCATTAGTGCTCTACTGGATTTGTTTTAGGCCATCATTTTCCTACTTATTCATCATATAGGGCCACTTCAGTCACTCAGCATTGCTCAATCTCTTTTCGTAGGGCTGGAACAACCTCCGCACCCAAAGCTTGAAACTCATTGACATTTTTTTCAAAAGCATTCTTTTTCATTTTGTAGCCAATTGATTTTGGCTTCCTGTGTCTTATGCTTGTTTTCCTAGATATCCACCTTTCCCTTCAGCTCTTTCATTTTCTCATCCTTTTTCTTCATCTGGTGACTGAGCTTGAGGAAGTCGGTAGTCACCACCCTCTAGGTCTCCTCCATTAGTTCAACCTTATCTTGCGAATGAGCCTGCTGCAAATCCAACCTTATGACATTGATAGAATAGTTGCTTGGCAGCATTTCCCCAACTGGCTTGATCACATTGGGTGTAACATTTGCAAACATCAACGAATTTTGTCTTTCATTGAACATGGTTTGCAAAAGAGGCTTCGCTTGTCTTCCTGCATCATTTTCCCTCATTTTCTGTATTCACCTTGCCCATGCACTTTTTTTTGCATCCACCTATGAAAAATATTTTGGGGGTGAAATACCTAGCCCACTAGCAAAAGGGAACTCTTGGGGAACTGCTAGTGAGAAAAACAGTGTGCTCAAAGTATCGGCAGATTCGGTAGGCCTCATAATAATTTTCGAGGAGAAAGTTGGGATAAAATGACTGCCCAGAGATAGTGAATACATGGAGGGAGAAAGGTCAGGGAAGCACTTACAGACATGTTGGGTCTCAGGGATACAAATTGCTAACTCAAAGAGTCAGGATGTGCACCCATTTGTGTTTCTAGGGTGGGAGAAATAGCAAGAGATGGAAAGGGACCCCCAGGAGAAATAATATTGGTCTGCCCTAGGTAACCAATGATAGGAATAGCTAGTGTGAAGGATGTAGAAGGGGAAGACGCAAAGGAGACCAAAGACATAGAAGAGAGGGAAGAAGGGTGGGCTTCCCATAGACTAGTAGCAGGTACCACCACTTCTTCATGCAGCGACTCTTCTCTTTTTTTGGCTTCCTTTGTTTGTGGCCTTTTCTCCTCCGGAGAACTGTTTAGATCCAATATAACCTTTCGATGGCCTCCAGAACTTCTCCTGCTATGACGGTTGTCCATTGACTATCGCTCCTCGTGCAAGATCTTTTTCAACTATGGGAGCCCTCTGGGCTACCTCTTCTCCATGCTCCAGAGCTGCACTTTCCACCTCACATAACTTTTCGAAATATAAAGGGTTAGGAGAGTCTTCACTGTCTGGATGCTCATGACACCAAATATCATCAAGTGTGTCATTTGAGTCCACCTCTTGGAAGAACCCATTAGTCATTTTTATCTCCTGCCCATACATCCAGAAATCTTTAATTATGTCAGGCTTCCACTAGAGCTTATTTAATTGGTTGTATAAAAATTGATTTATTTTGTGATTGGGGTTGGGCTTCGCCATTATATGATAAAAGTTTAGCCAAGGCGGTCAATCCAAGCTAGAAGGAATATACTCTAGGCTGATGTATAATCTCACATTCCCCTCATCTGCATTTCTTCGAGGGTCCCAAAATGGCCGAGGCTAGTGTGGAATCTTAATGCCAATCTCTGACAGATTGCCCTCCAGATTATATCACCAAGTGTCACTGATGAACAGTAGCCAAAGGTAACCCAATTTAGAGTATAAAACCTCAGAGCTATTTACCCTTGAGCTATTTTTCTTTACCAACGATATAGAGTCAAACATGGCTAGCACCGTTAAATGGGAACTTAGATGTTTCCCTCCCCAGTAATCATTTTCAATGTTGCATAGTTGCCTGAAAACTTCGAGGGCTAGTACCCTATCAGAAACAAAATGCGGGAGCTAGAAAGGCTCCCAAATGAAACCTTGCATATGGAGCATTGTGAAATCCATTCTGAAGACCCAATCGCAAGGTGGCACAAGCCCCTTCATCCATGATATTTGGCTCTATGTCAAGCGAGCAGACATACTACCTCCATTGTGATCCAAAGCTCGCAAATTTGGAGCTAGGAAAGCATCTGAAAACACGTAGTAATCAAAACAATTTGATATGACAAGAGTCCAGGTTGATACTAGCCTTCTCACGCCATGTTCATCAAATGTTGCCAGGGGCATATATTACTGGAAATAGTCAGGATTTTGATGCAAAATCATGTAGATTAAGAAAGAGGGATACCTGAACCTGGAACCAAGTTCAAAATCCCTTAGCTATCGGCACATCCCTTCAACTTTGACTTTTGCAAAATCGATCAGCAGAGTTGTGGCATTATTTTTTAGCATAAAGCTGAGACTCATCTGAAAGTCAAAAAATTCCTTATTTATATCTAATTCACACACCAACGCCAACATGGAGAAGACGGAGGTTGAACCTACTTTAAAAGTAGCTAGACCAAGTGGGAAGCTAGGAGGGATGAAATTATCTGACGGTTGACCCATCTCGGTGTTATAAAATTGTTGCGCCATCTGAACCGTCCTCTAGTAACCTTGTAGTTTGAAAATATCAAAATCTTCAACATTCTCAAGAGAGTTAAAAGGAATGCATAGCATATCTTGAAGGGCCTCGGGACAGATTACCACCCTGAAACTTTGGCCACTTATGACTCCTATCCGGGCATCGAAAAATTTCACACAGGCCACCACAATCTCTGGACAATGATGCACCAAAGGAACCATGTACTAGGGAATCCCACAGTTTCACAAACATCCGTGAAAAGGATTAGTAATTTTCTTCATTTTTTCACATCCAACCTCCCTTAAGCTTTTGGGGTTCTGAGATAACTTGGGATCTCAAACTTTATCCCAATCTTCTGATATCAAAGCCTGGTTTCTAGGACAAACCATGCTTAATAATTCCTAGTCTATTGGCTTTGTATAAGGCCAAGATGGCTTTGCTAGAATACCTGGGGTAGCATAGGAATCTTGGGCGTATATATTTATGCAAGGTGCAAGAATTCTTTGTTCTTCAATACTTTAATGCCTACAACCTGTGTTGAACTCTCTGCAATTTCAACCATTTTCTTGTATTTTCGAAGGACTCTACAAACTTTGAAACTTATCTTTTGAAAACACTTCTCTTCTTTGAAAATGATTCAAATGGTTACACAATTTTTCAAGCTTACACAATAAATGCCTTCCACACGCTCCAACCTTTCTTTTATATTTTTGATAAAATCAGTTTAGCAAGGGTATGTTCCATCTTTTCACATTAGTTACATCATGCACCACTAACCCTTTTTCGAGCATGTGAAGAGATTGCCAACCTACCAAAAGACTCTACACATTTAAGAGATATAACCTCACATACGGTGGCTCTTGATTTTTCTTTGAAAAAGAACTGAATCACCATTGCCATATCTTTCATGAGCCTTTGCATTTATTGATTACTTGATAATAATCGGGTGCATCAAGCAACGGCCTCATCATGAAAGATTTACTTTGATTTAAACAGGACAGCAACATTCTATATGTCGATAATTGGCTCACTCTCATCCCCTTTCAAACACTCGAACTGAGAAATTTACAACCATATTTGATTATCTCCATTATTTTGCACGCTGCAATACTGGTTTTCAAGGCTCCTCAGCACCATTTTCTTCTAACGTAATCATACCTTTCTTAATTAGGGAGGCTCCTAACCATCTATAAATATGACCCTTGCAATCCTTGCTAATCCACATTTACATTCAACATTCTTAGCAATTACGCCCCAATACATCTTTAGTAATCTATTATTTAGCTAGAGTAGTAGTAGATATGGAAACGCCAATTAGAGTGGTCTGCAAAAAGACCCAAGTTGCCTTTCTAGGAAAAAAATTGGTGCAAGCGTTTAAAATGCGTGACTGGTGTAAAAAACCTTTTGTATGCAAAAGCCATTAAATGGGTGCTAGGTAAAGATTGTGTAGAGTACGAGGACCATTACAGAGTGAATACCAACATCAACTCACACTTTGTAGCTTCCTTGTTGGACATCGGCATTTCAAAATGGAAGATTATGAAGCTTACAAAGAGGGTTTTTCCCCAACGCTACCTCGGAGGGTTGGA
This sequence comes from Sequoiadendron giganteum, assembly GCA_007115665.2. Lineage (NCBI taxonomy): Eukaryota > Viridiplantae > Streptophyta > Pinopsida > Cupressales > Cupressaceae > Sequoiadendron > Sequoiadendron giganteum. Next base: position 129,545,053 of record CM021103.1, on the reverse strand, counting down.
GAATGTGGTGAGAGCTACTGAGTTTGACCGTGGAGTTTCGTCTGTTCGCAACCTGCACCGACTTCTTGAGGAAGGAGGACCCATGCCAACTAGGCCCTTTCTGCATGGCTTTGAGTTTGAGACCCACGATAAACATCGTCGCAAGGTTCATGCCGCCTGCCACTTAGGATCTCAAACGTATCCCAATCTTTTGATATCAAAGCCTGGTTTCTAGAAGAAACCATGCTTAATAATTCCTAGTCTGTTGGCTTTGTATAGGGCTAGGATGGCTTTGCTAGAATACCTGGGGTAGCATAGGAATCTTGGGCGTATATATTTATGCAAGGTGCAAGAATTCTTTGTTCTTCAATACTTTCAATGCCTATGACCCATGTTGAACTCTCTACAATTTCAACCATTTTCTTGTATTTTCGAAGGACTCTATAAACTCTGCAACTTAACTTTTGAAAAAACTTCTCTTCTTTGAAAATGATTCAGATGGTTACATAATTTTTCAAGCTTACACAATAAATTCCTTCCACATGCTCCAACCTATCTTTTATATTTTTGATAAAATTGGTTTAGCAAGGGTATGTGCCATCTTTTCACATTAGTTACATCATGCACCACTAACCCTTTTTTGAGCATGTGAAGAGATTGCCAACCTGCCAAAAGACTCTACACATTTAAGAGATATGACCTCACATACAGTGGCTCTTGATTTTTCTTGGAAAAAGCACTGAATCAACATTGCCATATCTTTCATGAGCCTTTGCATTTATTGATTACTTGATCATAATCAGGCGCATCAACCAACGACCTCATTGTGAAAGATTTACTTTGATTTAAATAGGATAGCAACATTCTATATGTTGATAGCTGGCTCACTCTCATCCCCTTTCAAACACTCGAACTAAGCAAGTTGCAACCATATTTGATTATCTCCATTATTTCGCATGCGGCAATACTAGTTCTCAAGGCTCCTCAGCACCATTTTCTTTTGATGTAATCATACCTTGCTTAATTAGGGAGGCCCCTAACCATCTATAAATAGGACCCTTGCAATCCTTGCTAATCCACATTTACATTCAACATTCTTAGCAATTAGGCCCTAGTACATCTTTAGTAATATATTATTTGGCTAGAGTAGCAGTAGATATGGAAATGCCAATTAGAGTGGTCTGTAAAAAGACCCAAGTTGCCTTTCTAGGAAAAAATAGGTGCAGGAATTTAAAATGCGTGACTGGCATAAAAGACCTTTTGTATGTAAAAGCCATTAAATGGGTGCTAGGCAAAGATTGTGTAGAGTACAAGGACCAGTACAGAGTGAATACCAACATCAACTCACACTTTGTAGCTTCCCTATTGGACATCGACGTTTCAAAACGGAAGATTTTGAAGCTTACAAAGAGGGTTTCTCCCCAACACTACCTCGGAGGGTTGGGGAACGTGGTGAGAGATTCTGAGTTTGACCATGGAGTTCCATCTATTCGCAACCTACACCAACTTCTTGAGGAAGGTTGACCCGTGCCAACTAGGCCCTTTCTGCATGGCTTTGAGTTTGAGACCCACGATAAACATCATCATAAGGTTCACACCGCCTGCCACTTCTTGATGAGAATGCATAATTTTGAACCCTTTTGTGAGGTGAAATGGTACGATAAATTTGAGAGGATGGTGTTTCCTCACCATGTGCCACTTGCTGCTATTGCTAGACCTTCCAATGCCTAAAGAAATATGAAAAAGATCTTTGCATTTTGTTTTTGTTTTTGACAAATTCTGCCACATTGTTAGTGATAATATATATATATGTATTTTGTAACCTGGCTAATGGCCCCATTAAGTCAGCATGACTACAAATGTAAATATCTTCATGAATAATACAATATATATCTTCTATATTATGGCTCCTTCTTCATTTTATTTCAATTTTGCATCAATGCAATTGTTAATCGAAGAAAGCACTGAGAATAACCCAAAACTAACAAAGCAGGGAAAATATATACATATCTACAAATTTACTGCAAAAGTTTGAATCAATTAAATTTTTTAAGGTGTATTTCATTAACTCGAATACCAAGGCTTCACCTTCCATATTCTCTAACTCAAATGAGTTGTATTGTTTGCACTAGGTGATCTTGAAAGGTCCTTCCCAGAGGCTATCAAACTTGCCATGTTGATTGGGCTTTGCTCCACACACGTTAAACTTGAGCACCAAGTCTCCACATTGTAGCCCCTAGTCAAACGTCTTCTTGTCAAACCATATCTTTACCACATGTTGGCGGTTTGTCATTGCCTCGAGAGCGTGCTCTCATTTCTCCTGAACCTCAAGTAACTCTGAAAACCACACCCCCATTGCTCCATTTTTCCCAATTTGAAGGGACTTGAGCAATTGGATTGCAGGGATTTCCAGAGAAATTGGCAATAGCACCTCCTTCCCATAAATTATCTCGTAAGGAGATGTTTTCAATATTTTTTTTTGGCATGACACGGTTTATCCATAATGTTGTCTGGAGGTGTTTATGCCACTCCCTCTGATGTTTCAAACCTATTCTCTTAATTATCCTGATGAATTTCTTGTTTGAAGATTCAGGGAGGCCATTCCCTTGTGGGTATTGGTTAGAAGACGTCTTTAGGAAGAATCCATATTTTAGTGCAAATTGGCTCATTTTGGAGCCGAGAAAATCTTTAGCATTATCAGATATAATTGTCTTTGGTAGGCTGAACCTGGCCTCTAGTTCCTCCAAGAAGTTTATAATTTATGCCTCTATTGCATTCTTCAATGGTACAACCTTAGCCCATCTGGTGAAGTAGTCAGTTGCCGTTAGTATCCACCTGTGTCTGGCTAATGAAAAAGGATTGATCATGCCAATGAAGTCAAGACCCCATTGAGCAAATGGCGCTTCCACCACAATTCATTTCAGTGGCATAGCAACATTTTTCCTTTTTTCGACAAAAAACTGACACTCACTGCAAGACTTCACCAATGAATATGAGTCATTGAACAACGTCGGCTAGAAATAACCAACACATATGATCTTGATTGTAGTAGTTTTTTCTGAAAAATGACCTTTGGCTAGGCCACTGTGATACTTCTCCAATATCATTTTTGACTGCTCTTCAATTACACATCTTAACAAAATACCATTGAAATTTATTTTAAAAAGAACTCCCTCTAAGAGTACATAACCATTATTCTGCAATCGATAAAAATGCCTCTTAAATGGGGGGAGGTCGGATGGATACCTTCCTGTTTGCATAAAATTAATTCGAGCATTCTAGCCAATCATCTTTAGAGCTCTGTTCATTTAGAAGCATAGGTTCCGGGACTTCAAACTCAACAATTTCTTCATTGTTCTCCGCCAAATATTCGCATAGCCCCTTCTCCTTCACATTCCTAACTAGCTTGATCTCGATGTCATACTCGAGAATCTTGGTTATCCATTTAGCCCACTTCTCGGTGATTTCACCTTCCATAATGTATTCTCGCACACTAGGGTGCAACACACAAAAAATCACCTTGTTACATGATATAAGGTGTCAGAACTTCTTCAGCTCCTTTACGATAGAAAAATCCCACTTCTCCACAAAGTTGTATTTCACCTCATATTCTTTCAGGGTGCGCGAATAGAAGCAATAGGTGATTTTCTTTTATCTTCATTGTCCTTCTGCATTAGGACAGTGGCGATAATGTTGCCACCACCAAAGACGTACATAATGAAGTCTTTTGATAAATCTGGGTTGATCAACATGGGAGCAAAAGAGATGAGCTCTTTTATTTGTTCGAAAGCTTTTCTAGCTTCCATTGTCCATTTGAAAATCTGGTCTTTTTTCACCATCAGGGTGATAGGCCGAACGATCCCTGAAAAGTCTGCTATGAACTACCTGATGAAATTATCATTGCCCAAAAAATATTGAACTCCCTTTTTGTTGATAGGTAAAGGGAGTTCCTTGATTTCTTTAACCCTCTCTGGATCAATGGCGATACTCTCCTTCAAAACAACATAACCCAATAGCTTCCCCTATGGGACCCCAAACACACATTTCTCCAGGTTTAAAGAAATCTTGAACTCTTGGTATTTCTAGAAGACAAGCTTGAGATGATCAAAATGATCCTCGGCAAACTTTGAAAACATGATCAAGTCATCTAGATAAATAAGAATAATCTTATGTATCAAATCCATGAAGGCAATGTCCATAGCTTGCCAGAAAGTGGCTCTGACAATTGAAAGTCCGAAGGTCATTTTAGCATAAGCATATGTCCCCCACTTGGTAGTAAACATTGTTTTGTGTTGGTCCTCCTCTCTCATGTGAATCTAATTATAATCAGAGAAACCATCCAGCATTGAAAACATTTCAAAACCAACAACTGTTTGTAGAATTACCTCCATTGAAGGCAAGGGGTAATGGTCCTTCAGGGACACTCTATTTAGGTCTCGAAGTTCGACGCATAGCCGTATGTCACCATTCTTCTTCTAGACTAGCACCAGGTTAGACACCTAAGTGTTGTGTTTGATCAGGAACACTATCCCATATGCAATAAACTTATTTAATTCTTGTGACATGAGTGACTCGATCTTTTGATTGACTGGCCTCTGCCTTTGACGCATGGGTTTTGCTCCTTCTAGTAGCTCAATGGTATGTTGGATAATCTCAGGATCATATCCCTTAAGATCATCATATGACCATGCTACCACACTCGTACACTCTTTGCAAAAGTGTTTCAACCTTTCTTTATTCTTCTGCAAGCCTCCTTTTCCAACCTTGAGCTTTTTATCTTCTTTGATAGGAAAATCGATATACTTGCCTTTATCAGCTATAAGATTTCTCTTGTATTTCATTGCATCATCAGAATCAAAAAGACTCTTGAGAGTGACTAGACCCCTGGGAAGATTGTTAGATTTAAGTTGAATTACTTTATCTCTATAGGCCTCGATGATCTTGGTTTGTAATTGATCGAAAAATTCTCCAGACAACTGGAGAAATGACGTGATATGAGAATCACTATCAAAAACTTGCAAATCTTGATCATTATTTGGGACTGCAAGCCACATGATCACTCGCACTGAATGTCTATTGTTAATCAACTCAGAAGCTGGCTCAAACTGAGATTTGACAGTTGCCATTCAGTCAGCTTCGGAGTTCTACTTTCTACGTACATCTTGGATATTGAATGCCTCAAAGCCTTTAATCAAATCCCAGACACTATGCAGGTATTCTCACATATGGACATTCTTTGTAGCAAATAGCCCTCGGATTCAGTTGACCACCAATTTTGAATCTCCGAACACCCTTATTTTCTTTGTGCCTATTTTCTCCACCAAACCTAAACCATGGACAAGGCCTTCATATTCTTCTTCCTTTTTTGAGCATGCGAACTAGAAGCGATAAGACCTTAATGTATTATCCTTGGATGGAGACACCAAACATATCCCTACACCGGCTCCTACTCTGCATCCTGCTCTGTCAAAATGCAAAGTCCATAACTCTGAGAATGCTTCACCTCTAGACACTCTAGTCACTCTGGGAATTATCTGGTCCTCTTCATGTATGACATATGTTCCTAGCCCAATTGCATGATAGTTGCTGAAAGGGTCTGTATCTATGAATTCATTTAAAAGAGCCTCCTCTACCTCTATCTGGGAACTACTTGCTTCTTCTTCCTCGAGGAGTTTGATATTGAGCATCTCTCCGGAAGTGATTGAGTTATGTGCTGGCTCAAAATTGATCATGGCTTCATCAACCAAATGTTAAGAATGCAAGAATTTCAGCAATAACTTCATCTTGGCTCCATGATTCATTCTTAGAATCAACTGCGACCAATCCAATTCCAAGTAGCCTCCAACATTTTCAGTGAATTCTCAAGACAAACATATCCCGAACACAGGAGGGACGTCGATGAGCACAGTATCTTGACTCACGGTAATGCTGGGACAAGAAAACAATGTCATAGGAAATCCTTTGATTACTCCAACAGTTTCAACCTTGATCCTGTCGAGTTGCATGACTCCTTTATTAAGAGGCTCATTTTTGAACCCTAGAGAAGTAGCTACTTGCTTAGGCATGATAATGGTGCTAGCACTAGAGTCAATCATACAATTATGCAATAGGTTGTTACCAATGATAAGTGTAAGAAAGAAAGGCTTGGGTTTAGGCTTACTCTCTTTTTTGGCTTTCTTTTCTTCTTGTTGATTTACTAAAACCCTATCCAAGTCTGGCTTGGATGTCTTATCTTCTGAGGGCTTCTCTAACATCTTCATGTCTTCCTCTCTCGATAATGCCTTCTCCAATAGCATCTTTTTCTTCGAGATGGAAAAGATGTCCCACAAAGAAACATTAGCAAAGGATTTCTTTAGTTTCTCCACCACATTGAATGGAATTCATGGCTGATGAGTTATGGTAGCTTGCTCCTTCTGCTTTGTAGCCAGTGCATCTGGTTGTTTGGCAACTGTCAGGGTGGTCATGGGAGCTTTTTCTTTTAGAGGAGGTGGATTCAGAATGGTTGTCTTGGACTGTTGTGGAACTGATGACAGAATTTTCAATGGGCTAGGTGTTGGCTTAGGTGAACCTTCAGTTGGCAAAGATGTGAACTCTCTAGTGAGCCTCTGCTTGGAATGAGTATTGTAATCTAACTATACTTGCAACACTTGGGCTACTAGAATATCATTCAAGATTGTTGACTCTTCTCCTTCCATCCAAGAAAACAGCACCTGGTCCGGAGCTATTTCTATCTCTTTCTCTATAGACATTCCTTGCATTTGAGCAGTGAGAATTGCATTATCCATTTGTTGAGAGGCTTGTGTATGAACTCTGTGATTAGGGGTGATGCCTTTACTTCGTTACTCTACTATTCTCTATTGCAAATTCCCTCTCAGACAATTTCAGGGCATATGTGCATCATTGCAAGGGAAGCACCATGAATTAGTCTCCTCGGCAAGATTGTTTTGTCCTGCTACTAGCTCCTTACTTGAACTAGGATAGATGGTCTGCATCGACATAGTCACGGGGATGACCTGGTTGTTCTGTTGAGCTTGGGTATTGCTATGCGATCTATCCTGCCACTGGCTCTTCTGGAATGGATCCTTCCTGCCTTGGTATTTTTGGTAAGCAGGCTTCTGGTAGCTATAATGTTTCCACTTCATACTAGTTAATTCATTTGTCATGGTTCACATCTGCTCCTTCATCTTGTTCATTTCAGCCATCAAGGGGTTAGGCACCGGAGCCACACTCGGCGTCATTCTCAAGTACACATACATGGACTGGGGAGGAGTTGCAGGAATGTTGGTTGAAGCTACCTCTGATTCTGTAGCATTGAACTCTAGGAATAATGGCATGATAGGTCTCGACACTAATTTTTCGGAAGCAATAAGATTTTTCTCCATAGTGACGGCAGGGTTGTATGCATCGGGTAGAGTATTTTGGCCAAGAGCTTGTAGCATCATAGAAATATCAACATTTATGGACTTTAAATTATACATGAATGCTAGGTCTAGAGGTGGTCGACTACTAATAAGAGCTCTCTGCCAATTTGAATGAAACTGAGCATTGAAATCAATTGGAGCTTCATGGGGAGCTCACTTTATATGAGTTAGCTAGTGATATAGCGAAGACTTGTCACCAACATTTGAGAGGCGTTTGTAAAAAGGATCTTCAAGATCGTCCCAAGTGGAAACTGTATTAGCTGGAAGAGTATGATACCAGTTCAACGCCTTGCCTTTGAAAGAAGCGGTGAGTAATCTTAAAGCCACATTCTCATTAGTAACACCATGCACCAGACATACATCAGCTACATCTTGCAAGTGCTCCGTCGGAGTTTTTGAATCATCCCAGAAGAACTTAGGGATAACCTTTAAAGCAAAAGTTAGGATTGGATCCCATACTCTAGGAGGCACAGGTGCTACCAAAGGACTACCAGTATCCCAAGCTACATAATTTCTAGCAGCCATTGGCGTAGGAGATGGAGGAGAAGAGGGAGGTGAAGTATTAACTTGTTGACCCCTCGCCTAGACTGAAACTAATAGTGGTACAAGAAGACTAGAAAATCTTGCAATTTGAGACCTAGTGACGGGCCTATGGCTCATACACTCCTATTGATCAAGCAAATGTGCTAGTTTGTGTCCCACTGGGCGTGCTAGAAAAAAGCAATTTGACGCAAAAATTTGCAGGGGCAATAGCCTTATGGGAAAACTTAGCTATTGAGGGACCTGTGCGCATAATTAAGTGACCTCTGGGTTTTATTGAAGTCGGCTCTTCATTTTTATTTTTTTGGGGGGGGGCGGTAAAGGGTGAGAAGAGTAACATGAAATAATCAAACCTAAACTAAGGCGATGTGCCAAATCATAAGAGAAATAACTAAGCACAATGTGGAGAAAAAGGCTCGAATAGTAACTATTGTTTATCAAATAGATGCTTCCCAACACTTCAAACATAAGAACATCACTCTTTTCATAATATTACTCATACAGCATAAACCAACATAGAAGAGAAGCAACATGATCTTCATTTTATTAAGCTACATCAAGATTACAAAAGCTTGAGACAGACGTTCATACACTCTAGAAAATAAAAGCACAGTTTAATGTCTCATTAAATGCATGAAAACAAAAAGGCCGAATTGACTAGCATAGTCTACAAGTTCAAATTTAATAGCAAACACTACAAAAGTCTCATTCCCAGTGCTCTGGAATATTTTTAAATCTATCTAACAACAACAACAATGAGGAAAAAGGCTCCTTAAATAAGCCATCCCATCGCATGAAATCCCTATGAGAAAGATGCTTAAGGGAAGCCATCAATGATCCAGATCTTCTCGAGCCGGTACCAACAAAAATATCATCTAGCATTGTGCCAACAAGCACGTCCCTTGAGAAACTTGGACTACACACTAGCAAAAGAGAGCATGCAGCAGCAGAAAAGGAAACATGGCAGAGAAAAGAACACATGGCACAGGCGTCGAAGCCAAGATAATGGATACAAGAATGAGCACCACACGTCAAACACACGGAGCTCGAAAAAAGATTGGTCAGATGACTCAAGAGAAAGATCTAATAGGAAGCCATGTGTTCCAACACCCAGCAAAAAGAAACTGCAATGTGGGCCCAACTCAAAAAGAAACAAGCGAAGGCCACGCGTAAAGCAAATGGAGCTCGACAAAAGAAAAACCATACGGCCCAACAGAAAGCTCCGATAGGAAGCCACATGGTGACTGCTGAGAACTTGTGAGCAATACAAAAAAAGGTGAAGCCACAAACTAAAAAGAAAACCATGAAGGAAAAAGTGGTGCTTGAATAAACATTCACAGGCATGAAGCCCTAGAGTGAAAATTTGTGCTTTTGAAGTGAAATAGTGAGGTTTTGAGAAACTTAAGTGTGTAAAAAAGTTGTGCAGCATTATTTCTTGATGAATTAAGTTTGGGCAGAGGTATTTAGACCTATTTGAGGTATTAGAAAGTTTTGGTGAAGGTTGGAGGTGTGATTTTCAATAAGCCCTAAGTTATTTGGCTTAAAAGGAGGGTTTCGTGATTCGGTGCTTAGGTGAATTTTTTTGAGGGTAAATGGTGGATTCTCTAGTTTGAACACATGTAGAAGGCTTCCCAATTGAATTTTGAGTGAAAGGGAAAGCTTAAAGTAGAGTCCCTTTGAAAAAGTGACCTAATTTGGGTGAAATTGAGTGGTTTGAGTGGGAAAATAATAGGAAACTTGGGGGCAGCAAAGACATTCTATCCTTTTGAGTTTGTGCAAGTATTTTATGAAGTGTTGGAGGTATTGGTTGGGTTAGGAAAGCCCTGGAAGATTGTTTTTCAATAAACCCCCATGTAAAGAGCAAGAAATGAGGGTATCATGGTAGGGTGGTTTGGGAAACGTGTCTCTATAAAGTAATTGTGTAATTTGGGGTTTCTTTCACTGGTGAGTGCTACCCAATTTAAATTTGGGTGAAAAGGAATTTTTAAGTTATAGGTCCTTTGGAAAAGTGACCTATTTGGGGGTCTAAAATGGTGAAAAATCTTGATTGCAAGGTGTTGGTCCAAAAGAGTGATATGCCCATTTGAGATATGTTTGGAATGAGCATAATGGGTATTTGAAACCCTAAATGGTTTATGTTTTTGTTAAGAGGATTGATAGTTATGCCCTAGTTTTGGTGTTTGGACATGTACAAAGAAACTAGGTTGAAATAGTGAAAAGTTGTTGAAAAGCGTTGTTAGGAAAAAATATTGGTTTGAGTTGGATGAACTTGTGTTTGTAATTGGTTAACCTCCCTGTTATTGATTAGAATACCAACTTAAAGGTGCTCAATAGAGAGTAGCATATAACCATCATTTCACATATCTACATTAATGCAATTTTGCTAACCCTTATACAAGCAAACTTAAACGGTTGAAAGAAAGCAATGATCAATAACATGAATTTAAAAATTCAATGTGCATACTTACAAATCAATCTATGGAACCATTCAAGTCTTCTCTACTCTTTATTGTGTCAATTATTGCCTCATGGTCAGACTCACACACCTTCCACAAGTTCTTGTTCACAGGTCTATCCTTATATTTGATCAAATGAATGTTGGTGGCGAGGAAAAGGTTCGAGTAATGAAGAATCTTTCGATGCATTTCAAAGTCCTCAAACAACCAAACTGCAACATTCTTAACTGGATACCTTTGAATCCATGTTCCAGTAACAACCACTGAACCTGTAAGATCTTCTATGTTTTCTCCATCTATAACTGGGGCCTCCAAATTCTTTTTGGCCTCGATACAATGGCATAGGTAATTAATTTGTACCCTCTTCATTGTCTTCATCTGCAATCACCGTATAAACGTGCCCTGCATTGATATGTTCATCTTGTTAGATGTATTTACTGAGCATCATAATAAAACTTGTAAGTAAGATATATTACCTAGTTCTAGTAGGTCTAATGCATGATCAAAGTCAATGGATGATTGCATATTCATGATTTGTAGAGTCATCACGAGCTGCTAAGTGTCAAGTGAGGTTAGACTTCTTACAAACCATTCATCAACCCACTTTGTTGACTCACAATCATTCCCTGCTTGAAGTGTACATGTAGAACAAAAGCATGCCATCTTTCATGTATGGATAGTCCATGTACCTACATTGGAGCTTCTAAAAGTGTGTAGCTCGCTTGATCCTATTATTGTACAAAAAATCCTCATATTTTGCAATGTTAGTATCATCTACTACATGAAAAAATATATGAACTAAAGAATTACCTTCACTACTTGGACCCATTGCACCATTGCACCACTGGACAATTGATCTTGCATCTTTCAACTTTACATTGTCTGTGTACTTTAAATTTTGTCATGCCAGGGCTCTTCTGATACATGCACCTACTGCATCATGCTCCCCCTTTCCATTTTCATCCTCTGAGAAGTTCCACATATGATGAACACCACTGATCCTATGCATCTTGCTCAACCAGTAAAATATTTTAGTGTTCTTGAATTTTTATATACAATTATCTGACCATATGATATGTTGACTAAATGATATGCCCCTACTAGCCTGATTAGCATAAAACATATGAAAGCAACCTTGCACAAACTCTGTAGAATGTGTGTGATCATCACTGATGTAAAAGTGATACTCCCTCAATACTTTCCTATTTTCCTTTGTACTATAACTTTCATGAATGAATGTTATATGCACAAATATAGCAACCTACGTGGAGTTGTAGTACTATGATTGCACCTCGTTCTATGGTTGTAGTGTGTAGTTCTTAGTGAAGTCGACAACTGAAATGATATGACAAAGTGTAAATGTGTCCTTGCATAACTTGAACTATGAGTCCAACCATTGTGCTCTGTGTGTATGCCTTGCATACTCATAGACCACCTGATCACAAAAAATTCCCATAAACTAGTACACTAGAATCTGATCACTAACCAATTCACACTTCTTTGCTTCTTTCCCATCTTTTAGACTATATTCCATTGTCTTAAATTTGCCAAATTCCACAATTTTGTCTCCAATTATGTGTACTAGCCATGTGTTGGAAAATTGGAAAATGTTGCATGTCACCACAATGATCATATGTGCCATCCAAACATGACTTCTTGTAAAAACATTGACCATCCTCTCTTTCACATAAAATGGAAGACAAAAATTTCTTTGACAATTTAGGTGGAGGCATTATGTTACATTCCTACAAAACATTGTCAGTGTGCTTATCTACACATATATGTTGATAAACATCATAATGGTTAGAAAAATAAATATGAACCCTAAAACAACAAGTAGTTGTGATTTATTTTCACATAAAAAGGCTTTAGCATTTCAAAATACCTTTGAAATATTTTAATTTTAGGAAACTTTTGTACAAAATCAGCAAAAAATTGGGTTTGAGTGGTAACCAAATAATGCATTGGATGTGGCTCATGGATTTTACTACCAATTCTCCTTCTTACACCATCTCTTTGATTAGGAGAGGTCATTGTGTTATCCTTCCAATAATTCACTATTAAAGATCTCAAGCCTTGAGAAATTCTTGTATCTTTCTGTGGCACTCTACCTGAGAATGCCCATAACTCATTGCTATTTGGATCCTCCACTATTTCACACCTTCCTTTGGCTCTCATTAGAGATGATCTACTTATTTTCAAAGACTTACTTGACTTTGCAAGGCCCACCTCGTTCCTTGTTTGATTGCTTAACAGTTTTGTTGTCATCACACATCGTGTGGCACAACTATCCTTCATGCGTGAGGTAGAACCCACGCTCTCGTATGCACTCATCAAGTTCATTACAATGGAATTTTCACTTGATTCATTCAAAAATCTTATACCAAGAGCCTTCATGGTGGGCCTAAATTTGATTTGCCTCATCATCTCAACAAATAGTTGGCATCTTCCACCCTCACTTAGCTTCGCAAAAAATAAACTCCATATCCTTTGTGCATATCTTTGACATGTACGTTTTGGAATCTTATTAGGCATCCATTTCAAAAAATTGGAATCAATATCAATCAAAAATGTAGGTTTTCTATGCAAAACTCTAGGAGGAGTTCTCAAATATAAATTATTTGTGTCAACTTTGGGAAGGTCAACAATATCGGGGATAGATCGTCTACCTTCAATCAGAGGTACAATTGATGACATACCTTGAGATTGACATGTAAACGATGTTGTACCTCCAACTTCAGATTTCGTTTGTGGAGTGCCTTCAAATAGAGATGTGTTTGTTGATGTACTTTCAAAATGCAATGTTTTTGATGGTGTGTCTTCAATTGGAGATGTGATTTTCGATGTACTTGGAAAACCACATGTTGTTGCCAATGTGTCTTCAACTGGAGATGTGAATTGACCTTCACCTATGGTTGATGATGTGCCCCCAACTTCGGTAGATCCATTCTTGTCGTTCCATGAACTTTCCTCATTCATGCCCTTTGTTTTTCCAATTTGACATCTTTCTTAGATTGCATGAGAATTTTTGGCTGTATGGGCTACAATTCATTTGCTTCACGAGCTACATTTTTTTATTCTCTTCTCCTTGCATTTTTAACTGCACGTTCTTCTAGTGTTAGAGGCTTTGGTCATTTCCTCAACATGACCTTGAATGCTACATGTTGACGAAAAAACATAGAACAAAAGTAAGTAATTCATTTTAAGAAATAATTGATATCGTTGATTACATTGCATTAAATATGAAACACACCAAAGCATTTTATGAAAGAAGGCAGCGAGCTATTTGGAATTATCAAACATGTCTATGCTAGACAACATTCTTCATACATGATGGAGTTAGATGTTTGTAGAGTTAGATATTAGAGTATGGATTTTGAGTGTGTTTGAAGAGTTGGCAAAGTAGCTAGAGGTTGATGCAGTACATGTAGGGATCCACAATGAACTTGTTCAAAGATTTAGAGGAAGGCTCCCAATAGACTTACACACAACTTGATCACTTAACTTACCAAGAAAGACCATTTTTTATGCAGAGAGGGGTGGAAACCATTAAATACACCAAATCAATGAGAATCAATCGGATTCCAAAGAAAAATTAGATGTTCAACTAAAAATCCCAACTTATACCAAGCTTTCCCTTGTAGCATAGGTAACCTGGTTCAAGGGCCTTTTCACCAAGATTTTCCAAAACACTTGAAAAAATCAAGGATGATTAAGATACCCATTTGAAATTTATAAAACATAGGTAAACCCCATCATCAACTCCTTTGGACCAACATTGACTTCCAATAGACCCACCTTGGAAAAGGCTATTCAATTGGCCTAATTTACAAAGAGAGTACCTTTTAAACACTAGATCTTCACTCAAACTCCTCAAACAGTAGTATATTATGTGTCAAAACCTCCAATTTCCTAATTTTTTTCTAGGTCCAAGACCTCTAGACCCCTAATACACCAAACCCTCAATTTCAAGCAAATTACTTGGGGTTTTAATAAAACTCCTATCTCTCAGACCTGCCAAACCCATACAAAGCATCAAACACACTTACCATACCCTATACATGGTTGATAATACATTACATGGATATTCCTTCCCATAATTTTTCAAAACACCACTTGAAGCCCTCATTTTCACCATGAAAATACCTTGCTACAGTCCTAGAACATCATCCCAAACACCCAACCTTGACCCCAAAACATTTTAAATAGGTTAGGCATGTATTTTACAAGTTAGAGGACCCATTCCACAAGTTACATTAGGCACAAAAAGTGGAATGGGTCGAATTACATCATGAAACCCTTCAATCCAAGAACACTGTGAAAGTAGGTAGCAGCAGTAAAAACAAGATAACTTTCTTTATACAAAGAGTTAGAACCTTTAAATAGGTGCAAATGAAATCTAATTCATTAATCTACAACAATTCAATATATTTTTCAACTTCCTCATTTCTTATCAATCAAGAAACTTCAACCTATTCTATTAGACCTCCAAGAATCCATTTGCTTTCAATACAAGGTGTAGGTGCCCCTGCACCAATTTTGTATCACTCACTCCTTAACCACTTACAAACTAGTAATCCTTCCTCATAGGATAGTCACTCATATCTAATAGACTAGGTAATTTATGAAGACTATAACAACATTTTCAGATATCCTTTTCCATGGCCTAAAACATATCTCAAAACTACTATAAACTCCTTAAAAGAGAATACCTCAAACTAGCCCTGTTCCACTCAAGCAACTAGGCCAATAAGGCCACTCTTACAAAGAGACACTCCTTTAAACACCTTCAAATATATTTATCTCCATGGATAATATTTTTTTAGGTTGTCAAACCTTAGATTCCACCTATTTTAGGGACTAGAACGTTCAATAGGGTACCAACCTTCAAACCCTCACTCTAAGCTATTTCAAACTAGGTTTCCCCTAGGGGTTTATTGAAACCCGGACTTCCTCAACACACCACACCCAATCAATACTTGTAACACTTTAAAATTAACCTGCACATGCTCTAAAAACTTACTCCCAACCTTCAACATTGTTATTTCCACAAACCCTTACTTGAAACCTCAATTTTTGGTCAAGACACACAAGAAATCAACTAGGACAACAACTGAAAAAATGCTTTCATCAACTCTTCAACTCTTGAATCCTTATTGACCATGGAAAAAAAAAATTTGGCCTTGATTTCACTAAGTTCTAGAGGTATCCACTGAAGGAAAATTTCATACTTGTGCATTCTTTAGTGTTTAAAACCCCAAAACAGGGTTTCATACCCATTAGCACCAAAATGATCATAAAACTCACAAACCTCCATGAAATTTAATACATGCCTTTAATGTTTCCCATAGCTTTTAGACCATGAACCACTTGTACGGGGCCATACAATGGTCTGAAACATATATTTACTAGTCAAAACTCAGAATTTTACACTAAAAATAGGGAATACTTCTTGATCTTCTTCATTTTTTCCATACTCTCACCTCTTCCTCAAGGTTATCCTCACATTGATGGACTCATAACAACATAAACGAATTCCTAGAACTGACATTATACTTACCTAACCTTGCATGCACCTAACTGTGCAACTTTTGCATCTTTTAGCAACTTTTCTAACCACATTTTGCCAAATTGCAAGCTATGACACAACTGAACTCCCTTAGCTCCAAATGCATTGTAAAATGGTCTAATTGACCTTATTGGACACAAAATACTCAACACTAACTAAAATCCTAGCATTTTACCATGCTCACTAAAGATGGCCTTTTTGACAAAATTGAGTTTACAAGGTGCTCCTGCACCAAAGGCCTGAAACGTTGATTTTGAATAAACCCTCCTTGTTTCAAGAATAGAAAATCCTAAAGCAAGTGTTTAGTGTTTAGATGTATTAGAGAGGGTTCCAGTGACTAAGCTATGATAAGATATGAACAATTTTCTCTATTATGAATGCTACAAGGAAGTGAATGTGAATTGGTCAATTGAGCATTGAATTGAGGTTTTTGAGATTGAAGTTGTTTGAAACTGATCTAATTATGATTGTTGAAGGTTTTGTCTCCCTGCTCTGCATCACAAACCTAGGGTATAAGTTGTTTCCACCTAAATGAAAACTAGAGAATCTTGTGTTTATTGTTCTCAAAACCAAATCTGTGATTTTTAATGGTCATGAAGAATATGAATTCAAAGAAGGGTTTGTGATGCTATATCTTATAATTATTCACTATTTCTTTGGAAATGAGGTAACTTAGAAAGACAATAAGCATTCTCAATTGCACAAAATATTCCATTTTTTTATTTATTAGAAAGGTAAATGGTATGAATGAATGGAAACTTGCATTAACAACTATGTCAACTCACTTGAATTTATCTAAGCACATGTGATGAAGGTGATTTTTTTATGGAAAAAAAAAAGTAATGGAAACTTGCATTAACATTGATGAAAGCTATTACGTTTTCCAAATTAGTTGAAAATAAAATTAAATAGAGTGAATTCCACTAGCCATGCTAGAAATGGACTACTATAAGCAATGCAAATAGAATTCATAAGTAAATTTGTGTTAAGTAAATGTCATGTTTTTCATTTTTTTGTTCTTCAAACTCATAAAAATTAAACTTTTTTATGCAAATCCCATCTAATTAAATGTTGAATTCTATGTCCAATTGTTATGATTAATAAAATCATTAAAGAAATATAGTTTATATTGTCAAAAACAAACAAATATACCAAATATGAACATTTCAATATTACCAAAATGAATATATTACCTCAGGTAATGTAAAATGATGTAGAAACTTCAAACTTCTACGTTGTATACCATGTAGATTGGTGGTAAAAAGGTGATGGATCAAGCACAGATTGGTACAACATGAAGTCAACTACATAAAAAATGGTGTTTATGAATTGGATAAAGCGCTATACCAAACAAATACAGAAGCATGCAGGCCTGAATCACAGGGTCAACCCCTATTTTACCATCTCAAGGTAAAAAAAAATTGGCGCTCTCCAAATTTGATGAGCACCAAATGTGTTGCTTTGAAAGGAAGAGATTCCATAGAGACAAAGGGAGTGACACTCGAGATAGAGAGAGAGGTGATAGGAGTGAGATAGATTAGTCTAGGTAGTGTGGTAGCGACTGAGACCTGAGAGCGATAGAGACTTGAGAGGGATAGAGAGCTATCCAGTTACAGTGGGGGGAAATACCTGACAATGGGAGAGGGGTTGGGAGGGATGAGACCCAAGAGATACAAAAATACCAAAGGGGGAGAGAGAGAGAGGGAGTATGGGAAAGGGGTTGGAGTGAAATATATTTGTCTAGGTAGGGTGGGATGTAAGTGAGGCCTGATAGAGAGGGACTGTGAGAGAGGGCATTGCAGTGACACATATTAGTCTAGGTAGCAAGGGAGGGAGTGAGACCCAAGAGAGAGAGACTTGAGAGGCAGAGATTTATTTAGTTATGGTGGGGGGAAGACCTAAGAGAGGGAATCAGAGAGAGATGGAGTAGAACCCTAAAACCGTAAACCCTATACCATTAACCATTAAAACCTAAACCCTTAAACCCTAATCCCTCAACCCCTATATCCTCTTAATCCCTCAACCCTTAACCCTCAACCTTGAAACCCTAATCCCTCAACCCCTATACCATCTTAATCCATCAACCCTTAACCCTCAACCCTTAAACCCTAATCCCTCAAACCCTATACCCCCTTAATCCCTCAACCCTCAACCCTCAACCCTTAAACCCTAATCCCTCAACCCCTATACATTCTTAATCCCTCAACCCTTAACGCTCAACCCTTAAACCCTAATCCCTAAACCTCTTTACCCTCTTAATCCCTCAACCCTCAACCCTTAACCCTTAAACCCTAATCCCTCAACCCCTATTCCGTCTTAATCCCTCAACCCTCAATCCCTAAACCCTAATCCCTTAACCTCTATACCCTCTTAATCCCTCAACCCTTAAACCCTAATCCCTCAACCCATATACCTTCTTAATCCCTCAACCCCTCTACCCTTAAACCCTAATCCCTCAACCCTTATACGCTCTTAATCCCTCAACCCTTATACCCTCTTAATCCCTCTACCCTTAAACCCTAATCCCTCAACCCTCAATCCTCAACCCTTAAACCCTAATCCCTCCACCCCTATACCCTCTTAATCCCTCAACCCTTAAACCCTAATCCATCAACCCCTACACCCTCTTAATCCCTCAACCCCTCTACCCTCTACCCTTAAACCCTAATCCCTCAACCCCTATACTCTCTTAATCCATCAACCCTTAACCCTCGACCCTTAAACCCTAATCCCCCAACCCATATACCATCTTAATCCCTAAACCCCTCTATCCTTTACCCTTAAACCCTAATCCCTCAACCCCTATACCCTATTACTCCCTCAACCCTTAAACCTCAACCCTTAAACTGTAATCCCTCAACCCCTATACCCTCTTAATCACTCAACCCTCAACCCTTAAACCCTAATCCCTCAACCCCTATACCGTCTTAATCCCTCAACCCTCAATCCTCAGCCCTTAAACCCTAATCCCTCAACTCCTATACACTCTTAATCCCTCAACCCTTAAACCCTAATCCCAAAACCCCTATACCCTCTTAATCCCTCAACCCTCAAACCTTAACCCTTAAACCCTAATCCCTCAACCCCTATACCCTCTTAATCCCTCAACCCTCAACCCCTAAACCCTAATCCCTCAACCC